>JAIFZK010000015.1:12945000-13035000 GCA_027481765.1 Tenualosa thibaudeaui | reverse complement strand
GAGATTGTGACAGAAATCAAGTCTGTGTGTGTGTGTGTGTGTGTGTGTGTGTGAGTGTATGTGATAATGAGAGAGAGAGAGAGAGAGTGAGAAAGAGAGATAATAATTTAACAAATGAGATAAATTGCAAGCATCTAACTCGTTGAGAAAGCCTATTGTTCAAATTATGATGCCAAAGATCCCAGTATTCAGTGGGTCAGCTAAGGTTGCTGTAAAGCATCATCGCCTAATCAGTCAGCTCACATACCTCAGCTCTGCTCTATATGTGGGGGAGCCGGGCGATTACATTCAAAGCAGAAGGTCACTTGCTTACTTGTGCAATTTCATCAAGTCAATCCCAACTCTAAGCAGATCGAGCTCCTGCTCTATATTGGTTTTCTTTTTCCCCCTTGTCATTTGTGTGTGTATGTGTGTGTAAATGTGTGTGTGTATGTGTGCCAGCATACCAAATCAGTCAGCTCTTAACTAGCCGTCAGCCGCCAGCCTCTTAGCTCACGGGCCAGAAGCACCTTGTATTTGCTACACGCATCGCCGTTCTCCCTCTTTAATTCCACTGTACTGTGAGAGTGCCTAGCAATGCTCTCGGGGTGAAGGAGAACTGCATGGCGCAGCTGGTGAGGCTCGTATGGTCATTATCAGAACTGGCCGGTCTCCCAGAGCCATCCAGCATGTCTAGCATCTCCCTCTCACTTTTGGTTTGAGCATGTAAGCTCTCGCATGCTCACCCATCCAAGCACAATTTCCTGCACGCAATGTGAATGCAGGTGAACAGTCCTCTCTTCCTTATTTATTTGCAGTGGAATTACATTCATCCCCAAAGCAATTTCCGAGACAGGTCAGGAACTCTCTGAATTCAGAATGCACCTGTGTGTGTGTGTATGTTTGTGTGTGTGTTTGTGTGTATGTGTGTGTATGTGTGTGTGTGTGTGTGTGTGTGTTGTGAACTGGGTGTTCAGTGTTTTGAATGAGAAATACTGAAGGAAAGCTGCAAATCAGTGAGTCCAGAACTTCTTAGCCACTTCAGATCTCACTGTTTCTGTACTGTTCCCTTTTAAAAAAGCAAATATGATTAAACATAAAGTCATTCTCAATGATAACATCTAAAAAGACTGTATGTAGGAGAAAAAAATGGATGAGGAAAAGAAGAAAAAAATGGCATGGAATATTTAGTGATCTTTGCTTTTTAGTTGCTCTAAGGTGCTGCAATACCCATGAATGCCTGTTTGTATAAGCATAGCGAGCTGAAACAGGTCTGTTTTGACATTCAAGAATATAAGCCTCCCTCCTCTCTCCCAGCAGAGTCATTTGAAGATAATAGCCAACGAGAGTGTAATTGGTTGGGTACTGTATAGACTGCTGAGAACAGATGAATGGCGATGGAAATCTGTCTTGGCTGGAGTTCGTTCCACAGGGAGACATAGAACATTAACCAACTGTGTAAAGTTTGGACCCTTTACCAACTGCATAATTTAGCAGTAATATTTTGTTGGATAGAACAACCTGGAACTTTGATCCGCTGGGAATGTTCACTTGATGCAAGTCTGGTAGTTTAGCATGTCCTTAGACAAGTAGTTATACCTCCAGCATGGCATGACTTATAAAAAATATTTTGGATAAGACTGTGAGAGTAAACAGCTAGTTTAGATTTTTATAACTGCTGCTTGTTGCTATTCTATTCTGTTCAGCACTTTAATTTAAACACATTGAGAGGTGGTGGTGTTGTAAATTACATCAGCTTCACAATGATGAGCAGTTATTATTTGCCATGCAAACACTGATTTCTGTGCTGATTGCAATTTTGTATTCATGTTACCCTTGCATTTACTGCTTATTGCATTTATAGACACAAATATGTTGCAGTGATGATGTAGCCATGCATCACGCGGCATGTGTGAAAATGTAATAAAGGGCCTTCATCTCCACTTAGAGTTTAAAACGGATGGAAAATGTACTTGCTAAAACAGATGCTAAGATATGTTTTTGCAGAAGTCTGTGTAAGGCGCTTGTTAAAAGGACATTACTACAGCATGTTGTCAGTATGCCTTGGGGGCATGTTGTGTCAAAACGAGGGCCTTCAAGGCAAAAACAAAAAATAGACTACACGTTCACGTTCCTTGTTAATCTGATGAGTTCTGCTAAACCATGTCTAATTCATAAAGGTTGTTGTCAAACGGTTGCCAGTTTGCGATACATATTTTAGGCTTTGTAAAATACATTAACTTAAAAAGGATCTGCGCAGTGAACTCAATTCAATGCTGGAAATTGAGAATATTCAATACTTTCAGAGTTTGCTCTGTGGTCCCCTATAGGTGGACTGCATTTAGGACAAACATGGCCTTCGGTCTCAATTGGCACCCTCCTCCTAGGCAGACCTTCTGATGGAGATCAGAAAGGACAGGGGTAAGCCAGTCCCTCCATGTCCTCTGTCCAGTCTCTGACACTGAGCAGGGTTGAGAGAGGATCCAAAGGTCACAATGATAGTGAGACATGTTACATAATCAACTATTTTTATAAGCTTCCACAGTGTTGATCAGTTGTGGTCAGTGTGTACAGACATGGATGGGAATGCCAGCTCACAGAAACATTAGATTAACAGAGGGACTTAAAGTCAACTAAAAGACAGTTTAGCACATCATTTGGAGAAAACTTGGACTAAAAGAGAGGGAGAAAGAAGAAACAAAGACTATAGAAAACTAATAAAGATGATGATGACGAGGATGATGATGGAGAAGATGGTTTCTGTCACACTTCGTATTTGTCATATGTGTAACACTGACAGGCAGACCTCCCTGTAGTGTCTCTGGCGTGCTCTTTAATTTGACATGTCTCGTCCCACGCCAGCGGAGAGGGCACCCACTGAGGTCTGACATTAAGGCGCGCCGTGGGGAGAGGAGGCCCCCGCTGTGCCACGTCGTTATGGTAATGTGCACCCCCACGGCGATAGCCTCATGGTAATTAATGACACTTACCAGGGGGGCCGGGAGGGGAGGACAATGATGACAAGGGGATTGGGAGGAGGGAGGAGGGGGGGTGAGTTGTTTAACAGGATAATTGAGATGGAACAGGGCGTCTGGAACACAGCAGGCCAGGTCACCTTGACCAGCATGTGTCTATGCAGCTACTCAACATTCCTTGGTGTGCTCTTTGATGAAGAGAGTGCAGAGTGTTTAGAGAAGAGGAGACGATGGAGGAGGCAGAAGAGGAGGATGAGGAGAAGGAGGAGACGTAAAATGATGATGCCAGCACTGGACATGAGTGGAAACTGAAGTGGCATGACTTAGTGTGTGTACCAATGTGCGTGTCTATGTGCGTGTGCAAGCCTATGTGTGTGTGTGTGTGTGTCTAGCACAGCTGTGTATGTAGTCTTCACTTAGCCTTTAAACTGTAGAGCCTCTCTTTCTGCCTCTCTCTCTGGCTTCACAAAAGACTTTACTCAGTGTCTGTTTGTGTGATCATGATTGCAGTCAGAACCCTTGCTCTTGTTATGCTCAGTGGTGCACCCCCAGACCTCTCCACCCCCTACCCCTACCCCCAGACTTCTCCACCCCCTGCGGCTTGGGAGACATGGTCCTCATCCTCCTCCTGTTAGACATGAGCTGGATTATCACAGGGGAACAACGCAGGGCACAGCATGGGCACGCCAAATCCAGGTCATGGAGTACTTGACATGGGATCAGTTGTGGAAAGAAACACAGAACATAGGAGATGTAATTGAAGCAAGAACATGCAGCATATAATGAAATGTGGATCTTGGGGATAGATTACAGGGATTTCTCCGCAAACACCCCACACACACACACACACACACCTGTGTTGGGGAGTTACACTGTGTACTGTTGGATTTCCTCCATGGACAAAAGCGCCCCCCCACAAGATGCTTATGCCAATAACTCAGGCAGAAACACTTGAAAGTGATGCAGATTTCTATTGAGCCTTTCTGCTGTTCCAGTGACGCCTCTGGAAATGTTTGTTTCTGTGCTCGTTTGGCTCTAGGTGAGTGCTGGTTCTCGGAGCGTGTGTGCTTCATAAGAAACTGCTGACAGGACAGCTTTAGTGCTCAGTGAATTGTGTTGCGTTGCCACGCTGTTTTTCCTACAGACACACACACAGGCACACATATACACATGCAGTCACACACACACACACACACTCACATTCCCCTGATGTGCTCTCAGAGGCCGATGTTTTTAATCAGAGGTCGAGCGGCTGGCTGCGGGCACTTTTGAAGCAGTGCTCCACGGAGACCAAGCCAGCGCCACCACCATCTGTTTGTGGATTCATCGCCCCGCTCCACTGCTCCACAGTTACTCTGTACATGCACATGCACACATGCACACACACACACACACACACACACACACACACACACACACATATATACACACACACACACACACACACACAAACACAGAGTTGGGCTATTATACACTTGGGTAAATGTGTGGCAGGTATATGTGTTTTTTGTGTGTGTACATGTTTATTTGGTGTGTGCATGTGTCTGCTGTGTGTGTGTGTGTGTGTGTGTGTGTGTGTGGCACGCTTCTATCCTCCGTCCCGCCGTAATGGCATTAAGAGACTGCATGTCAGGTAAAACCCAGCGGAAATTTTAGAATGCAACAGAGATCAAATTACCGCACCAAATGAGGGTGGTACTTTGCAGACCTCTTACTGTGAGTCTGTTGCAACTGTAATTGGTGACAATTCAGTTTGTGGACAGTTTCAGTGAGGCATCTACATTAGGGTTGGTACACATAGCTGGACAGAGCCGTGCCCAGGTTGCTTTGCTCTCCAGGCCGTATCTCTGCTGCATGGCCATTAGTGTGTGAGCTCCAGCCGACAGCCAAGTGCTGGTGAATTTTGAAGGTGGCGGGAAGAATTCTGACAGAAAATGCTGATTTACTATCGACTGGTTGGTGAATTTCACCAATTTATTTGTCAGTGGCTAGTAGATATCACATTTCTAAAACTTTATTTAGACCCTTGTGCATGTGTGTGTGTGTGTGTGTGTGTTATGGTGAACATGAATCACATCTTAGACAGATTAGGCTCTCTCCTGCCTTCAGTCCAGTCAGTGGCCAACAGTGGAAGTGTGCAAACAATCTCACCACCAGACACCAAGCTCTGTCTCAGTGAAGAGCCCCACAATGACACCTCGCTAGTAATGAAGTTCTCAGCGTGGTGAAGCAGGCGGGTGGCGGGTGTCATTTAGTCATCTCGGTCCTCTCTACAGACATGAAGGAAATGCCAGATTTGCCACGATTTTCTGTCTCTCCTGCCACTTATGTCATAGCAAGCGACAGCAGATGAGGGGGACGCCGTGGTGTCGGATTGTTGCTTTCCTTGTCCACGGGGCATAATAGCTTTCAGCAGATGTGCGTCACAACCAAATTGGTGTGTACAGATATCCTGTACCCCACCATCAGCTTTGAAGCGCCCTGCCAACTCACCGAGATCTGATGATGATGATGAAGACTTCATCTATCCCTTTCTGCCAGTCTGCTAGTGCCACTTCATGTCTTGTTTGTTCTCTCTCTCTTTGTCTCTCTTTTCTCTTTCCCTCCTTCCTTCTCTCTCAGGTGTGGACTATTTCTGGAAGGAATTACCATAATAACCGGCGTTGCACACACCTCGCTGTCACTGTAATTGATATGTCGACTCGGTTGCTGGGCGGAGTCATTTGCATATAATCGTGTTAACTGATATGGTAATGAACGCGAGAGGCCTGATGCGAGCAGAAAGCCTCTCCTGATGGATGGCTATTTGAATTATACACAATAAGCAATATATTATGTCAGGGGGTTGCATGGGGAAGAGTTGCTGCTGTGTTGTTGTTGTTGTTTTTTTCCCTCTCTCCCCTGACTTGGCTATCTGCTGTGCTTCACCTGCACTGCTGCCTTGGGTTGCGAATGTTTATGTTGTCCTGTGAATTGATTTAGATGGGATGCAGGACTTTGGGGATTCGGAGACGACACACTCACACTCACACACACACACACACACACACACACACACACACACACACACACATGCACACAGGCACACAGGCGCAAATGGATGAGGAAAAAGTTTTTAATTGTTTATCCATACTCCCTTGTGACTCACTCCCCTGCGAGTTTTAGGTCTAGTTTGTGAATGCTTTGTAAATGTTGCCACCTGCAGTTTGTGTGTGCTTAGCTGGCAGGTGCTGCCACAGATGGCCTCTGGTTGCCAGTGAGCAACGCTGGTATGCCACTTATCTTGGCATATCTCGATGTGAGACAGAGACTGTGATGAATATGGCTGCTGGGTAATGACAGGGCCAGGTTGATGCCAGGATGGTCATCTGTTTGGCGTTGTCTTGCGGGCTGAGAATCAAATGTCCATTGGTTCCCATATTGAGGGAAAAAAAAATCTGTCAAACCCATACAAGCAAAATGGTCGCCTTGCAGAGGTCTTGACGTACAACTGCTCCAGATTTAGCAAAAATCTGTTAAATCCAGACAAGCAAAATGGTGGCCCTTCAATGGTACCATCTGTTTTGTATGCGGCTGCCATTGTTCACGAGCAGACTGCCAATAATTAGCTACTTAGCTCCACCGATCTTTATTATTTTCCATTAATACGAAGGATAAGCTTATTGCCTTTTAAATTAGATTTGGAAAAAAAAGGGAAAAAAAAAATCACAGACTTAAATGACTGCACCTCCCTCCCTTCCCCTCTCAGAGAATGGTTTTCAGTAGAGTGAAAAGACTCTCTATCACATTGATTCTTTGAAAAGGCACTTGTGTAGTCTCAGCTCAGACTTTGAAGGAGATGCACAGGCTCTCTCAGGTGGCAGTTTTCAAGATGTGCTCCTAGACAGGATATTCAGGGGGAAATAATTAATTCATTAATGAATGAATTAATGAAAATTGAGTTTTTGTCATGTCGAAAACACCACTAAAATGCCATGATATTTGTATAATGCGAATGATTACGTGAGATGTTTCATGCATTTTCTTTACAGCCAAACATGGCTAATGTTTTCGTGGAGTGTGAGGGCTTAATGCTGAGAAGGAGAGACAATACAGCCTCCACATCCACGCAAGATACACAAGGGACTCAACAGATCTTTTTCCATGCAGAGCAACACATACCCCTTCCACCTATGCACACACACACACATTCACACAAGCATTCACACACATGCGCACACAGACACACACAAACACACATTCCTTATCCAGATGGCTTGAAATCTCTCATCTGTTTACAAATGGCTCATTGAGGTGACAGAGACACTATGAGGAGGAGGGAAGGCAGAGGGAGCATGTAGCACAGAGTGTGTATGTATGAGCTTGGCATCATGCCGTGAGAGGCGAGCAAAGCATCATGCCATGTCCCTAACACACGAGTGAGCAAGTGGGAGAGCGAAGAAATCCTTGAAGTTTTTGTGGTAATTGGTTTTCTTACTCTATGTCTTTCAATGTCACTCCTCTCTTTCTTTCTCTCTGTCTCTTTCTTTCTCTTTCTCTTTTATGTGCATGTACTGCATGAACTCTCTTACCCTCTGCTCTCACCCACCTCTCCTTCTTCTTCTTCTTCTTCCTCTTTTAAGGTTGAGGATTGAACATTGATACTACAAGCCATAATGACATTAGCATGCTGCAACAACTAGTCTAACCATATTTGGGTTCTCAAGAAAGAGGACTCTTCGGGCAGGCAGGATGGAAGGCATTGCTAACAGACATTCTATCCATATTGTGTGTGTGTGTGTGTGTGTGTGTGTGTGTGTGTGTGTGTGTGTGTGTGTGTGTGTGTGTGTATGTGAATGGGTAGGGATGGGAGTTCAAATAATTTGTGGCACCATGTCAGTGTGAATGTCTTGATGAATGTCTATAATCATGCTACGATTCTATTTAACAATGTGTGTACTGGCTCATAACTAAGAGCCAAGAGCCATCCTCCATAATTGGCAAATAAAGCAACTTTTACTTGACACTTCACACAAATGAAAAAGTGAATTGCAAAGTTTGTCTCCAGATATTCTTTTTCAGTCTAGAAAAACATCACCATTCTCCAAGTCAAAATACTGAATAAGTTGGGTGAATAATTGCAGTGCACTGTGATTGCTGCAGTCGGTCTAAACATCAGGGTGACGTATGCCTTTGAGTCTTTCCACTATGATGACAGAATGCGGGGCTATCACAACACTAACAATAGCTTCAGTCTTAGTCCAAGCATGTAAATATTTACTGTCTTGGAATCAGTAAAACTTCTTGTTTAAACAAAAGCTGATGTGAAGTTCACTGATCTGCCTGTTAGATAAATGTTAGATATATTCTTACCAATGTTTGCATGAAGCCTGACTATGACAGACAGTGTAATTGGCATCCGAGATGGCAGGACCTAAAGAGAAACATTAGCTCAGTGTAAAACACAGCAAAAGCAGACTGTAGAAATAAATCCTGGAAAGGGAAAAGACGGGAAATCAAACCCTGGTCCCCTGGTTTATAATATGGACGGCCTGCCCAACTGCACTACTCCACCCTCCAGTCCCAGTTCTGAAATCTCTGCCGGATGCTTTTTGTGTTGCTCAAAAAGAGGACATGTCTGGGATAAAGGGGACATCAGGTCACTCTAGCAAGAACAGGCTAACTCAGCTGACAGGAAGCAGGCAAATCAGATCAGATGCTATTGTTGCAATAGCAAAATCATTTTAGAGGGCAGTGTCTACCTGTCAGAAAATGCTATGTAACTTAAAGTTGTATTAATACAGCTGATTCCATCGTCTCACGCAGATTTGCTTATTTTATTCCACTTGAGAAAGCAGCCAAAGAAATTTACTTCTCAAGCAGGCAGGCACAGCACAGGGGATACATTGTTTTTGCCCAGTTTAAAGGCATCTTAGCTGATGTGAAACAAGAGTTCGATCTGTTTTGAATGACTCTGGGTGCCCTCTTGCCAGGCACCTTCCAAGATGGGATTTTATCCTGTTTCAAACGGGCTGTATGTTATGCAGGCAGATCAAGGCCTGGAGAGCCTGGCAAGCACAGGCAGGTAGTATAAAACCAGTCAGGGAGAATAATGTTAAAGTCTAATAGGGAGGAAAGTAAACCAAAAAGTAAGAGGGCATCCACAGAAATCAATGTGTGTATGTGTCTGTGTGTGTGTGTGTGTGTGTGTGTGTGTGTGTGTGCGTGTGTGTGTGTGTGTATCAGAGCAGGATGTAATCAGGTGACTTCTAGAGAAATTTGCTGTGTGTGTTTGTGTGTGTGTGTGTGTGTGTGTGTGTGTGTTTTGGCTTGGGTTTACTTCCTACCACAAAAAAGCTCAAGTAAGCAATGAAATTACAATGGCTAGTTTAACGAGGTGCTTTGTACTGATTAGAGCAGAATTGAATTATGGTTTTGTAATCAAAGTTTGTTAGTCTAATTGCTTGTTGCAACTAATTATTGTAGTGCTATGTGTATCTAGGATTCATTTCCTTTCCGAAGGGGACAGAAAATCCTAAGAAACTCAGTGAATCGATTGGAGCATGTGGGTGAATATTTCCTACCCAGCTGATTCAGTTAGCAAAAAAGATGGCTGAAATCCAGAGGGTTTCAGCCTTGGCAAGCATTGTTTCAAACAGCACAAAACAAATAAATAAAAAAAGTGGCAAAAAAACAGCCTGACAGTTACTCAGGAACACTGCATTTTGGGGCTACACTGCTTCCACGTCTCTTCTCTCCTCCTCCTCCTCATCATCTCTCTCTCCATCTCTCCCTTCGACTCCGTCTCTCTATGAGAGGAGCTCACGAACGACCGCTGGATCTTCCAGCATGGACATGTCAGAGGCTGGCAATAGCTGTTTGTTCAAGCAGAAATGCTTTTAACAACTGCCTTGCATATCTTTGAGAGAGTAATCTATCTTTTTATGTAGTGTTTTAAATCACCTTTATTATTGGAAGAATGGATAAATGGATTTTTTTGTTGTCTTTACTCCACTGGAACAGTCTTTCTTGAGCTCTTAGCAGATAAAAGCTATTGTTGAGGAGGGGATTGCTGGCTCAGAAGACACAGTATGTTTCACTCTGTTTTACTAATGGGCTCTTGTAGAGCACTTAGTATTCAGAGGAGCACAGAAGGGTAAAGGTAGGGTGGAGTAGAAAGATGTTGATTAAAATGGATTGTTTAGCTAATATGCTGGATGAAAGGATTACTTTCTCATATGTTTTGTTGTTGTTTCAATAGTTTTCCCTCATGACTGAGGTTCCTAATGTTTGTTCTTGTTAGTACTTCCCCCCAGGCATGTTTTGTCATAACTGATGTTCTGTTAAGAAAATATCACATAAATGTCCTAACACGGTCTGCGCAATTAATCTCATGCCAATCTGCTAATTGTGAAGCTTCGGCGTCAGTCAGGGGTGGGGGGTGGTAGGGGTTGGTTTCAGTCATCATATCACTTCAGCGATGGCTACTTTTGCTCAACAGAGAGAAAATAGTGGCTCCCCAACACACACACACACACACACACACACACACACACACACACACACACATTTCTCCATCTTTCTCTCTCAAGCCATCTGGAATGGTTTCATGCCAGTGTCCTGTGTCATGCTATGTATATTGCATGTATTCATACTATGCAGGAAATTACATATTCCATCATGTAAATGCTGGAACAACAGCCTGAGGCTAAACAAAACATTCATGTCCCATTCATCCAAGTGTTTCAAACTAGCCTCACGGGCATCGTATAAACTAATGGTGTATAAATTGTGACAGACGGGGTCAATGGACATTCACTGTGTATGTTGGGTTCACCAATGTGGCAGATGCACGCATAGTTAAGGGAGCATAGGACTAGGTAACAAGTGCAAGTATGGCAACATGGCACTTGTTACCATGCAAATGGTCTGCAAATTTGATTATAATGACATGAACGTTGTATACATATGTATGTGTGCTATTTGTGTATGTGTGTGTGTGCTGTGTGTGTGTGTGTGTGTGTGTGTGTTTGTGTGTGTGTGTGTGTGTGCATGTGTGTGTGTGTGTGTTTCTCATTAGGTCAACACCTATGTTAGCTAGCATCATACCATGCACTCCTCTTGGCCCATAGTCTTCCCAGGCTCCACCTCCCTTCCACTCACACCCCCACCCCCAGCAGCAGGCAGAAGCACCACATACAGCACAGCCCCTGGGGGGGAGGTATTAACACGGCAAACCCAAACCTCCCTCAAAGAAAACAATACAGGCTTCAGGAAACTCCAACTGGCCTTGTGAAAGTGATTCTCATGGAGAAGCTCATTAAAAGTGCATGTGATCTGAGCTGTGAATGAAATGCAGGTTTCTTTAACTCTTTTCACTGCATCAGTCTCTCTCTCTTTCTCTGTCTTGCTATCTCTGTCTTTTTCTCTGTCTGTCTCTCTTTCTTTCTCTGTCTTGCTCTCTCTCTCTCCTTTTCTCTGTCTCTCTCTCTTTCTCCGTCTCTCTCTCTCTTTCTCTCTCTCTCACTTTCTCAGTCCCTGACTCTGTTTCTTTGTCTCTTTCTATCTCTGATAGTCTCAATATATGTTCTTCTCTCTCTTCTCCTCTCTTCCTCTTTTTCCATTAAACGTCCTTCTCTCTAATTGAATCAAAAACAGAACCAAGCACCGGCTGAATAAAAGAGGATACATCCACAGTAGTCTTCAGCTTCATTACCGAAATCCGAGACCTCTGCCCACCTTCAACACGCACTGTCTTTCTCACACACACTCTCAAACACAGACTCTGGTCAGGGCGGTAGTACTATCTCCAGCTTTGCGATTAGCCTGTGAGATAACCAGGATTTATTGGCCCAAACATCCAGACAATTAATTAGAAAGCGAGGGTGCTGGTAATCCTGTTTCCACAGCGCTTAATCGGGCCTAACCCTTCTCTCCCTTAGCCGCTATCCTCCGCCCTGCTGCTCACAGCTCACAGTCAAGGCACAGCCTCACTTCAAAGGCAAGCCCAAGGGTGGCTTAAGAGCATTCTCACATATCATGTGGGTTAGTGCTGTATATGTGGGAAAGAAAGGATGAGAAAAGGGGAGAGAGAGACACAGAGGAAAAGAGTGAGGGAAAGCCTGTGCTATAGAGAGAGAGAGAGAAAGAGAGAGAGAAAGGCTTTCCTGAGTTGAAATATGAACATAAGTAAGTTGAGTTGTTTACGGCGGGGATGCTGGGCAGTGGCGGCGGTGACTGAGTGATGCCTTTGGTGTCGGGGGCTTAGTGTTAGCTCTCGCTAGTTCAAAGGCACCGAGGCTGGGATGCTTGCTGTCCAACTCTCTGCGGCGTTTCTCTCTGTTCTCCACAGATGGCTCACACACGCGCACACACACACACACACACACACACACACACACACACACACCCTTGACAGCAAAGCATCACGCTGACAACACATTCACACAGTGCACAACAACAAATAACAACAAAAATCCACTAGAAATACAAAAAAGTTGCACACATATGTTTGTCCACACACTTGTGGTGCATGTCCTCACACACACATACACACACACACACACACACAAACACACACACACTACACACAATGGCCCACACAATGGCCCACACAATGGCCCTTTAGGCAGCCATGCCATGTCCTAAACAAACCTTGCCGCAGTCCGGACAGTCAGAACACCCTTTAAGCCCGGCTGTCATTTAGTTCCCCCTCTGAGCGCCACCTTGGAGACAGTCTGTGCCTTGGCAGTGCCTGGGACACTTATTGACCAGCTCCTCTTGCTATATACGCTGCATAAATCTAGCTTTCAGGTCCAGTTATCACTGGACAAATGGGACAGAACAAAACTGATTGGACTGTGGAAGATTGTAGTGTCAATATTAGATGCTCTGTCATTTGTAGGGTAATAGGAGGGAGGTCTGTCCAGACTTTGGACACGCACACATAGACACACACACACACACATAATTCTCATCCAAGCCAACTCTCTAATCTGCTATTCATTCATCTTTTTAGTCAAACAACTTCCAGATATGGGGCTCTAAGGAGACAGTTGGTGGATTTCAAGCAATCCAAATTTACTGATTTATATTGTTTTCCAAGAGCCGTCTGGGATGTTTCTGCATCCGCTGAAAATCCACTCTATCTGTGGCTGCGTTTCCTCCTCAACTCAGTGTAGGATAACCACATCTTGATAGCCTGTGAAATGTTTCGAGAAAATGTGTCAAAAAAGGGCATTCATCCTAATAAACCTTTATAGGAGAAAACACTTTTGGCAGTTTGTTAAGCCTTAAAAAGTGAGGGAAAAAAAGATACTGCGAAATACTTTGCTATAGGCTTTTTTTTCCCAGGATGCGGTCCAAGATTTCATGGGATAGTTCCCATGAAACTGTCACACCTCGCAAGAATTGTTGAAAACAATCAACATGAAATAAAGAGGTCTGGTTTTCTGCTTTGAAGCTTGAGTTTATCTCACTCTTCCATGTGGTGGTATCAACCAACCACCTAGATAGAAAAATTAGTCCCTTTGGGTAAAAACTCCTGATCACTGTTGTGTGCCATAGTGGTTGGGCTGTTAACTGCAAGCAAAGACTTAAAGATAAAATCACTGATGCTATTGTAAACACATTCCAATTTTTATAACATTCTTTAAATATCTCCTCATGAGACATGTCCAAGAAAACTGTAATAAAAAAGGTGACTCTGCCCCCCCAACAATAACACAGAGTTTCTCTGGGATGAGATGCACCGTAATTTTCTGAGCCTGAGAGTTTGACCTGCCAATTTTTGACTACCGATTTTGGCTGATACTGATAACCCATTTTTTTTCCAACTACAACACAATATTTTTTTTATTTTTTTTATTTTCTCTAATCAGACATTTAATATAGAAAAAAAAAGATTATGAGTCCCATAGGCCTAATCTAGATGCTGGTATAAATCCATTTATATACCTGAGTTTGTATGTTATATGTTACAAGGCTTCCTGCTGGTCCTGGCAGTCCACGGCAGTTATTTACTTTAATATTAACTGTGACATGTAGATTCACAGAGATGGACTGACACACACGGTAGTCCAGCCACAAGCTATGCAATATGTGTTTATGTGTGTGTGTGTGTGTGTGTACAGAAAAAGGGCAAAGAGAAACATTTATGAGGGTAATGGATACTTCAGATACAAAGACAAGGTAAAGAGTGAGAGAGCTTTGAAGGTTTTCCTGGATGAGCTCCAAGACTCTTGTCACCACAACCTGATGTAAAGGGAGGAGAAAAAAAAAGAAAATGGTGAAATCTCCTTGCCAGAGCTTTCAAGCAGTAAGTCATTCAAACGAAGCCAAATGGATCATCAAACAGATGAGGCAGTCCCCACAGTCCCATAAAGGCTTGTCATGCAGAAATGTCTAGCTTTATGAGTAACGCTATTAGATAACTTATGATCCCTGTCTGTCAAGGACAGCTTTAGCAAAGGAGAGGTGCTAGCAAGGAGTGTAAGTTGAGCGTCCAGCTTTCTCTCCCTCACTCTTTATCTCAGATTTTCTTTTCTTTTTAAAATTATTTTGTTCTCGGCAAGTACAAACTCATCAGACTCTTGGTGTAGACGGAGGGTCTTGGGGGCCAACAGCCCTGGAAACATATCTGATGCCTGTGCTCACTGACCTAAACTGGTTTGAGCATGTAATAGGCCCTTAAAGGTTTGATTATTTCGCTATCAAGTCAGATAGAGGAATTATTCGTCTTTGCTTCAGGGCGGCCAAGTTAACTGAATTTCTCTGAAACGGCAGCCAAAAGAAAGAGGGATAGTGAGAGAGAAAAAAAAAGAGAGAGAGAGAGAGAGAGATGGTAGGGAATAGTATATTTGTAAATCAAATCTCCCACTGCTTTTGTGCTGGCCTGCAGTTTTCTAATGGAATATGGATGAAACTCTTCGGCTTGACTGGGAAATGAAACTGGCATCCAATTCGGTGGCTGGGTTATTTCCGGCTCCAGTGGGAGCCTTTCCCTTATCGCTCATGGTACCTGCCTCAGCTTCATTGAGCCCCATTGTGGGTTGTAGGATAGGACACTGAGCTTCAGGTAGAAACATAATGAATATGTACATAGACAAACACACACAAACACACACACACACAAAGAGAAGATACACATTCATGCTCTATTTGCACAGTGCATAAATAAGCACATGGAATTACCATAATGAGTCACAGACACACACTTTCCCTTTGTCCCTTCTGATAGAGGATGTATGCATTTGCCATCAACTGTACATACATACATACAAACAAACATACAGTATGCATGTATACATACATCTATACATACATGCATATTACACATGCACATTGCAACTCTTTGCTCTCATATGTTTCTTTCAGTTGTAATCATTTTCACTTGTATGCATGTTCATATCATAATACAGACAGCCTGAGAGGAGACTGAACTATATGCAGGCTTCCTGTGCGCACCACAGGGTACTTTACTTTTAGTTTGGACATCGCACACCTCTGTGAGTGACCGTAGGCACAACATACGCATTTAGAACCCCCACCCTCAGTTGTGAATGATGGTCTGATTTAAGAGAAGGTATCGATTGCTAAAGTCACGTGTTGGGTGAGTTTGATGACATCCCAGTAATGTGGTTTTGAGGCGGCCTGACAGCAGGCAGATTTATGGCTTGGCCATTGAAATTAGCAGGACCGCATTACTCCCTCCCTGTGTTCCTACTGCTGACAGCAGCATATTCACATAAGGCCGAGGCAACCAGAGGCTTGTGAACGTTTGTGGTCAGATGCCCCTTGCTGTGGGGATATGCAAAACCTCAAACTACTATCATTTATTAGCTTGTTCTGGATGCGGGATTGGGAATCGCTTCTCACAGCTGACAGGCGGTTCATCTTTTGCTGCAATGCATCTGTGGAGTCATAAAATTTACAGTGCCGTTAGTATCAGGGGAGGTTCAAAGCGTTGTGTTAAAACCAGACAATTTAATTGCACCGCTTGGACGTTGGGATGACAGCTGCTCTGTCATGCTGGTGTCTGACGAACATTACAGGACCGATTTATTGCTGTCGATGCATCATCTTTTGCTCCTAAACAAAGCACACTGATTGATTTTTTTCCCCATATTCCCTGTGCTGATGATGAACGTCCAAGGCTCCACTCTTTTCGTCCCACGGACTCCCTGCTGACAGATCACAGCCGTCTTCAGACGAAGCTGTGCCAAGTCCATGATCCTTGACCCTCTTTAATTAATTCCCACAAGGTGGAGTGTTCAGTGTGAGCATAGAACTCCAGTGAGTGAGGGGAGAAAACTTGAATTGAGTGTGTGTGTGTGTGTGTGTGTGTGTGTGAGAGAGAGAGACAGAAAGAGAGAGAGAGAGAGAAAAAGGAGAGAGGGAGATAGAGGTTAGAGGCCAGAAAAGACGAGCTGTGATTGAGAGAGCAGTGCAAAGAAGAGGGGTGGAGAGGAGGAGGCCATTTTCCCTTTGCACCATGTAATTACTTTCCAATGCGTTTAACCGCAGATACCTCTACCCAGGCTTGTGTGTGTGTTTGTGTGTGTGAGTCTGTGTGTTTGTGTGAGAGTATGTGTGGAGCATACCAAATTGTGCTGCAGTGAAAGTGAAGGAGGTGTGAGGTGCAGGGGACTGGGGAACTCGGTAATACACTATCTCGTCTCAGTGCAGCTAACGCATTGTTCTGCACAGTGGCCTCTCGCAAGGCCCAAAGACATAATGAAATCCCCAGCCTCACCAGCGAGCGAGAGCACATGCGATAGCAGAGATCGATGCGAGGTTAAACAAAGCAGCAGAGTCAGAGAGAGGCTCAGCTCTAGGCTGCCTCCTCAGAAGGAAAGAGGCCAGTGTGTGTGAGGTGCAGACCTGGCGCGTCTCGACTGACCACTCAGCTACCAGATGACCAGACCCCCAGAGCGGGGGCCTGCTCCAGGCCCAGTTATGTCATTGTGGTTTCTTGGTTCTCTATTATATCAGGAAATACTGCCGTCTGTTTTCTGTTTTTCGAATTACTGTAGTTTTATGTTTATAAACATGTTATTAGGTATTTATAACAAATTCTATACATTTACATGTACATTACATTTAGGCATTTAGCAGACGCTTTTATCCAAAGCGACTTACAAAAGATTCAAATTATGACACAATGAAAGAACAAACAAGGGGTGCATATTGCTTACATAGAAACTGCACCATTTTATGTTGAAAGTGCAATAGTGCAGAGAAATTAAATTGTTAAGTGCATTCTCAAAGTTTACGCCAGGAGATATTCTTGGAAGAGCTGGGTCTTCACAAGTTTCTTGAAGGTGGAGAGGGTATCTGTTGATCTGGTAGCATTTGGGAGTTCATTCCACCAGCGCGGAACCAGATATGAGAAGAGTCTGGATTGACCTGCACGAGGTGTTGGGCGTGCTAGAAAACGTTCCTTAGAGGAGTGAAGCGGTCGTCGGGTGACATAGGGCTTCAGGAGACAATTCAAGTAGATGGGAGCAGAGCCATCATTCACCCTGAAGGCCATCATAAGTGCTTTGAATTTAATACGAGCTGCCAAGGGTAACCAGTGAAGTTCAATGAACAGAGGTGTGACGTGTGCTCTTTTTGGCTGGTTAAAGACCAGACGTGCAGCTGCATTCTGGATCATCTGTAGCGGTCTCACTGCACAGGCTGGTAGGCCTGATAGGAGGACATTGCAGTAGTCAAGCCGAGAGATAACCAGGGTCTGTACCAGGAGCTGGGTTGCATGTTGGGTTAGGTACGGCCTGATCTTCCTTATGTTGAATAGGGCAAAAGCGGCATGACTGAGCCACAGAGGCAACGTGATCTGCAAAGGTCAGTTGGTCATCAATCATGACACCTAGGTTTCTTGCCACTTTGGTGGGAGAAACAGACAGGGAGTCAGTCTTGATGCTGATATCGTGATGTATGGCTTGTTTGGCTGGGAGGACCAGCAGTTCAGTTTTTGAGAGATTTAGTTGGAGGTGGTATCCTTTCATCCATGCAGATATATTAATTAAAGAATTTAATATCTGAATGCATTGTCTTTGGTAAGATTGTTAATATATTAGATAACTTTCAGCTAACAGTCCTTATATGATACCCATATATTTGTGTTCACGTGGGTCGGACCAATGGCATTTCTTTAAATTCTGACTTATGCACTTAAATTAATTTGATGAAAATGAAAAGTTTGTCAGCTTGCATGACTTTTGTACTTCAATCATGCAATGCCTTTGCTAAATACAGTATGCATAATTTAAAAATATCCTGTTAATTAGCATGTCATGTTTGTGTTTTGAAACTTTTACTGTACTTGATTACTTCAGTTAATTTTTCTCTCTTTGGACTCCTCATTTTTCTCTCTCCCATATCTATCTTTCTCTCTGTCTCTCTCTCTCTCTCTGGCACTGTTTGTCTGAAGCAGCTGTCAGTGCAGTGAGTGAATTTAATTGAAGTGGTAGAATCGGTCAGGGTTGGGAGATTGTCTGTTCATCACTGTTGTTTTAAACTCCTGGCCACAGGCACCCATCACACCCATTCCCCTTTTCTTCACTTCTTTTTTGGTGCCAAGCTTTGTCTCTTTGGACCGAAGTCTGGGGCTATCAGCAGTTCGAGATTTATATCGCTAGTGGCACAGTCAGCTTAGTGTAAATTTTTAAAAAAATGAAACGCTGGCAGGGTATCATTATCATGGTGATTGCAAAGGGAATTATTCTTTTTTAAAAATCAAACTATGTATGATGGAAAGAATTTTCTTCACCTCAGAGATGACCTGAGTGCCCCCAAAATGCAATGGGTGTGAATCATAGTCACTGTCACGAGCAGGGGATCTTCTTTCTTAATTTCAGTTTGAAAGACTCCCGCAGGAACCATAGGTGACACATAGAAAATGGCACGACAAGATAGAAAATGAGTAACTCTTTTTAATGTACGTTTTTCTACTCATTAATTTGCCTTGGATGTCTTCCAGAGGGAGAAAGAGAAGGACACAAGATGAAAAGAGAGAGAGAGAGAGAGAGAGAGAGAGAGGTTTGCCCATGGAGGTGATTGAGCTTAAATGCATTAATGTTGCTGATTTATCACTATTGATTTTGCTTTCATTTTCAGGGATATCTGCCTCCATCTTAATAATTAAAATATCCAAACCTCAACAGTGTCCCCTGAGACAACTTTTGCTAGGGTGATAGAAAAGTTTTATTTGTGTATATGTGTCCACATGCATACTTTGCAGTCTTTTTCTTTCCTCAATGAGTAATGAGTCCCTAGTGCATAAATATCCTATTAACACTACAGCAAGAAACTTACAAATAACCTGCTTTCCCACTCAGTAAAGAATGACATAGCTGTTCTGTCCTGCAACACTTGAACAGTCTGATACCAGGTCTAGACTAACATGGGGTGCATGGTGATGAAGGCATGCCCTTAATATTTTTTCAAGAAGCTATTTATCTTTCCTGGCCAGATGCAAGAGTTTAAGAATAGCTGAATATAGAGCAATTTAACATCATGAGAGTAACTGTTGCCTTGCACTGCTTTGTAAGTACGCTTACATGAACCATGGAAGTCAGGCTTAATTAATTGCTAAATCTTTGTTATTTATGTCACTTATTATCAGTTTTGATATTAACTGAGTCATTAGGTGTAATTAACTGGAAAAAGTTTGTTCAGGTTATATTATAAAATGAATTTCTTTTGTAGACATTCCTACGATTTCAGCACACATGCCAAACCTGGTGAATTGCAAATCAGATGATGCTAATGGAGAGCTACCATAAGAACATCTAACTGAGATTTGAAATGACATGCTCTTGTGCCCAAAATCCAGGAGGTGCTGTGACTGCTCGGAGAATTTGGACGCTGCTAATGGGGAAGAGTGCTGGCAAAGGCCAAAAAAGCCTGTGCTGAGATTGCTGTTGAGAGCAGCTGATGCAGCCTTATCAGAAAGCAGTTCCCACACCTATACTGGCATCATGGACAGCCATGTCTGCCAATAGTTCACACTTTCACTCTTGATTTATTTATTTGCTCGGTTAATTGTTTATTGGCCTACGGACTACTTGTTTATTTATGACTCACAGGGTGGACTTTTTTTTACCTAAGAAAGGAGAAAACAACACAGAAAAACAAATAAAAGAAGATGACTATTGTTGTGCGGTTGAATCATTATTGAGGTGCTCTTTTGGTAGTTCATACAGTTTTTTTGCGGTGTGTTTTTTGATTACACATAATAACAATGCTGTTGTGTCTCTGCAGAATTGAGTTCAGTGGGAACATCTCCACATATCTTTTTTCTCTAAAGCACTGTGTACAATATTCTAGATGATCTAGAAAGAATCAGGATGGAAAGATTATGATAATGCAAGACAGACAGAGAGAGAGAGAGAGAAAAGACTGGAGAGGAAAGTAGGGAGAGAGGAATGACAGGGGAGTGGAGATGGAGGCAGAGGAGAGAGTGGGGAAAGCTAGCCGACAGATTGGGTGTCACCGTGGGTGACGTGTCAGTGACTGTAACGGAAGGCCTGTCAGTGCAGACGGGCCTGGCGGCTCTCTGAATGTGTTCCTATTGATTTTTGCTACAGAGAAGGCCCCTGCAGCGCACTCTCTATATATATTGCTCTCTCTCTCTCTCTCTATTGCTCTCTCTTTCTCTCTCACTTGGTCACTCTCCACATCCCAAACCTCACATCTCTCTATGTGTGTGTGTGTGTGTGTGATTTATGTACACCTGGGTATTTTTTTTTTTTTTCATGCTTTTTCCATGGGTGGCATGTAGGTTGGTCTTCTTTTAGCCTTACCATAAGGCGTGTCTCTACACAGAGCTTGTGAAATTTGATTCATTCCACCTGAATATGTTTATGGACAGCTTCAGACTCCAGAATCAGAATCCTCTGTATTTCACCACTACGGACAAAAATAAAACTGAAGGACAACTTTTGTTAATTTTCTCAGTTTCATTTAAACTCTGGAAATTGAAAATCTAAGCAGGTGGATTTGTGTTGACCTTGATATCATATTGCATATTCAAGTTGGCATAAACTAACTTTAGTAGCAATTGTTCAAATTTCATTTCAATTTCATAAGCATTTTCATGCTCAATATACTCCACATCCTGAATAGTGATTACATTTGCAGACTAATTACATTTTAATGAGGTTTTGACAGACTATTTTTAGAATGAGTGATTTTCTTGATTAATGTTTTTTGGATGGGAAAATGATGGTGCACTTGACTCAACTGAAGTCCTGTGGCTACAGAAAGTATATAAAATATCGCTAAATACATTATACAAACAAGTGCTATCAGAACTAGTTACAAAGGAGCAGAAATAATTAAACACTAAAGAGCTTTATTTTCTATCCTCCATGATCCATTTCAGAAACACATGATATCTTGGCGTTTGAGTTGATTTTCTGGACTGTGATAGCAATCATGTCTCCTCTTTCTACTTCCCGAGAAAATCGACTGCATTAATGAAAGCAATGATGGATTTCTCTCCACTTTCAATATACCAACTCAGAGACTGCTTCAGTCTGCAAATTAAATCGCCTGTGTCTGTTTTTACAATGCTGTGTGTGTGTGTGTGTGTGAGTGAAAGCATGTACAGCCTGTCATATTTTTGTTTGTATAACTTTTTCTTTTTTGGTTGCATTTTGAACCGGTGTGTACGTGCGTGTGTCTGTGTGTATGTGTGTGAGTGTGTGTGTGTGAGTGCTTGACAAGGAGAAGATGCAATGCTTGTACATCTCTGTGATTCTACTCAAAGAAAAAAGCTCATTTTCTCAAGTGTACTCTCCAGCTGTTACCTGTGTCTGTGTGCGTGCGTGTGTGCGTGCGTGTGTGCGTGCGCGTGCGTGTGTGTGTGTTTGTGAGCAGAGCCGCATGTCTGAGACTCTCGTGTTGGGGGATGCTTGCTTCCCATGGTATAGAATGCAGTTGTGTGAGCATCTGTGCATCTGTGTGTGTATGTGTGTGCCTGTGCATACATGCATTTGTGTGTTTACATTCATTTGTAAATATATGTGCATGTGGGGGATGCTAAGCTTTTTCAAAGATCAAACAGCATTTTTTAATATATAGCCCTCTACCCCATCCCACAAACACAGACAAACCACCCAATCAAGATTAGTCTGACAACTGCCCTTTCCCCTGTTCTTCAAACACACACAAACCAGTCTTAGTCCATCAACTGCCCAGATACCCAGCCCTCTCTCCTGTCCCTCGAACACAAACAAATGACCTAACCAGTATTAGTCCGACCACTGCCCAGGCATACACACACCTCAAGCCTGTCCCATGAACACACACAAACCACCCAGCAAGTCTTAGTCTGATCCACTGCCACAACAGTTCAATTATGGTCCACTCTCATGCCAGTCAAAACCCGTGTAGATAAGAGCCGTCTGAGACTTATCCACACAGGTGAGTGAAAGGCTAAGAGATCAGTAAATATAGCCAGTAAAGGGGGATGTGCCAAGTTTAGCCAGACTTGATTGTTTCCTTTTTGTTGCCATCAATTTACTACCATTATGTTCCCTTGAAAGAAAATGCTTCTATGCTTTTCTTACATTTTCTTGGCTTGGGCAAAAATCCACTTGTACCCTGCAACTGACAAGTGCCTTGCCGTTTTGAAGGATATTCACAAGCATTTTGTGACACAGAAGGCTTTTAGAATGACATCCTCATTGTCTGGGAGCAGTTTATGTTTCCTGTATTTGTTCCAGAAAGGATATATGTATGGGATGTGGTGTTTTAGGTTCTTGAGCATAACCTCTCTGACAAAAGGGAATCCTTTAATCAACCATGCAAGGACTTCAGAGAGTGAAAGAAACAGAAATGGAAATTTCTCTTTGAGTCTGGGGCAGAGAAAAAGTTAATCAAAGTGAAAGTCTAGCAGATGTATAGACTTCCTCTACTTCCATTCAGTCTCTCTCTTTCTCTCTCTCCCTTTCTTTCATTCTTCTCAGATGTTTTTGGGTATCTGTTTAAACTGTGCCTTCCTCTCCCCCATATCTTCTCATACCTTTCTATTCTCTCTCTCTCTCTCTCTCTCTCTCTGTCACCTCACTCTTCACTTTCACTTCATCATTTCTTCACTCTTTATCACAACTCCACTCCTCTCCCTCCTATGCTCTATCTCCTTTTAATTCATTTTTTCCTCCCCCTCGTCTCCTTTGCACTTCTTCGCTCCATGTCCTCGCTTCTGTTTATCTCCCTGGGGCACATTGTCTTCTTGTTCCTCTCTCCCTCCTACACACTCTTTCCCTTTCTCTCTCTCTCTTTTTCTCTCTCTCTCTCTTTCTTTCTTTCTCTCATCCTCATTGTAGTGGTTCTCTTGTGATTGCATCGCAGAGTGTTGTTGAATAGCTGGGCTCTAGCAGGGCTCCCTGTGAATTATTATGTGCCGGATCACTCCTAATCTTGTTACGTGTGTTCTTCTGCCCTTGGGATGGGCAGCGGGGAGAGGATGGGAGCTTTATCAGATGTCACAGGCCCCAGGATGGGAGCAAGGCGCACTAAAGGTCACTTTTTACATTCGTTAATGTGCGTGTGTACCGGCGTGCGTCTCCATGCAAGAGCCACTGGCATGGTACCATCTCCAACTGATATTTGAATATTTCTCTTTCTGTCTTTTTTTCTCACTCTCTCACCCTCCTGGCAAGGTACAATCTCCATCTCCAACTGATATTTGAATATTTGTCTTTCTGTCCCTTTTTTCTCACCTTCTCTGTATATTGCTTTTGTTGATTGACATGGGAGACATGGGAGAAGAAATCACTGAATATATGCAAACTTGGCTGCTTTGCCAAGGCATGCATTTGATTTATTGTCTTTTAGATTAATATTCACTTCATTTTGTAACTGCATAATTAAAGTCAGTACTCACAGTGTAGTCATAGGGTTCCCACTCACCCTGCACCTAAAGAAAGAAAGAGAGACAGAGAGACAGATGGGTGTGAGTATGTGAGTATTGGATACATATATGTGTATGTGTGTGTGTGTGTCGGGGGGTAAAGCTGTCACAAAGCAATATAGATAACTCCATTTCAACATGAACCTTTTCAGCTCTCTAAAAAGTAATATTCTCGCATCCTGAAATTATGTAAAGCACTATATCCCAGGGTTATCACTGAATATGTATAAACCATAATGCAGAGAGTGAAATATGTGCTGCCCATTGGATTGAAATACCTTTGCTGGCCTTATGGCCACGGCCAAGTTGAAGATAATGACATACTGCATTATGCCTAACTACACGTTGAGATATTACTGATAACTTTTCAGGCAGAAATCTCTTAGGATGTGTAAATAGGATTTAGTAATCTAACAAACTTTTGGAAGCTCAGTCTTGCTCTGTGGTTTAGTTGCTACTGCTGATATCGCTGTTAATGCAACAGCTCCAACTGCTGTTCGTACTCCTTAAAGTTAATTTATAGTTGGGCGGTGGGTTGAAAAATGTGATGTTTTCTCAGCATGATGGAGATTTAGCTAATATATACAAAATGTTCTGTTCAGTCAAGGAGCTCAAAAAAAGTGTGGCCTGACTTGGCACTGCTTATACAGGAAGTCTTGAGCTCAGTGTCTCAGTGAAGCAATCAACAGCGGCGCCTTCTGCTCTTTCTCATATGGCAGCTAAGCAGTAAGTGATCATGTAATGTTACCATAAATCAGAGATTACAGGCAAACCACACAGTTAAAATGATTGAAACTTTTGAGGCAATACAGGACAGGTGATATGCAAATCAATGTATATGTTGATAGCAATTTAGTAGAACAGGAGGGAGAGACAGCATGTTTCACATGACTTTAGGTACAGTTTTAGGTTGATGGAAGATGCTGTTGGTCATCCCAGTTGACGTGGCCCGCACTGAATCAGACCATGATTAGTGCCAGTGTAGTGCACTAGAGCAGGTAGTAACTGACACAGGAGACAAACGCAAATAGAGCAAGCACCGGAACAACTCAGATGTTCCATCTTATCTGTAATGACAGGAACAGCAGGAACAGAATGAGACAAACAGTAATGTCATATGTGGAAAGATAGTTGAATGAGGCCTAGCCCAGACATAAACTGCATTTGGCCGAAAATAATAAGACATACATTCTGATTCTAATACTCTTGATGTGTATGTTCAGTGAAAAAAAGTTACAACACTCTTGTCATGTGTCTTAAATAAATAAATGAGATAAAAAATAAAAGATATTACTGGATTCTGATCTGTTGTTTAAGACAAAAAAGCACAACCAGAGTATTTTAGATCTAAAATGACTAACTAATGATCTAACTAATGCACTAACTAAACTAAAACTAACTAAAACTACTGCTAGGGTATTTCTTAGATATTTAAATTTAGACATCATGACAAAGATGAATGTAAGGAGCACTTTTTACCTCTGGAATTTGCTTCAGAGTTTTCTGATCTTCCACAGTCAACAATATACTATAAGCATCAGCCAAATGCTGAGTCTGAATGCTGTGTGTCTAATCTCTGAACAGACTCACCTCAGTTGAATCCAAATCATTATAATATCAGCCTAGTAAATGGTTGGCATGTGATGTTTCATCTTATACTGGCAGTGAAATGCCCAATTGTGTCATCACGGATGAAATGAAATCTGTCATCTGAATGCTGTCATACCTGAAAGCTGTCATACATCACATAACTTCATTCTCCAGTGTGGATACAAAGTCCTTAGAGGACTATTTGTCTGATAGAGGGTGGGTAATTTCTCAGGGGGTGGGCAGTAGTGATGGGGCTGAGACCACTTATATCGAGAGCGAGTCAAGGCAGAGTCTTTAAAGGGTCAAGACCGCGTCGAGACTGAGACCACTGGTTTTTAAATGTAGCTGAGACAGAGTCAAGACCGAGTCTTTGAGGAGCCATATGGATCCAAACCATAAAAAAGTCTGTTTCCATAACCATGATCTTAGCCTGGTAGTAATACCAGGGTTCTACACAAGGGTCTGGACATTTTAGTGAGATTTGATTGCTTGCTTGAGGTGTTTAAATTTAAAAAGATTGG
Source organism: Tenualosa thibaudeaui (assembly GCA_027481765.1). NCBI lineage: Eukaryota > Metazoa > Chordata > Actinopteri > Clupeiformes > Clupeidae > Tenualosa > Tenualosa thibaudeaui. The sequence continues at coordinate 13,009,033 of JAIFZK010000015.1, read as the reverse complement.
ATCAGCCCCTGACTGATAGCATTCTAGCTCTGTATTCACAACACCTCCCTCTGTTCGCTGATTGGACAGGTTAAAATGCCTCCTGAGACAACAAGCTCAATGAGATCAAATCCAGACTAGCACTGTAGGGAGATGAGAATCGAGTGGAAGTGCTAGGAAGGCAAGGCCAGGCTACCATGATTTAGTATTACCCTAGTTAATATTCAATGGTCGCACAGTTCTACAAGGCACACAGTCAGCCAACTGCTCCAGGTTAGCATGTACTTCACCTCACTGTGTGTTATGTGCGTTTCACTAATTCACAACTGGGTTAAATGCAGAGACCAAATTTCCCTCACAGGATCAAGAGTGTAGATTATCATTTTATTGCGATCAATTGGGCGGCACCAATGGATCAGAATGCCACTGCACTCAATTGGATGTGAAAATGATTGCTGCAGTCTTTGCTCTGTGATTGATATGTATATATATGAATAATGGGTATTTTTAAAATATTAACATACAAAAAATCGGTATGTTAATATTTACAAAGAGAAACAAAGGTCTCAAGGACTCGCTCTTAAATTCCAAAAAAGACCCTCTACCACTGTGGTCAGTGAGTCAGAACCGAGTGCTTTTACTTTCGAGACGGAAAAAGCTACACTACACTACAACACCTGTGGGTAGCACTGTTAGTCACCATCCCAAAGCCTGACCTGAAATGTGTAAGCTGGTGTTTAAAGAAAGACCAAGATCATTACAAGAAAGCCAAGAACAGTAATTTGTAGGCTGTTATTTCATCTCAAACCTACATTCAGTTGTTTCTTTTAGCTTACTAACAAAAAATGTCCCTTCAAAATACAGCTCTAGTGATGTTTGGTAGTATTTTGGCAGACTAGGGCATCTGCATCAACACAATTGTCCTGCTGTGGGTGCAGCGGGACTTGTCAGAATGATTAGTGGTGTCTTGACGTCATGTGGCGTCAAACAAAATCCTTCCCCAGTGCAGGATCCTTCCTAAAATTTTCCGACCAAGCACTAAATCAGGATCAAGTGTGTCACTTTACACCCTGTATCCCAGAATCCCAGAGGTCTTTGTAGCTGATTGCGACCTCATTTGGAATGGTGTATGAATGGTAAGTGAATGCGGGTGTCAGACTGAGTGAGAATGAGTGCTGGTACCACATCCAACATATGTGGATTTCACATGGATCAGTCCTCCCCTGGCTGTCTCTCCTCATATGCACATACTTACATCCTCATTTTATTTTTTAAAACTGGAACATTTATGGCTCAGACATACCTCGCCTGTGGGAATATGATCGGTTCAACATTAGCTGACTCTTCACTATATATCCCCATCTTTCCACACTATATATCCCCCTCAACAGTCAATGTCTAAATTGAGATGTACGGTTAATACGCCCATAAAAGACTGTGCTGAAGGGAACATCGCCTTTCCTCTGCATGCCCCGCTTCCCCAATCCCATCCCCCACCCCCATCCCCCTGCCTTTTATTGCCTCTGGGGGTTCCCAGGAGTGCATTACAAAGATACCAACGGACCAATCCAATTAAACGCAAATGCCAGGAGACATGGCTGAGACTCACCCGTGAGGGAGGCAGGCTCCGGGCTCAGGGTCCTAGGATGGGATGGGCTTTGCCACTCACCCTGATGCATGGGGCTCAGCCTCCCCCCTGTATCTCATAAATTCTGGCCTGTCTGTAGCTCAACTGGTAGGACAAAATGGTAATGCTACGCACAACCCACCCATGTGTTGGGAACTCCTGCTAATGTAGGCGTTGCTTATGCTGTGTTCCTTTGGTTATAAGTGCATAAATTTATAAGTACATAAATTTAGCGTTGGAGACCAAGATTGGCTAAGGTAAGAAAACCGAATGGATTAGATGCATAAGATGCTTCATAAATTCTACCTGAGGGGACCAGTGTTGTTAACTTTACTGGAAATACAACAAAACAAAACAAGAAACAAAGAAAGAAAGAAACAAACAAAAAAACACTAGATTCATGATACTGAATTATGTAATGGACAGCAATATATAATATAAATTTTTTAACCAAAGATAAGAAGTAGGGAGAGGGGGGAGAGTTGTGTGAATGTTCTTCCTTTTCTTTGGTGCTAGTTTGCCACAGTTTGACTTCCAGAGAGAGAGAGAGTCAATGTTTGAGTTTCTCAGAGCAGAGCAGAGCAGAGCAGCCAGGCATTCTTTTTGCTTGATGATTCACCAAGGCATCAAGGGACGGGGGGGAGTCTTTCTGAGTTTTTTTTTGTGTGTGTTTGTGTGTGTGTGAGAAAGAGAAAGAGAGAGAGAGAATGCAAGAATCCTCCACACAGAGAACCTTGAAATGCCATGGGTCTGCATGATGACAGTAGAGATACGGTGGGCACGCAAGGTCTCGCGGCGCCCAACGTCGAAATCTCGTTAGCGGCCGGGGGACTGGGAGGGCAAGCGGGTCCACATGGCCTGATTAGTGAAGGGCACAGGGACCTAAGGTCAAGCCCTTCCCATCCCTTTCCTGCAAGCCCACAGTTCACCAGTAATTACTCCACAGGCCCTGGCTCACCTTGCATGTGTAACTACCCAGCAGAATGTCCCCCCGTCCTTTGTGTGTAATCATCGTGTCAAGCTGATTAATGCCAAGGAGCTACCGGAACCTTGTGTTTGTGAGAGTGTGTGTGTGTGTGTTTGTGTGCACATGTGTGTGTCCATGTGTATGTGTGTGTGCGTGTGTGTGTACTTTGTGTGTATGTGTGTCTGTCCGTGTGTGTGCGCGTGTGTGTATGTGTACCTGTGAGTGTCTGTACCTGTGAGAGAGTGTGTATGTGTGTGTGTGTGTGTGTGACTGTGCATCAAATGGGTGAGTGAAAGAGAGAGAGAGAGAGATGCTCTCACACAACAACAAGCTGTTGCACACGCCACATGCTGTTTTGAATAACAAGATTTGCTCCAGCCACACAGCAGCCTCCAGGCCAAGTCCTCTTTCCTGATGCCTTAAGTCTGGGGATGCCTTCCCTCTCAGTCTCCTCTCCTGGACCATTTGAATTGTGACTACACATATCTGGCCAACTCATTCTAGAATAAAAAAATAATAAAATGATAAATGAAATTTGATTTAGTATTATCTCAAGTCTTATTTGTGAATAATACAGATGTGGAAAACAATGGTTAGGCTACACAGGTAGATAAAGACATCGGACTCTTCTGCTCTGAAACATTTTATGTTACTTCTGGGCTTCACAATGCTGCCATTTTGTGAAACCCTGAAGGTGTTTGCTGCCCTCTCATCAGTTTTTTGGATGGACAAATTAATGCATTCAGAAGTCGCAGTCCAATTTGGTCCTCGTTGTGTTTTTTTTTTTCTTTTTTGTAATTTGTGAAACACATCCAAGAGCAAGCTAAATGAAAAGAAATCAATGACAAAACAGTTCTTGTTGTGTGCTGTCTTGAGAGGTAGGCATGTGTATCGAAAACTCACAGATAGCAATCCAATTGCGTGGGAGTGTGCTGTTTTAAATATAGACATTAACAACTCTAATTAAATCATGGAGTGTAGAGCTGTTTATGATGTAAACAGAGACTACCCCGTATTACTGTCATTATAAATAAAATTGTATGTGTATAATTCACAGAAAATGGATGGTGATATTTAGCCGCTTTGAATCTTTGAAGCCTGTGACTGAATCCCTCGCTCTCTTTCTCTCTCCATCCCTCCCTGTCCTACCCCCTCTTCCCCAAGGGTCGTACTTGATGGTGAACTCTTCCCAGCATGCTCCTGGCCAGCGGGCCCAGCTGCTGCTGCAAACGCTGAGTGAGAACGACACGCACTGCGTGCAATTCAGCTATTTCCTGTACAGCCGTGATGGCCACAGCCCCGGGGCGCTGCGTGTTTACGTGCGCGTCAACGGCGGCGCGCTGGGCCTGCCTGTCTGGAATGTCTCCGGTTCCCACGGACGCCAGTGGCACCAGGTGGAGCTGGCCGTCAGCATGTTCTGGCCCAACGAGTACCAGGTGAGTGCCTACCTACTACACTACTGTTTTGTTTGTATAATGTATGTGTGTATGTATGTATAGACTGTGCTGTGTTCATGTTTGTTTTTCAGAAGCTTTACAATTACATTCATATTTACATGGTCAATGGACTGCATTTATATAGCACTTTTGTACTCCTATGAGTACTCAAAGTGCTTTACAGTGTATGCCTCACATTCACCCATTCACACACATGCATTCACACAAGTGTGGCAGAGGCTGTCATGCAAGGTGCCAACCTGCGATCGGGAGCAATTTGGGGTTCAGTATCTTGCACCACTACCACCTCGCCACTATTGCCCATCGGCATTTAGCTGATGCTTTAATCCAAAGCGACTTAGATTTGTCAATTATCAATTACATCAGGGCAGGTTTTTCCTAGAGCAACTTAGAGTTAGGTGTCTTGCTCAAGGGCACATCAGTGGCAGCCGGAATGAACCAGCAACCTCCAGGCTACTAGCATGCTGGCTAGCTAGCTTTAATCCAAATACATCTTTTTTCCAAATTCCATCAGTAAGTCACAACTTGCAGCACTGTCTTGCAGTTGTGCAATAAAATACAGCCCACAGATCCCAAATCAGTCACCAGTGTTGTTGTAGGTCATTTTTACACACTGATTCATTGTGGGGGAATCACCTGTAGTGTGAGCACTTACAGTACTTTACCAGACCTCCCAACCTCCAAAAACTAATTTCAGGGAGGTGTTGTGTTACTGCCCCCCCCGCCACCACCACCACTCTTTTCAGATGGCGACATAGAACAGCGAGGCGGGCGAGGGCTAATATGCACATTAGATGATGATGCAGGCATTAATGTCTCGCACGCTCTTGCTTTCTTGGTCTAGATTCCGGGATATTTTATTCAGTTTCCGGGCATCAGGGAGCCACTATCGATATGCGGGAGACTCCCGGAACTCCCGGGAGACTTGGGATGTCTGCTTTACTCTCATATTACTATGGATGAGATCTTCCAGAACGTGACCATATGTGTCACTTTAGGGTCTGTCTTTAGCTAGATGAAATACTTTCAAAATGTCAAGGTTTAGCAGACTGTCTGACAGGCTCCAGGCCTCACAGTATTAATCACGCCCTTTGCCCATTGTAATGACCATTGATTCTTTGGTTGTGAGACAGTTGGATATACAGGCTAATAATGAAGGGTCCTAAGTGATGCTCATGAAAGCTGTCTCATTTTTATGTATGTATGTGTGTGTGTGTGTGTGTGTGGGGGGGGGGGGTGTTATGGCACTTGGCACTGCATTGACTGCGAAATATATAGTTCCATAGTTAATATGACAATGCTGACCCTTCTGTATTGGATTGATTGGTGTCAGTATGAAACCATCCAGGCGGGAGACTGTCGCGCGGGGCATGAAAGAGAGTGGGCACACACTGGACACAACACACACACACAAGCACACACAGACATGCACATACGCAAAAACCTCATCCATAAATTCAATTTCTCCTTTTCTGCAAACTCGGCGGAGCTGTCAAAAAGCAATTAAGTTGAGTAGTGTGCGCTTTATCAAGAACTGTCAATCCCTCGAACTTAATTAAGCTCTGCACCGCGTGTGGAGATATGACCTTGATGTGTAAATAATAGTCCAGCTCTCCACAAACAGGACCCCAATGTAGGGCAGGGCCAGAGAAGATAACAGCAGCGGACAAGGCCAGACATGACAGTGAAAGCTATTATGGGCCCCAACTTGCAGGGACATAGTTGTATATTATGAACTATGGCACCAAATACTAACTCACGTTTGCTCATATCCTCAGTGAAATATGTGCATGCTTCAGCCGTCTCCAAATGTAATCTTTCAAAACTCATTTGTTGGGAAGATAACGCCGAAATGGAAGTGCGTTAAAAAATAATCGTTTCACTGGCTTTGTGAGACAAATAACTCCACGGTAGGTTATTATGTTGTTATTATGTCTGAGGAGATTGCCGCTTCCCTAGACAAATTAAATCAATGTTCCACTCTTCTATGATAAGGTCTCTAAGAGTATGAAATTCTCCCTTGAAACTGAAATGATGAATCTTCCCATTTGTACTGAGAAAAAAAACCTAAAATTTAAAACACACCTGAAAAGACTCTGCAGACAAATCTAAAGTTTAAAGTAATAAAAGTTTAATTCTGTATTTTTAAAGTTGTGTGTGAAGAGAGAGATAGATAGATAGTGTGTGTGTGTGTGTTTCTCTTGGTACATAATCAAATCTACTGCCCCCGTAATACTGACGGCTTAGCATTCTTGATCTGTTGTGTGTCCCCTGATGCTAGTGTAGGGGACGTCAGATGACTACAGGCTGTCCTAATCAATGTGACCACTAGATAACTCTTAATTAGTAGGTTTGGTTAAGCTCTGCTATCACTGCTGTTTTTCTGGGTTGGGTTCTCCATCTCTTCTGTCTGAGAATGTCTGAAGCCAACTCTGCTACTCTTCAATACTTTGAGACATTATGTTGAACGTTACAACTGAGGATGGTGAGATGTGTGGTCTGTACCTGGAAATAACAAAAAAAGGATTCAATCAAAATTAACCGACACACCATAAGTACAGGGCTAAGTATGTCTGACAAAACAGGAGTTGAGAAATCTCTGTGTTGTTCTCCCAGTGACAAACTCACTTTGACATCGACATAATGGGCTAGAAAGTGGCAGTATTTCATTTGTGAAGAAATTAGAAAAATTAAAGTCACTTTCTTTCTGTTCTCTCATGCTTGAGACCACTTGAGACCAATTATGATGGTGACATGTTAAAGGTGATTATTACACAATTATTATTAGGTGATTATATCTCGAAATAAGCCCTTACAGATTGATGCAGGCGTCTGACACATGGCATTTCACTTCACCAAATGTCATCATATCTGAATTGTCTCTTAATTAGAAACAGATGATTATCATTAATCAATGATTAATCAAGGTATATGTTCATTTACTGCTCTTTTTTTAAATTTTGAATATATTCCTTTTTTAAGTCATTATTCTGTATGGCACATCCACCAAGTCCTCTTTTATTTTTAACCTTTCATGTGATAGCTTTTCAGTCAGGAAAGAATGTAAATGGGCCCATTTCAAAGCAACCATTACTCCAAGAAGTCACAGGTAAGCACAAGTGATATTAATCACAGCTAACAAGATTCTGATTCAGTGTAGCAGAATCAGATCCTTATTGGATGTTATTAATAACATGTGTGCTTACCCTGCAACTTCTTGGAAAAATGGCTGCTGTGAATTAGGCCCATTGGGCAGGAATGTGACAATTAGCAAATAACTTGAAAACAGGTGACTGTACTAATTGCCCATGACAACTTAGCTACAGTATCTGGCTGCTTAGTGCAGAACGAATAATAAAAAAGTAAAAAAAAAAAGAAGTAAAAATAAGTCGTTCATATTCTTATATCTGTCAATATGTGTCTGTTCATATCTGTGTGCTTACCCAATGTCCCCACATCTTCTCTAGGTTTTTCTCAGCTTGTTGCCCAGTATTCTCTGTGTGCCTCTATCTCAGTATCTCCTGCTTGCCGTTGCCTCTTCTACCCTCTTGAGTCACGCAGCTCTGCAATTTCACACTCAGTCAGAGAGCTGCTTCCATGAGCACTTGCACAGGAGGGATATGGGATGAAGGAGTCTAGGAAGTTTCCCCTGTGTGTGTGTGTGTGTGTATGTGTGTCTGTGTGTGTTACAGAGAACCTAGCAATGCCAGGGAAAAAGAACACACTGAATAACATTCACTCATGACTCCTTCACAGATGTGCTAGTCACTAACGCACCTCTCACAGCAGCTTGTCTCTGATGGCTGACTGTGCTTTGACAGTTACTATTTTGCCATTGTGTGTTAGGAATGTTGTTAAATTAACATTCAAGAATATCTGATTGCACTGAACATACTGTGGAGTTCCAGCTTGCATTGTTGCTGAGTGGATTTGGTCAAAGGGTTAGTAAAAGTATTGAGTAATGTGTTGTATTTAGCAGATGCTTCTATTTGAAGTGACATGGACTTGCATTAGAAGGTTCATCTATCAGCTACTCCAGCAGGCCAACAAATAAGATGCGGGATGACCCTATTGGAGTTTGAGTCCAAGTTCAAGCATGTAGAATGGATTGAGATGCTAAGCAGTTTGAGCACTGTGTACAGTGGGCAGCATAGCTCAATACTCCCTTGTCACTGTGAGTAGGGTTTTTGTTCCTTCTAACCCATTTGTTGGAATCACATTTATTGGTAAATGCCTGAATCTAACTGAGACATCAGTTGGCTTGGAATATGGTCTCTTTCTGATACAATGTATGCTGTGTGTATGCTGACATGTTGATTGAATGACAGACAGACATTCAGGGAGGAACATAGATGAATGCATGGGTGGACACATGACTGGAAATGTTGTTCATTTTGTAGCAGACTTGAAGGAGATCTTCTGGGAAGATGAGGAGGCTACTTTATTTACTGAGACCAGAGGCAACCACAGTCTGTTCTGTTGCCATAACACCTGTGCCCATACCCACCCATACATGGCAAAGCAAACACACACACACAGACACACACACATACGCAACTGACGAACAAACAACACACACACACACGTACGCTCATACATACACAATCACTCTGACACATAAAGAAAGGTAGCAAACATGGCTTGGGCTGCTTATTCCTTTCCTAGCCATTACAGCTCAGATAGGCTGCAAGTGACCTGCGGTCCTGCCTCATATCCCACTGAGAAAGGAAGAGACTGTATATGTAAAAGAAGTAGGATACGGTGATAAGATGCATCTTTACGAAGTGTAAATATCTTTCGTAACGCAACTGGCTTCGAAAAGCATCAAAACATCTGGGTGTGCTGTAGTTCCATATTGAAACTATGAAACCATCTGAATCTGACAGCAAATTTGAATTTGTTCACAATAAACACAGGAACCTTGCATTCACAACTGCTTAGCTGGCATGGGGTGAGTTGACAGACAGAGTGTGTGCAACACAACCAATGAGTGCACTGATGGTGTCCGCTGGGTAAACAACCAAGGGTAACACTTTATATTAGTACACACATATTTGACATTACCTAGCTGCTTATTAACATGCAAATTGATAACATACTAGCCATTTATTAGTCATTACAATACACTTATCAATACCTTATTCTACTTGACTTTATCTTACCCATAATAGGCCATTAACTAAGAATTTCTCCAATACAAACTACTAATTACTGTTTATTCATAGTAAGTAAGTTGTTGTATATAAATTATGGTCTTAATATGCCTTGGTTATTATAGGGGTTATGAGGCAAGAGGAACAGTCATTCTTCAATAATACTTAGAGAAAATTATATATATTCATTGGGACAAAACCAAAGCTACAAGTGCTAATAGTGTCGAAAAACATTCTAATTACATCTGTTTGATTCAGAATAATAGGTTCTTTAGCATATTGAGATCATAATTCATTTACAACAACTAACTTGCTTACTATGAATAAGCAGTAATTAACAAGTAACACTGGAGAAATTCTTAGTTAATGGTCTATTATAGGTAGAATAAGATCATGCAGAATAAGGTATTAATATGTGATTTGTTGTCACTAACAAATGGCTTGTATGCTAATAATAATATATACTCCCTTCATCCTGTGAGGGAAATTTGGTCGCTGCATTTAACCCAATTGTAAATTAGTGAAACATACACAGTGAAGTGAAGTACATACTAACCGGGACCAGTTGGCTGCCTGCTATAGTAGCGCCCAGGGAGCAGTGAGGGGTTAGGTGCCTTGCTCAAGGGCACTTCAGCCATGGTCCACTGGTTGGGAATCAAACCAGCAACCCTTCAGCTACAAGCCCAAAGTCCTAACCAGTAAGCCAAGGCTGCATGTTAATAAGCAGCTAGTTAATGGCGAACATGTGTGTGCTAATATCAACTGTTACCTTACATGTAGATATGTCTGCTGCATTTAAAAAAAGATGAGGTAAATGTAAAAAACACATTATACTGTATATATTTTTATATCTACCATATTTGGATATATGTAAATCAGCCATAAAATCCTAGTCTCAGATTGGTATCTGTGTGGTTAAAATTTTGAGTGCATGGTTGACCTCAGTGCTACCTCTACACTCTGACATTAGAGGCTTTACAACCAGTGTGTGTGATTTTATCAGGTTAGGAGTTAGTTGCCGTGGTCCAGGAGAACAGAATGAATCTCAGGAGATTTCAACTGATAGGGCCAAGCTTTACTCTCCTCTGCAGGTCCAAAACAAAGGCAGTAGGTCACAGATCTCTTTATCATTGCTTTGTTGTCGTAGGATTGCTTTATAATCCAATGCCATTGAAATGCATACCCTCTTTACTTGTGGTTTTCAGAGTGTTATCTTAGTCATCCTCTGCACCTGTTCTTATCTTGATAGCGGTAACACGATAAGTGACTCAGTAGGCTAAAACAGAGTGACAAATCACCACGGTCATAGACCCCCAGCAATAGTCGCTCCAGAGATGGTGCAGATTACTGATCCTCTAGGCTTTTATTGTTGTCATTTTTATTCATGTAGTGCGTCAACAAAGGTTTTACAACCCATTCTGTTCAAGCAAAAGTTTTTGTAACAAAATTAAATAAAATAAAGTGAGTGAATCTCTTTTTTCCACTTTAATAAGACTAATTTATGGTCAAGCTGACCATGGCAACTCAACAGATACTACAACAAAACTAGATGTATGGAAAGTGTACAGGTCAACTTGGGCACAGGCAAACCTGTTCACATTACAAATACATAGGGATAACGGCTGCTGAGGTGTGCCGTTATACAGAATTAATGAACTAGGTGTCCATCTAGTTCAGAAAACAGTGGCCATGTCTCAAACTGTGCATTTCTATGAGTACACTGATAGACAGGTACACACTTCATAAAAGGAAAGTGAACTGTAAAACTTTTTGATGGAATGCATATGGTATGCAAAATGTCAAAGATGAAAAGAAATTATGAAGATTATATGATTATGTTTGGAGATTGCTGTCAGGAGCACAGGAGTATAGTACTAGTAGTGTGTGTGTGTGTGGGTGGGTGGGTGCATGTGCCAACCTCTTATATTTACTCAGTGCCAGTGTCACAGATTTTTCTCTATCTCTGTCATTTCTGTATCTATCTAACTCACATTCATCATTGCTGGAAATGACTTTTGTCATGAATCATTGACAACAATGACAACATGCATCCATCAATATTGTGCTAAATGAGATTTCATAAGTTCAGGATTGCTTATAATGAACACTTCATAGCTTGGGAGGGAAGAGAAGATAAAAGACATTAAGAAGAAATCAATGTTGTGTGGTACTGGAAGGACACACATAAATTGTGATATTTTTGTACATTTCTGGGAAATGTAAAAGCACAGTCAGACATCACTTCAAGAACAAGAGCCTCAGGTTTTTGCATGGGTGTAGCTGTGGGGGGTATATGTAAGTATTTTTAGTGCTGAAGAAACAAATGAGGCAAGTGGACATTAAACTGAAAACTTGAAAGACATGAAAGGCAACAACAACAGCAACATATTGATATTACTACTACAACTACTACTTCTACTACTACTACTACTATTACAACTACTACTGCTGTTACTACTACTACTAATGCTGTAGATTGCTTTTAGGGCAGCAAAAGCTTAAAAAATGTATGAGTTTGTTCAGTTTGGTACTGTCTCTACATGCTAGACTGCTGACCTTGAGGGCCAGACTAGCACCTTCTAGAAGCAGAGGGCAAACAAAGAGAGTGTGGAATCCTTCCTCTCTTTATGCCTCAGCCTTATCATTTGTACTCAGTGCTTGCTGTAGGCATGTCCGACTGCAGCCACCATATTTTCAAATATTAATAATGTTATTGTTGCCCTCAAAACACTGGCCCTCACCGGTCTCTTGCTGTTTTTCAATGGTTTTCTACTCACTTCCCATCCTTTTGTTTCTGTCATGTCTCTGGCCGCTCACACAGTCTGTGCCTGTTCCGCTTATTTTCACTCTCTGTCCTTTGTACCATTCTTCTTTTTGCATCAAGTAGATGTCAGTGCATTCTCTTGCAATTACTCTCACTTTCCTACCCTCCACTTCATCACACAGGTTTCCATCTGTACCTGCTAATGCATTAATGAAGAGTGAGACTCTTGTTGGTTCCAATGGGAGAATTCTGACAAAGAAGGTGGTGATATGATGTCCTTCATACCAGCAGGATCCATAATGTTTGAAAGAGACAAAAGATTAAAGGTCAAATGTTGAAAAAAGAAATGCAACATGCAAAACATGCATCTCAATAGACACAGTACTATTAAAAGGTTGTCGCAGGGTGAAACTGAACTAACACCCTGATGTAGCAAGTAGTGAATATGTACTAGTATGAGGGTAGAATACAGTTCTTTATTGAAAAGTTTATTGATTTCCGACAAAATTAACAGCTATATATTGATTTACAACAATAGCAAAGAATATAAAATATTGATAATATTAAACTTATCAGCTTTCTTTCATGCTAACATCTACATAGTCTCACATGCTTCTCCAGCATAGCTATGAAGATGCAATGACAAAGTAATTTTTCTCACCTTGGAAGTGTACATTTTTATTTGTAATATATTTCCATTAATATTTAGAATGTTTGGACTTTGCACAGTGGTCAAAAGACCAAGCACAGTAATCTCTGACCTGGTTTGACCTTCAGCCTTTATGAATGACCCCAGTAAGGCATCTAACAAGGACAAGTAGACCTCAGTTCAACTCAATCCGGCTCCTGTGTTTTTGTGAACTGATTTCCGAAGTATGAGCTGCACCATGTATAAACCTCATGTCAGTGTTTTATGAGAAAAAAAAAAAACATGTTTTAACCTCACCTGTGTATTAACCTCACCCAAATATACACCTCAGTTTACTACACATTACCAATTGATTCAGAAGCAAATCATGATTTCATTGACAAAGTAGAATGATGACAAGAACTACATTCCAATGAAGAGCCCTCACCCTTATTGTACTGAATAATGGTAACTGTAAATGGTGGTGGTAGTAGTGTTGCGGTGAAGGAACCGGGCTAGCATGCTTGTGGGTTTGAAACCCAGCTGCCACCACTGTGCCCTTGAGCAAGACAATTAACCCTAAATTACTGTGATGAAATTGATAGTAGACAAATGAAAGCCGCTTTGGCCTCTGCTAAGTGTAAATATCTAGCTTAAAAAAGGATGGGTATCGGTCCCAGGGTTGCAGTGCTCCACAGCGTTTGAATATTAGAACATAAAGCCCTTATAAGGTGTAAAGGTCACTCCACTACGTGTTCAGTATCCCAGTTACAACTTATAACAACGTTTGTCACATCTGAAATAATGGTTTTGCAAACAATAACTTGTGGTAATACATAGTATATACATACATAATATACATAATATATAGGTATAACATTTTATAACATTGTTGATTAAAGAAAGAATCCGAAGTAAAAAAATTTCTAGGGCTATTTTCGCATGATTGGGAGTTTATACGTTGAGTTGGTCGGATGTGTTTTGAGAAAGTTTGGTTTTTGTGATTTCAAACAAAAGTGCTAAAATGGCAGTGCTTGTGGCTATTTTTGAAACCGTTGAAAAGCTCAAAACATTACACTTTTGTGGTAGTGAGTAGAGAGTTCCTACAGACAAACTGAAGTGTCCCTAACTCTGCAAGTATATATACAGATTCTGTAGAAGTTTATAAAGCCAGCATTTTGTATTGTCAAAATGACTTGCTCCATGCTCCATGCACTGCTGTTTTAGTGCTTTCGGTAGAAATCACTTTCTCAAAACACATCTGTTAGAAAAAACTTTCTCAAAACACATCCGATTGACGGGATTGTGCTACCAACTTAAGGTATGAACTCTCAATCATGTGGAAAAATCCCTAGAAGGCATTTTACTTCAGATTTTCCTTTAAACATATATGCGTATGCATGAACTTCACTTGCTTATGTAGTTGAGAAAGGTTGGTTGCTTATCCTGTCTAGGCACATATCCAGCAAGAGAAAGATAACAAGAGGAGAGTGGAGAGACAGACATTTTCCTGTGTGATAAAACTTCAAAAAGAAGAATTAATTATTTCTGTGGAATCACAATACAGAGAAATTCCACATCCTCAAAGACAAAGTTAACCTTGAACTTTGAATAGCAGCTATTTTTCCCCTGTAGATGATTTGTTTTTGCAATCTCATTTCTTTATGGTCAAATAAATTAAATTTGAAAGAGACAGAATGCGAAACCTTGATGTCTCAAGGTTTTTCCTTGTGACCAGGGTCATGGGGTCATCACCAGATAAATGGAGAGGTTTAGAGGGAGAGGGAGGTTTGAATGATTACTGCACTCCGTGGAGGTTTTGGCTTTTGTGGCTCCCTGAGCAAACCCTTTTATTGTCACTCAAATCAGAAAGGGCACCCATTCTGACATAGTTGACATGACACGCAAATGAGCAATAGATAGCTGAATTACACACATACAATTAACATATCACCCCCAGTTAGCAAGACGCTAGCGGACATTTTGCCCAGTGGTCTACCTCTATTTTGCCATAGACTATAATATATGGAATTTGTGCTGCCTGGGAAATACAATATCTGCTGAAATAGCAGCAGACCATTGGAGACCTGACAAGCAACGCCTGCGGACCGCCAGCATTTTGCTGTCTGGGCCCTGTCCTTTCTCTCCCCGTCTCTACTCTCTTGTTCTCTTCCTTTGTACTGCTCTTGTCTTTTGTTATTTTCTCAGTTTTTCTTCCCCCTTCTCTCCTTTAACACCCTGTTCTCGTTTCTGTTTATACACTTAAGTACATCATGCTGATATTCCACTCCATCCAAAAAGGAGGATTTGCACTGTTGACTTTTGGGGTTTTCCAAGACCCATTATCTTTCACTAAATCTGTATGCTGAGGTGCAGCAGGCCTGGGATCTCAGTGCTAACACAGACTTATGGCAAGACAACACCATTACACTCGCCAATTTACCTTTGATTTTCATTTACTCCCTCAACAAGCAGTCCTGCTTTACACAGCCTGTACGTTGTATAAAGCTGAGCTTTAAGTAGCTGACGAATCCCTGAAGAACTATCTTTTACAATCAGCTCTCCCTCTGAAATAAGTATCCTTAGATAGGACTCAAGTCTTCCTATATAGAGACTTTTATTCGATAAGTGCTCTTTCCTATAAAGGGAATTTTATGTCTTTCTTTACAACCCACGGATATAATAGATAAAACAATAAAAGATTAGCTTGCAATCAATCCCTCATTACTTGCTTTGGTCTGCCAGGGGCTAGCAGGGTGTTCAATTAGAGGGCGTGTTTGGCCTCATGTTTATCTATACTAATGGTGATGTCTGTATTTAATGCAGACAGAACAGTAGTTTTCTCATCTGCAACCTCCGTTTCTCCTCCAGACAAGCTCAAATGCTAACGACACTTGACAATGGAAGGCAGAGGGAAAATGGTTGGTAATTTAACTATAGCAACTTACAGAGGCACCCTGCAGTAAATAGAAATTTAACTGCTTGGAAGATGACAACCACTGTACCACCATGACCATCATGACCCAGTGATGGCCAGTCCACTACTCACCCAACCTCTCTCTCTCTCACTTTCTCTCTCACTGTGTGTTCACACATCACAGATCAGTACGCATGTAGAAACAGTCTCTGTCTATACTACAAACACACACACACACACACACAAAGAGACAGACAGAGAGAACATCAGCAGACAATGACGCACATTGGCTCGCCTCTTGAAAGTTTGTGGTTTGGAACTAGAAAAATTAGAGAACATGAAAAAGCAAATGTTAAAGTAATTTTCAACTCCCTGTCTCTCTCTCTCTTTCTCTCTCTCTCCCTCCCCCTATCTCTTTTTTTCTCTCTCTATTTTTCTCTGTTGGACTTACTGCTCCCTGACCAGACTCCAGCTGTCTGTGGGAGTCAAAGAAAAGAAAGGAGGAAGTAAAGATGGATAGGAAGGTGATGAGAGGAGAAGTGTAGTCTTCCTTTGAAAGATTAGCTTGGAATTCTTTCTCTGACCTTTGACGGACCTCATATATCTCATGTCCAGGGTCATAGTGGAATTATAGTAGGCTTTATTGTGATTTGAGCTTTCTAAGGCTGAGTGTTTTACGTGTAGATATGAATTTAAGTGTGTGCTGCATCGAAAGTGTGTGTTAGTATCTTGAACTGCTAGTATCTGTTAATATGTTGAGCTGTTAGTATCTGCTAAAAGCATTTTAAGTGAAGTTTGTTTCTGCATAGACATATATAATGTGTGTGTGTGTGTGTGTGTGTGTGTGTGTGTGTGTGTGTGTGTGTGTGTGTGTATTTGCCCACATATTGTAAAGCATGTATAACCTCTTTGCCCACAACGAATAAGCATGAACAATTCAGAGCAAAACAACAAAACAAATTCATATATCCAGCCATGACCATCTGACCATGAGGGACAACACAAAGCCCCTTTCACCTTAACTCATTCTAGTGAGTATAAACACAGCAATCTAAGATGAGTGAAAGCTTAGGCTTCAGTGTTCTATCACAGGGTATGGCTGTAGCCGCTTACAATAACAAAGACCGAGAGGGAGAGATAGAGCCAGAGAATGAGGGAGAGGAGGGGAAAAAATGGCTTTGGGAACAGGGATTATGAGAAACAATAACTCAGCCTTCATGATCGATTCCCCCCACCTTTGTATTCCCTGAGCCCAACTGAACTGTGGGAAGGCAGAGGATTGGCCTTATCTGTAATAACATCTTGTTATTAGCGTAGCATGCACCCCATCGATTGGAGGGCTCCAGAGGGCCACGGCACATCGCTTCCCCCGGATGCTGATGGAGGCGGTATTGGGTTGGGGTTGGGCTTGGAAGACGGGGCAGGGTGATCTTGTCCCCTGGGCTGGACCTCCTCACCTCTCCACTGGTTCAGACTGCACAATTTCAGCTCAGTTTTGTCATAGGTTTTAAATCTCCAGCTCTGGGCAGTAATAATGGCAACAACAGTGCTGAACAAGGAGGAGAGGTCTTGTACTTTGGCATATTCCATGACCAGTGACTTGTTGTCTGACTTGTTGTCTGTCCGTTCTATGGGACGTGGTTATCTAAGTTGGTCAATCATGACAGACCATTGTGAAAGACAAAAAGTTATGAAGTCTGAACAAGGAATTGGCCTGTGCTAAATGCTCTGACAACGCATGGGCCTCATTATTGTCTCAGCACTAACGCCATGCCATCCATCCACAAATCTCTCTCTCTCTCTCTCTCTCTCTCTCTCTCTCTCATAAGCTCTCTTGAGCCTTGGTGTTCCTCAAGCTCAGTGTTTCCACTCTTTGCCTGTATGGTGGCCCACCACAGGGAAATACACAGCAGCGTAGTCTAGATATGGGCCACAATATATTTCTTCCATATCTGATTTTCTGCTCTGGCATAATATTTCATCCCTCAAAGCTTCAGTGTAGTTTAGAGTTGATAATCTATTGGCACACACACTATATACTTTGAGTGAATCAATAGCAAATGACCTTTTGTGAGAAAGTAAACAAGAGTAGATATTATTGGGTCTGTGACCTCCATAATTAATAAAAAATGCCTGTATTGTTTGTTTTAAACTGTGCAAGGCCTCCATGTCTGTTCAAAAATTGACTTTTCTTTACATTTTACAGGCTGTAATTTGGCAACATTGTGTCTACTAAAAGTCGGTATATTCTATAGCTCTAAAAGCTAGCCCCTATTATTATACTGACCTCTAAAACTAACAGAATGCACAACTTGGGAAAAAATACTGTTAATTTGTGTGCTAATCATGTGAGACTGTAATCATTTTGAGACTGTGTTTGTCTTTTCAAGCAGTCGTGTTTTATTGTTAATTTGTGTGCCTTTCTCTCTGTCCCATCCTTCTGTCAGATTTTGCTGGAGGCAATTGTCTCTAAAGAACGCCGTGGCTATGTCGCCATTGACGACATAATGATCCTGAATTACCCTTGCTGTAAGTATATTGCTGTACTATTGTTGCTGTTCATACGGGTTATGTCAGACCCACAATTTGGTGCTGCCAATATCATTTTTCTTGTCCTGCCAGCAACTATTACAATGTTTCTGCTGTATCCCAAAAGTAAACACATTTCAAAACAATGACATCATTTGTTTAGACAGGGAACCACTGATCCATCCCATGGCCAGACAGAAGAGTTTACTTGAATCCTTGAATGAATGGCACTAGCACTTGTGTTACATAATGACATCCATTGTTTGGTTTAAGTGCATTTCCCCATACCTGTATAATCATCCATCCTCTTTATAAACCTTTGTGAGTACTTCTAAAGCTACTGTATAGATAAACTTCTAAAGCTACTGCTCACTAGCACTCTTAGCTATTAATATTTTGTGAAATGGAACTAGGTTTTGGAGGAGCTACAAGGTGAGATTGTGGGCAGGGGAAAATGCATTGGGGCCAAAAGAAATATTTTCACAGGTAGAGACACTGAGAGCATAAAATGCACTTCACTGCATTAAAAAGTTAGCACAGTCAATGGAATACAGTTAACTAAAAGTGCTTTTTTATGTTTGTATGTAACTACCCTGACAATACATGTTGGTATCAGCCAAAGCAGAAAGACAATTTGAATGTTGAGTGTGCTGATATTCTCACAAGCTACATTCATACATGAAGCTACATTGGCCCACATGACACTGGCTTTAGAAAGCCTTATAAATGCAGTCAAAAAGAAACACAGTTATTTCCTGGAAACAGAGACGTCTGTGAGCTGTGCTTACCAGAGACGCAGACTCAGGCAAACTGTCTGCCCTTGGTCAGCCATTATGCTGGTTCTCCCACAGAGCTGTGAGATTGGTTGTCATGGCAGCAGCAGAGTTTCATTATTTTTTTTTCACCTTACAGTACCATAAAGGGAGCTTCTGACTTCTGTCTTTTCTGTAGGGAACTCTGTTACCCATCGGCTGTTCTGCTTCTTCTGTGTACCTTTCCTCCAGCTGTCACTCTCACTAGTCTAGGCTTTGATTGCTAACTCATGAGATCTTTGATAGCAAACGTGTATGTGTGTGTGTGTGTGTGTGTGTGTGCGTGTGTGTGTGTGTGTGTGTGTGTGTGTTTCGGGACGGGGGTGGGGAGGGGGTGTCAGTGTGCTGAAAACAGGGAGATGAAGGATGCTGTGACTTTCCTCGTTCCAGAAATATCTACAGGGTAATCTCAAAGTTCCATCGGCATGTTTTATGTCACAGCTGTAGCCCCGATGAAATCACCTTTTCATGACAGCATACAGATAGGACAAGCTGCATGTCTTCAACGTCTCAGTAGGTGTTTTGGTCACTCTGGTCAAGCAACAAAACCTAAACACCAGTTGATCACTGCAGGTTGTCTTTGCAGTGGCAGTCTCACCACCAGTGATGCAATCTCACTGATAGTCAGGTCCAGAAGGCTCTTGCTCAGCACCAGGCTGCAACCTCACCCAACTCCACCCTCCACCAACACACACCCACTCTGTAAAAAAGCTGCAGTGTCATTTCAAGAGAACATCATTTCCTCCCTTGCTTTAACATATATCATATCATATCATATATCATAAAAGCCACGGTGGATGTTTTATGTTTGAGTGTTTGATCACACAGAGAGAGAGAGAGAGAGAAATAGAGGAAAAAAGCTCACAAAGTTCTGCCTGGATGAACATGACAATAAAACTCCCCTTTTAAAAACGCAGAATCACCAGATGCTCTGAGCCAGAAATCTCAACCGAGCCTCAAACTCTCAGCAGCCCACCCAGCCCTGTCACCCGCACCACCCTCGCTACCCTCCCCAGTTCCTGTGGGCAGCAGATGGTACCATATAAACCCCCCTGTGCCCATTAAATAATTAAGGCGCTCATCAGGAGCCGGGCACATTGTCTGAGCTGGCGTTGCGCCAGACTGCGGAAATAGCCACTTGGCACCATGAATGATGGAGACGGAAGAAAAAGAAGGCAAAGGGAGAAAAAAGGGGGAGAGAGAGAGAGAGAGAGAGAGGAGGAGGGGGAAATGAAAGTTCTCTGAAGAAAAGCCTCTGAAATCACAACAATAACTGCCCCATTAGTTTTAATGTTTGGACCTGACGCTTATGTTGTTTTCACAAGGGCCTGTTTTTAGTGAATCAAATAAAATATTTACTATTTTATAGAAGCCAAGGGATAAAGTCTGACACACTTAAATATATTTAAGATGGTAGCCCACAAGAGAAATGTTTTTGTTTTTTCATTCACTGTAGTAAATCTACTCTATTTAGTGGGGGGTAACTACTTTGTTTTCTTTGGTGAGTTTATTTGTGGTAGTGCATGGGAGCACATGAATTATGAATTAACTCTAAATGTCCTGGGGACACACTTAGCCACCCGTGGACCCAAAGCACAATAAGACCAACAGATTTTTGTCCATTCTGCCAGCCATTCAGCAAGCCAGCTACAGCATGTGCAAATCTCAGTATGGAGGAAGAAGACCCAGGCATACCAATCACCACCACCAACCCACAACCTCTCCCCAGGATCTAACACTCTGCGACCCAGACACTGGCGATGTGTCTCACTGTGTGCTCTTTGGCGGGAGTGACTGATGGCTCTCCATGTCTCTTCTCTCTGTGCGCCCCCACAGTGACCACAGCCACAACAGTTTACCATCATGCTACCATTTAGCCCCTGCAAGTAGTCATTTGGGTTGGATGCAAGTGAGGGTGTTTGCTGTTGACAGAGATGACACTCGGCTCTGTTGTGCTGTGAGTGCAGGCTGTGTTTTCCAAAACCCAGGCCTCTCTCTCTTTCTCTCTCTCTGTCCTGCGTCGCCAAGGGTCTTGGCACTGCAGGGCTAGAGATCCGACTAGCTGACAAGAAACTTGGTAAACAGCTCCTGCTGTTTATACAGCGTTATGAGCACTCATTTGTGACACGTCTTTTTCTATTTGGATGGACGCTTTCATAACGATGCCTTCAGATTGGGATTGATTACTGCAATTCAACCCATGCCTTTCACAGGGAACTTCGGTGCTTTGTATTCATGCAATGTTTGTTTTGCATCGACTCACAATGATGGAGCGCTCCAAAAAATGTTTGCTATTCCGAGTGTCATACTGACTTGAGAGACAAAAAAAGCCCTATTGAAGCAGGAAAAAATCATAGTTTTACACGTTCTTTCTGGTTTAATTAGAACAGGTTAAAAAGGCCCTTTCTACTCCTCGCAACAGGAGTCCACCATTGCCTGGACCTTTTATACACCTTTCTCTCATCCTAGGCAATCAGAGAGGTGGGGCCTGAATCAGCATCCATGCCCATTTGGGGCTTTCTGAGTAATGAAGGGTAATCAGTGTCCCTGAGCACAGAGTAGACCTCATCAGCCCACGGCCCCACAGCAGGCTCCATTTCTCCCTCAAGGAAATCCTGAGGCTTTGTAACGGCTCCAGAAAAGGACAGGAAGAACATTCAGTCCACTGCTGTGTCCTTTTTGGGCTTTGGCCTTTCAACATTGAGTCTTCAATATGCTGAAACCTAATCGTTTTGCAATTTTGATTCACAATTCACAATAGGGAATGGATGGGGTTGCAATTAGCACTGGCCCTTAGCCATGATGACATTTGAATTTTGTGATTATTTGAAATTACTTTTTTGAATTTACTTTGTTGATAATTGAAAATACAAACACTATGTGGAGTAACGGAGCAATGTGCTAGTGTGGGTAGGAAGAATTATGTCTGATATGTCTGGTGTCTGTGCCTGTGCCTGTGCTGCAAATCCAACTGCCCCACAGGGACTACTACTACTACTACTACTACTACTACTACTACTACCACAACAACTACTATCATTATGACTACTAGTACTACTACTACTACTAGTACTAGTACTACCACTACTACTACTACTACTATCATTACGACTACTACTTCTTCTACTACTACCGCTACTACTACTATATTTCACTTGACATGTTATCATTATCTTCTTCAGCATGTGAAATTCAGATAATACACAGTATTTTCTTGTTAATTCCCTGTAAGCTCAGGCAGAGAAATAGATTTGCTGATGTTTCTTGTCTTGCACTTATGCTGCTGTTAACCAAGTCACATCTGTTATCACTTTTACTATCACTTTCGATTATCAGTTTCAAAACTGCACAAAAGTACCTACCCCTGAGCTTATGTTCCTCTGATCTTGCCGTAGTGGGTCCTTTTTGTCTAAATATATGGTATACAGAGATGCAGGCAACCAAGATGGCCTTCCAGTGGATCTTTCCCTCTGAAAAATAATGTCAACACAGTACAGAATAGATTTGGGGGGCAAAGATGTATTGCGATAATTGTTTATTGCTAAGGATAAAGGATTATTCATCAGTAATGATTAGTTTTTATTAATAATTAATACATTTGTTATGAGAAAAGGAATATAGTACTTATAACTTCAATTTCTCATAATCACTCATAATATCAGGCCTTTAAAATATGTTGGCTGTTTCTACAGAATGTCCCTACATGTTTCTACAGAACAGTCCTTCAATTTGTACTAGAATATAAATGTGGGTGTTTTTAACATTACTTTTAAAATCTTTTAAATCCCTGTAGATAAAGCACCACACTTCTCTCGACTGGGAGATATGGAGGTCAATGTCGGCCAGAACGCCTCCTTTCAGTGTGTGGCGTCTGGGCGGCCATCGGATACAGAAGCCTTTCTTCTGGAGGTGAGTCTGCGCCTGTGTGTTTGTCTCTGTGTATGTGTGTGTGTTTGTCTGTGTGTGTGTGTATTTTGTACAGTATATGTGCGCAACAGGAAACTGCAACTGAAACTGTGTAATTGCAACTCCATACTTACAAACAAGCTTTGCACCCACCACTGTATTGTGTCAAAACAAGTGAGAGGAGTCAGTCTTGATGGAGCAGCATCTAGCTCATTCTGTCAGGTCAGCATCATGTTTTGTCATCATACCAACTGCCCATCCACATAATATTGTTCATAGTCGTTCTTCATTCATTCAGTACTCTGTAGCATGGAGCTTTGTCCTCACAAAGATCAGGAAAAATCTGCAAAAAAGAGCAGGCCAGTATTTCTGGGATGGGAATCCATCATCAATGCTTATAAGCTGTCTGTACATCAGAAATTATTCAGGGTTCTCCATTCTAAAAAGAGTGTTTGTTAATACAAACAACGGATCAGAATAGCAAAGAATCATCAGCGCTGAAATCTGGGCAGTAGCTTCAAACATCGAAAGAATTTAAATGACAATTATGATAGCAGACCTAGTCAAGATGATTGTATGTAGATGACCTTACTTGAGGACACAATGGTTGAAATGGTTCAAGGTGCATTCTTTTTTTGTATATTGTTTGTTTGGCATGGAGGGAGTGAGCCTGCAATTACAGAGAGTGGAGGTCGAGTTATAGGTCTGTGACTCTCCCATGTGACTGGCCAGTGATTACCTGTCACAGTAAAACCCAGATTACTGGACTTCATTCTGAACTCTGCCAATGCATGGGAATCCTGAGGACACAGTTGTATTTTTTTCTCTTTTGCTTGTTTTTAGTGCATTCAAAATAGCATACAAAGGCAAATCATTTTCAAAATGTTTTACCGCTCCCATCTGCTTTCAGTTTGCCTCAAATAATACTGGAAGTATACAAACTGTCTGAGTAGGTAGTTCTTGGTGAACACTGATTCACTCCTAAACTCACCATATCCAATCACTTTGGATAAAAGTGTCTGTCTTCTATTGTCATTTAGCTTTAACTTGAACTTTAAAGTAGAGAGTAGACTAACATCCTTCTCTAGCTCTCCCAATGAATGAAGAATGACAGGAAAAGGATGAATGGTTTAATAGAATTCAGTGTAACTGTTTGTATGTGACATATTGATACACAATGTGCTTTTTAAAAGTCCAGAGTAAATCAATCAATCAATCAATCAATAAATAAAATTGCTTTTACTCTGACTGCTACCTTGGGCTATGAATTGACACATTTATTCATCCATGAGGAATCCAAAGTTCACTCATGACTTTAGATTGACTTTGGTATTTTTGCAGGTGCAGCACATCACATATTTATACAGCTAACTTGACAAGTCTATGATTATCCCAGCCGTTAAACCTTAAATTAGCATTTGTGAAACTTCTGTGTTGCACTTCACTGTGTAAACGGCCATTTGCCTCACAAATGACACGTAAACCATGCAGATATGATTTGTATCATGTGCTTCTCTGT
Source organism: Tenualosa thibaudeaui (assembly GCA_027481765.1). Taxonomy (NCBI): domain Eukaryota; kingdom Metazoa; phylum Chordata; class Actinopteri; order Clupeiformes; family Clupeidae; genus Tenualosa; species Tenualosa thibaudeaui. The sequence continues at coordinate 12,984,775 of JAIFZK010000015.1, read as the reverse complement.
ATGGTTTTCATGACCCCATCCATTGGCAGGGTATCTGTTTGTGAGGTTTCTGTGTCTTTCCCATGAACTGTAAGATTGCACACATAGACATCCCACCTAAAATCAAAACCCTGGCCAAATCACACAGCAATCTCTGTGGAGCCTGGAAGGCTGCAAGTGCTTGGCCATCAGAGATACTGTTCCCCTCAAACATCACATTTATTTGCCTCTTAGTTCTTCCTGCTGACTATGTCTTCTAAATGTCTCTTTTGGTTAGTTTTCTGAACAGATTGATACAGTTTTTCACTTGAGCTTTCTGTCAATATTTGCAAACATACCCTAATGGTTCACAGAAGGAAGTGAACTTTAAAATGTGTCCAAAAAATGTCCTCTGTGGTTCATGTGCTTCTGTCTGCTCCTTAATAAAGATCAGATCATCAGCCAGTGTAGAGAGCCATAATTTCTCAGTGTTCACCAGAATAAGGATGTTCTGTCTAATAGCTGGTGTCTTTTTTATGGTGAGATCATCTCATGAATCAATCAGCAATCAGCTCGATATATATGTGTGTGAGTGTGTGTGTGTGTGGACAGTATTATGAAATAGGAGGATTTGCATTGCAGGAGAATGCAAATCCAGTGCCTGTTGGGGTCTCCAGTCTTCCAGTAGTGGGAATGTGTCATTTTGGCTATAAAGATTGGTAGATGAGGAGATAAGATGTACCTGGACCATCTGTGTCTCAGGAGTTTCCCCATCCCCACTTCTCTCTTTCTCTCTCTCCTCTCTGGCCCCTCTCCACCCCTCTAATACCTCCCCCCACCCCTCCCTTCTCAGCGGCACAACGGGAAAGTGACGACCTCCACCTCGGTCAAGCACCTGAACTACCGGCGCTTTGTGGCCTCTTTCCAGCTGGAAAACGTCCAGAAGCCCGAACAGGACCTCTACCGCTGTGTTGCCCTCTCCCCCCGAGGTGCGGGGGTGTCCAACTTTGCTGAGCTGCTCGTCAAAGGTGAGCATTCCTTGCCATATCATCCTCACATCTTAAAAGGACTATGGCCTAATTAAACATCCTTGTCATATCAGGGTACAATTACTGTGTTAGTACTGTATGTCTTATCGCCTTCTATTGGCCTTGCTTACAGTCAGTTCTTCTTTCTGTCATTCACATGAATATGATTATGAATATGGAAAAGAAAAAAAAGTTTTTAATTGAAGTGAATTTATCTGCCAGCCATTTTATCCAATTAGGTTTTCATCTTTATTCTCGCACAGATGGTGAAGGTGCGTTATCTGTAAGGAAACTCATTTCCTTGCAACTGTTCCCCCTGGAGAGCTGCAGTTAGTTTTATCCAACTCCAGGTCCAATACTTTGTGCATGGTTCAGTCCACTTTTCTTTTTTTACACATGAAAGACATTTGCAGCATCTAAGAAATGCTAATTTGTTTTTGTACCTAAGTTTGCAGTCATTCATACACAGTACATAATGACCTGATTACCATTACTACATTTAGCTTGACATTTCATTGGCAGGTGTTTCATATGTAGATGTTACATATATATTAGCACAGAGCATTGCAGTAATGTTTAAAATCCTACAGCAACTTGGTCATTGCCTATTTGGGAAGATGCCAGTATGGCACAGTGTAGTTTTGACAATCTAGGTTTAGCTCCAACAATTTCATTTGGTTCATGAATGGCTTATGTTATGAGTGTTATCATTGTAAGAGATATCATTTACTTTAAGAGTGCTGACAACATTCTGGAACATAAGATGTGGATAAATTCTTCAAAGCTCTCAGCAAGGTATAAAAAACAGTGCTAAAATACATAAAAACCAGACACACTGTGTAGGCATGCTCCATATGCAGTGGTGATAATTAAGATGTTTAATTATTATTGATGGAATAACCTGTTAAAAAAAACAAAACAACACAAACAACAAAAGCTGAATGAAAACAAAATGTTGGATCCCTCTCAGTTTGTAGGTGCTTTTTTTCTGGATTGGTAGCTTTGATGTTGCAAGTTACCCCCCATGCAGAGGACTGTTTGCCAGTAGCCGTTTGGTGTTTGATGTTGTCTATACATGAACTCTGCAGGAGTGTGGACAAAACTACATTTCCCAGTGCACCAAATATCACTTGGCTGGATGCTGCAGATAACGTAGCTCATAGTGAGTCCTTGGCATGGCTGTGGTTCTGCTGCGGTGCTCAGCTGTGGCTGAGGACTGAGGCTGATGTGATATTCCACTGAGCCTCTCTAGTCTTATCACGCGCAGTGCCATGGCTAAGAACTGCCACGTTCTGTTTAGCACGAGCGACACTGTTCTGACAGGACCATGATGGCTCCACTTGACGTGGGGTTTAGATGCCTTGCCAGACTCCCGAGAACTTAAAGCATAAGAGGAGAGGGAGCCAAACCGAGAGACGTGTAATGGGGACTAATTCATCTTTCTGCCTTCACAACCTCCCTACTCAACCCTACCCCCAAGCACAGAGTTGCAAGCAGGAATTTGGGAACGCAACACCATGCCTAATCCCATTGATAGATGTAGCTGCATGGATTATGTCAAATTCTCTGTGATGGGGGGGTTTGGGGTGCTGCGAAAGTGGTGCATGGGTGGCTAAGGGGGTCGCTGAGGTAAAAGTAGAGTATTACTAAAACCTCATGAGACAGGCACCAGTGATTGTGCCCTCAACCTGCCCCAAAATGGAGGTCCGTGAAATCTGTGTTAATGTGCTCAATTTCAAAACATCATGCTTCAGTTCTCTGAGCTTTCTTGCATTTTCTCTTTTGTGCTCGTTTCCAATTTGCCATGAGAAAGCCCATATTTGCTGAAGTCATGGTGCACTGACTGGGGGCTATACTCGGATGTTAGCTTGATGCCTGACACCTTAGCATGGCACCTTACCCTAGCAACCTTTCAGCCCATAAGACCCTGTTTAGACGTATGTCGATATATTTATAAAGCCATGTTTTTTCATGTTTTTTGAAGCTCTTTTAAAATGACACACGATTCCTTGGATCTGTGTAAGAAAGTGAAAAGCATAAAAAAAACTATGACAGAACTGCTTCTTTGGGGCAGCAGCACGTGTAGCTAAAAATATCTATATATATATAACCGCCCCCCCCCCCCAAAGTGAAGCCATACTATTCCCCTCTCAACATAATGATGTCAGAGAAACATTTGGTCTTGAATGGCTTTTCCAGCACATTGTGTACTTTTGTCTGACTTTTGTTCCCCTTCTTTTTCCTCCTGCTTAGAACTTGGTAATTACATCAACAGTGGGTTGCACTACACTGCACACATCCATGGCCTAATGGCCACAGCATGGCTCTGCCATCTTTCAATTGTGTGACAGGGCCCGTTTGGACAGAGCCACGTCTCCTACTTCCAGTAGACTCCTACAGTGCAAATAGAACAGCCAGAGCGTATCCATCAGCAGCATTCTGAGACGGTAGGGAACAGACTCAGACCCAAAAACTCAATGCCAAATCCAAAACAATCTAACCTCATAACCTTGTCAGATTTTAATCATTCTTCCTCTTTTTTCAACTTTTTACATTTATTTTTACTTTTTATTATTAAGGCTCCATTTCAAATTAAACAGCTGAAACAAGCCTTTAAAACCCTCTTTTTACTTCAACCTCACTGCATGTGGTACTGCTAATGAATGATTAGTGAAGCTGTTAGTCTGTAGATGGAGGAAATAGAGTCTGCCAAGAAAGAAACTCAATGCCAAATGCCATAGTGACTGCTGATTTTATAATTTTTTAATATGGTTTTCCTTTCATTCATCTCAAATAGTGTAGCTGAGACCAAACCTGTGTGGATTTCAAAGACCCCCCTCTCCAGCCCAACCACTCTCCCAATATCTCCCAGTCCTCCACCCCACGTGGTGTTGCTAACGAGAGTCTAATCAGGCTCTTAATTGGGCTGATCAACTTATTTCACAACTGGCTGTTCTTCGGCAGGCCTGCAGTTGAGATCTCCAGTGGTGGTACGTGGGGCATGGGTGTCTAATGAGGATAGCTGCATGCAGTGCAGTAAAACAACAGAGCATGCTGGGTACAAAAAAAGAAAAGAGACAAAAAAATAAAAGGAAAAAGAAAAGAAAATCCACAGCTGCGCCAACAACAGCATACGCCTTTCTATCTTTTGATAGTGTTCAGGTCCAGACTGTCTGATTCCCTACTGCCTTTCACCTGAGATGGCTGTGAATCATCAGCTGGCTGATGTGTTGTGTCCTCGACACCAGGTGTTAGGAGAGAGAGCATGGGTTAGGGTGTGGTCCGCCTGCTGTCTGTGAGGACTGTAAATCACTTCTGCTGCTCCCACAAGGAAAGTCTGTTGGGGTTGGCCAGGGACTGAGGAAGCAATTCGGTCTGTTTCAGTGATATAGTGCCGAGGCAATGCTCAGTGTACCCCCATCACCTTCTTTATTTCGTGCAAATATGTCGTGCAAATATTTTGTGCAATAGTCCACACTTGATGTGCGCTGACCCTTTGGAAAGAGAGCGATTACACAGGGCACAACTATACTACTATACTGCCACTGTTTCATCCTCATCTTCATTATCATACTATTTCATAGCAGTTATCTTTTTTCATTGATTCTCTATCAGTTTCCTCTCAAATGTCCTTAGAGTTGGTGTCTTTTGTGTCTTTGAATCCTTCTCTATTGAATCCTTCTATTGGCTATTTATTAGCCCCCCGGTGTCCAAGAATGTTTGGGTCTTTTTAAGACTTGCTGATTCATGTTGGACTTTGAAAATAACCTTAGCCTATCACTCTTGTACACAGACCTCCGCCCATTATCCTACATTTGCTTGCTGTCTGTTGGTACAAGGCACAAGCAGATGCTCTTTCCCAGTACAAAGCAGTCTGCTCATATTTGAAGATCACAGATGCTTCACAGGCAAGCGCAGCTGGGCTTTTGCTTAAAGCAGGCTTAGGCACACTCAAAGGCACTTTGAGGCGCAGTTGATATGTGTGACCGGTTTGGTATTTGACTCATGACCTTCAGGTGGGAACACTTGAGTTTCTTTCCCCCTCTCACTTGCCCGGGAATGTTTTTTTTTTTTTTTTTTAGGCTGGATTAAGGAGTCAAAATGAGATGGACTTGAAGTATGTCCCTGAAGTCTTGAGGTGCAGAGTGATTTAAAGAAGAGAGCCATATATAACCATTCTCATTAAACTGTCTTCATATGCTTATTTGAAGCAATGCGTTATAGTCGAAATGGTGAGGAGGGGGTCTCATGGTTTATTTTTATGAAGGCGCTTCTTTTGAAGAATGTCAGCTAATAAGCCTTTTTGAAGGATGCATGAATAATGAATTTGTCTAATATTACAAGTCATAAGAACACGCAGCTCATATTTCAGTTTTGAGTTATTGCTGTAGTACTATCATTCTAAAGCAATAAAGTACTCTTTCTACTATTCAGGGTAATGGTGGATAATGTTAAAAGCTTTCTGTGTGGCAGATGGGTATATTATTTATGACACATCAAGGCGTTAGCATAAAACACACAGAACCTCTGTCTGGTGTGTTTTTAGAGGTGAGAACAAACAAACAAAAAAACTGTTCTTATCAAAGCAATATTCCTCCGTATTTCAACCCATAGCCCTGTTGTTTGAGGCCATTGAACTAAACTATTTCCTACCAACAACACTCAGTGACCTTAAACAATTGTTTTTTTTTTGGGACTGGAATGTGACAGGACATCTCTGTAAGGCAAATAATGTATTTCAATAGACATTGAAACTGGAGTCCGTCTTCTGAAAGTGTCCCTTTCTTTCATCTCTCAATGTCATTTCCTGTTACATTGTCCCCTTTACAGTTCCTCCATCTCCGATTGCGCCTCCCCAGCTCCTCAGGGCTGGCTCCACCTACCTGATCATCCAGCTCAACACTAACTCCATCCTGGGCGATGGTCCCATCATCCGACGGGAGATTGAGTTCCGCGCCACCCACCTGCCCTTCTCTGAGATCAATGGTGTCAACATGGTCACCTACAAGCTGTGGCACCTTGACCCTGACACTGAGTACCAGGTCAGCGTGATGCTTACCCGTCCAGGGGAGGGGGGCACCGGACCACCTGGACCTCCCCTCATCAGCAGGACCAAGTGTGCAGGTGAGCAAACAGATCACTTGATCACTTTACACATGGGCAAAATTACTGTATTTTTATGTTCCAGTTCAGTGACCACAAGAGCTCACACATAATCAATACTGTTGTAGTATTTTAGAAGGGTCATGTAATATTCGCTCTAATGCATTCAGTGATGTCCCTGATGGTTACATACAGTAGAACAATTACTGATTTGTTAACTGTAGCCCTTTTCATGTTGGGACCCACTACATTCCAGGGGCTGAAGTTGCGTCTTCATCGCGGGTCGGGTAATATGAACACAAGCCTGCAATTTTTTACTTCCGGGGCTCCCCGAACAAGTGTCGATTTAAAAAACAAAAAAAAAATTAGCAACAGCATTGTACATTCTCACCAATCCATAGGATAGCATAGGAACTAGTGATAAACATTTCCATTGCCATGAGACCCCTGTGAGAGACTGTGCAAAGACAGCATGGTCTCTCATAAGGCAAAAGCAAAAATCTTAGTTCTCCTCTTAACAGGAAACGAGGATCACAAACATCAAGCGGGAAAAGACAAGAAACGTGCGTAGGCAAAAATGTCTGTATATCGCACTTCTCCATCACCTGCAGAGCTTGACAGCAGTGGTTTATTCAGAAAACACATATTAATTTCCATAGCCTTTTTTTGGCTTGGAAACATGAACGAGCTTTCAATTGCATTTCGCCAATGTCACTGTGGAGGTCTAATGGAAAAGAAGAGGGTAGATTTTGAGTTTTATTGTAACAGGTTTCGTAAAAGTGCTCTCCTGAAAACTGATATTTCACTTTTGTGAGGGAGTGTGAATAGCTTTATTGATGAAGCAGCTAGTGGAGGGTGGCAGGATTACGTGTGGGCGGACTCGCTTTCACACAAAGCAAAAGGGTCTTGCTGACCTGCGCCGTGTCAGAACACACAGTGTGTCAGTCTTACTTTCACTTTCCACCCTCACGCCACCTGTCTCATAGACCCAAACTGTGTTGAATCATACAAACAGAGACAAACTGAGAGGGGAGGGGGGGGTGGAGAGGGAGAGAGAGAGAGATGATGAGTGAGACAACATCAATGTAGGATGTAGAGAGGAGAGGTGGAAGAGTGATGAAGACCCTTTTGACAAAAAGATGGGAAAAGAATAAAATGAAAAAAACATTGTGATGAGAGAGAGAGAGAGAGTCTGCTGCTGTTGCAGGAGAGTGAGATTTAAATTTTCTTTTAGATTTAATTTCTTTTTGTTTCACTTCAGATAGATTTTGTGTCTATCTCTGTTATGGTATGCTTTTGCAACACTGCTTCACTGAGTCATGCAAATAAAGCTCCTATGAATTTGAGTTTGAATTTGAAATGAGAGAGAGAGAGAGAAGCAGGCAGAGAGAGAGAGACAGAGAGAGAGAGAGAGGCAGAGAGAGAGCGAGAGAGAGAGACAGGTACCAGAGCCATTCAGGGTGTCTTGCATAAAAGCTCAATAATTTGCCCAGATTGTTTACAGCAGCTGCACTTCTGGCTGCTATGTCTCACTACCTGCCTTTGAAACCCAAACCCTTAATTTTGTGTGTGTGTGTGTGTGTGTGTGTGTGTGTGTGTGTTCATTCAGTCCACTGTGGGGAACGGTGCTGTGTTTACTCTCATCCCATTGAGGTATAATTTAAATGCCATATACTATCTGGACGGATGGTAGCAAGGGACAAACAGTGCTTGTGTTCTCTGCTGTGATTAAAATAAGAGGGGAAGGTAATTGAGTGGAGAGATGAGGAGCTCCAGTGGGGACTGAAGATGTCTCCTTGAAATGTCGCAGAATGTTTGCCGGTTTACATAGCCACAGAAGAAATACATATGCGTATACATATGCTCTCACACACACACACACACACACACACACACACACACACACACACACACTTGTTCTAGCACTTGTGTGAAATCAATCCAGAACTGAGGAGGAGAGATTGCATTCTCAAAGACCCATTTGATCTATGCTGGAGTTGCTTTTATTCAGGCATAGGGTTATCTAGTGTACTATATATGTTATTTATTTTGAAGATTATTGCTGATGACAATACTTCTGTTTCATACTATGGGGTGCACAGGGAGCCCATGCCTTTGCTTTTGTCGTCTTTCTAGATTACTGTAATTGCCTTCTTTGCAAAGTGCATGGCCTTTCTCTCTTTCTCATAAATACGTAAATAAATGAAGTGAAATAAGAGGGGGAAAAACTAAATCAATTATCTGTGATAATACAACTCATATCCTTTCATTGCCCTAAGTGGCTGTTAAACAGACGCTCCAGTTGGTAGATGCATATGGTCTACCGTTTGCCAAGCGGCTGCCGTTTTCATGTCCTCTTGTTTATTCAAATTTGTGTGCTGTGCCATCAATGCTACGATCCCCACCAACCCCTCAGTTCAGTAGGCTGATTCTGCCTGGTCTCAACTAGAGTATTTTGAACTGTCCGTTTTGGGATTTGGTTAAGAGTGTTTGAAAAACAATGGATGATTGTAAACTATGTGGAAAATGAGTCGCAGAAAATAAACAGCTAGTTCTCAGCAGTTTTTGAGAGAAATGGCATTTGCTTTTTGTGTGTGTGTGTGTGTGTGTTTGTGTGTGTGTGTGTGTGCTTGCCCCAGAATCTTGTTTATAAACCCCACAAGGGAGTTTGCTTTCTGAACTTGCTTGTTAGCTGGCGGGCCCAGACTGCTCGGCCTGCTTGGAGTTATTGTCGTTGTCGCTATCTGAACTGGGTCTTCCTCCTGCTAAAAAAGTAAGGATAAGCAGCATTGCCAGGAGGTATTCTCACCACCCCAGGCTGCGGGGCCTCAGGCAGTGACCTACATGAGAAATCCAAGTCCTAGATAAGCTGCCAGAGTCACTAAAAAAACAAACGAACCTAGAAAGGGGGGGGGGGGGTAGACAGGGAGAGAGAGAGGGGGAGGGAGAGAGAGAGAGAGAGAGAGGTCGATGTGGAGAGGCACAAGCCAGTGGGGTGTTGCTGTGGAAACGATGAACACTCAGTGGAGGGCAGGAGACTGTACAGCGTAGCACACCTTTGGAGTCAGGAATGAGAGAAATGGAGAGAAAACAAGAGAGAGAGAGATTAGCACAGGCCGGAAAGAAAGAAGAATGGATGAAAGGAAGGAAAGGAAGAAAGAAAGGAGAACAGAGTGGATGAAAAGGGCGATGGCATGGCGGGAGAGCGCCCATCACAGATTGGGCTCCAGATGGACTCACACCTGCCACTGGGTCGTCGACGCCTCAGCGAAAGACCCCTCTCCTCCCCTCCCCTTGCCCTCTCTCTAACACCACAAGCACTCTGCAAGTGTGTGTGTGTGTTTGTGTGTGTGTGTGTGGTGTGTGCGTGCCTGAAGACATGTGCCTGTCTCATTACCTGGTTTTAAGTGTGTGTGTGTGTGTGTGTGTGTGTGTGTGTGTACATATGCATGCGTCCATGTGCGTGCCAACGTGTTTGTCTCACAATCTTGGTTTTAAGTGTGTGTATGTATGCGTGTGTGTGGGTGTGTGACAAATGCATGACTTTCCAGCAGTGCCTATTCACACCAGGCAGTTAATGCTGATGAAAGTGAAAACTCTACAGGTGCAGCCTGCCCTTGCCTAACCAAGAGTGTGTTCCCTATTTAACATCTCTGCTTACCTGGGGACACTAATGGTGATGATGATGGTGATGGTGATAGTGATGATGGTGATGGTGGTGATGATGATGACAACAATGATGATGATGAGAACAACTCAGGAGAGGCATATGAGGACGCTGTCCAAAGACATTCTGTCTGTGGATCTAGGCTACTCAGAGGCTGGTGACAGGTGCTCTTCTATGTGTCCAGCCTTATCAGGACAAATAATCCACAAGCTGTCACACACACACACACACACACGCACAGAATTTCTTTCAGCGCCACTGCTGAACAGATCTGAATTGCTGTTTGCCATGAAGGTCCCTTGTCTTCAGATGTTACCCCCCCCCCACCCTCGTCCCAATGACAGTCCTAAGGGTAAAAAAATCAATTGGATGCTATTTGCAAATGACATCCCATTAAGAGTCCTGCTGGCACATAAACTCAGACAGAATATCTCTTAATAGAGAGCTTCATCAACTTTAAACAGAGATGAATAAAGCTGGCTATTTTGACAGTTATTGATATAGTCTTTTCAAAGCAGACTGATTTAAGATCAAAGAGAATTATTTTTTATTCATTCACAAATGTATTTGTAGTTGTGTGTTATGACATGGAATGGTCAATGTGTGTGTGTGTGTGTGTGTGTGTGTGTGTGTGGATGGATGGGTTTCTCTGCATGTGAGTGGTTTGGGTGTTTTGTGTTTTTTGTGTTTTGTGTGTGTGCGTGCATGCGTGCGTGCGTGCGTGTCCACATGCCGACATGTGGTTCCTCTGGACCTCATACATTTCTGTCTGAATATTCTCTTTGTTCTGCCCTGCCGTCAGTAGATGCAGCCAGTTTCTCTTACCTCTCAGCACACACACACACACACACACACACACACACACACACACACACACACACACACACACACACACGCACCTCCTCTATGTGCCTCTCAAAGCGAAGAGAGAGAGAGCGGTGAGGAGACCTTGGCAGGTAACCTCAGACAGAGGAAAAAGGGGGGAAAAACTATCCAGCGCATAACTCCTCTTTCAGCCTTCTCTCTCAGTACAGAGGCCATTAGTCAGCCTCCCGCGCTATTAAGGCAACAAAGCAACGCAATCCATTATGGACTTTGACAAAACAGCCGCATTGATTGTGTTGATAATGGGCTGTGACAAATGCAGCCATTGACAGCAACACGTAGACTGTCCTTGGCTTGCCAATCCTGGCCATAGATCTCTCTCTTCTCTCTCTCTCTATCTCTCTCTCTCTTTTTCTTTATTGCACTCTCTAATCTTGCTCTCTCTCGCACTTGCTCTCTTTTTTGTATCTCCTTCTCTCTTTTGCACTCTTTGGTCTCTCTTTTTCTTTTCCTCTCTTTCTCTCGCTCTCTATTTCTCTCCCTCCTTCTCACTTCATCCCTCAATCTCTTTTAGAAGCACATTCTGTGTGATCCCTGCTGTTAGGGACATGCATGTCTTTGTCACACAGCTTCTGGCTAGAGGGAGGAAACTCATCCATGGTTGAAGCTGCTGTTGTTAAATTTTGCTTTTTTTTCACCCACAGCAGGACGTGCTTTAATGCACCGGTGTACAGACAGCGGGCGAACTGTTGGTGGTAGGAATGGGGGGCAGGTGGTAAAGGCAGGGGTGGTAGGTGTGGCGATGGCAGTGGGTGGTTGGGTCAGCTCGTCTTTGACCAAACACAAGTGGGCACACTCTAAAAATAAAGTGCCCTGTTCCCAACTACACCCAGCCCTGTAAGCGCAGCTGGCAGAGTCTGACCGTCCTTGGGTAGGGGTGGTAGGGTGGGGTGGCAGCAGTGAGTAGGTGGTGGCACGGGTGGTATTTTAGTCGCGGTGAGCGCGCAGCCGGAGGGTGAGGGCGGCGTTCGGTCAGCTGGGTGACACGGAGGCGGGCGGTGAGTGGGCAGTGGCGCGGCGACCTCCAAGCCTGTCCGATTCATTAGCGTAATTGGCTTGAGCCCCAAGCTCGACTAGTAGGGGGAGCGAGAGCGCCATGGTGCCGTGGCGCAACGCGCTTCTGTGCCGACACACGCTGGCTTCATCTTCCGCTTGCCTGCTCGATGCCAGACCTTGTGTGTGGCTTAAAAATTACTCAGTGTAACCAGGGTGACTTAACACACCAGTGTGATTTTTAAAAAAGCCTGATGTTAAAATGGTATTATTTTAGTGGAATGCCCCACACCACCATATGAACAGTATTTCTGCCCCCACACAGAAATATTTGCTTCTCCATTTATGCTCTCATTTATGCGCTCAAAGTGTGACTTCCAGCAGCTTGTATTGCTTCTAACCTGTAGGCGGAAGTTTACTTACGTGTGTGATGGGCTTGAAAATATAGGTCCACAATTGAGAAAAATGGTCAAAAACCTGTTGGAAACCATACTTTGCAATGATTTTTTGCCAGTGTATCAGTGAACATATCTGATCACAAGTTTAATGTATTTTAGGAAAGACTGCAGTAGTGCACCTATGCCGCCATTCTGTGCAACAACCGAAAATTCTCAGAACAGAGGCATTCATCCAAATTTCAATCTTAACCATTGTATTTCATCATAAACAATCAATCGAAAACAAGGCTTTAAGAGTAAAAAACTGAACCTACCCTTTAATTGGCATTAATGTTATAGTATTACTGAAAAAGCTCAATTACTGACACATGTAATAAGACATGTTGAATACAGCTGTGTTGTGTTCACAAGTTGAATAAAACAATGAGATAAAGTGACCAAACAAGACAATTCTAACACTTGTGCGTGTGTGTGTGTGTGTGTGTGTGTTTGTGTGTGTGTGTCTGTGGTGAGGGTACATGATTATGGAAATACAATGCTTGTGCTGTCGTGATGTATCATGTGTTTCAGTGGGGCAGTGACACTGATTTGATGACTGATTCAGTAAATGGGTGGTAGTGTAAAACTCTCTGTCTTTCTTTCTCTACCCTCCATCCATCCCCCTCTCTCTATCTTTATCTCTCCCCCTCTCTCTCTCTCTCTCTCTCTCTCTCTCTGTATGTTTCTGTCTGTCTCTCAATAAGCCTCAATCAACTTTACTGGCATGAGCATCCTTACATACAGTGTTGTCAAAGCACTTGCAATGTAGAAGAAATTAAGAAAATGATCTTGTGAATAACATGAAATAAATGATCTTGTGCTTTAAAGACTCTCTCTCTCTCTATTGCTTTCTCTCTTTGTTGCCAGAGCCCATGCGTGCACTCAAAGGCCTGACTGCCACAGACATCCAGCCTCGACAGTTGACCCTGCAGTGGGAGAATCTGGCCTTCAACGTGACGCGCTGCCACACTTACTCCGTCACGCTCTGCTACCGCTACTCCCTGGGCACGGGTACTGCCGGTGGCAGCGGTGGTGGTGGTGGTGCCGGAGCGGGTTCAGTGGCAGGAGCGGGCGTTGGTGGAGCTGGCGTAGCCGGTGGGCACAACACTACTGTGCGCGAGTGCCTGCCCGTGGAGCGCAACAGCTCGCGCGTCACACTCCGTGACCTGCCCCCGTACCATGCCATCCACGCACGCCTGGTGCTCGCCAACACCGAGGGGAAGAAAGAGGGTCGTGAGGTGGTCTTTCAGACAGAGGAAGACAGTAAGTGTCTGCGTGTGTTTGTGTTAATTTGTGTGTGTCTGTGTTTGTTTAGGTGTGTGTGCTTGAATGTTTTTATCTGTCTTTGTTAGTATGTTTTTGTCCATGTGTATGTGTTTTTGAGTGAGTGTGTGTGTACTGTGTTTTGTACCTGTCTGTGTTAGTGTGTGTTTGTCTGTGTGTTTATGTATGTCAGTGTCAGTGTGTATTGCTATTGTGTATTGTGTGTGTCTGTGTGTGCATGTGTGTATGTGTATGTGTGTGTTTGGTCACACAGTGGAGTGCCACATCGTCGTGACTCTTTTAGTCACGCTCTGTCTCAAGGTTGTGAGTCACTGCTTGCCTGCTGGCTGCCTTTAAATCTGACCAAGTCCAATAAGCACAGTTTGATTAAAACTTTGCACAGGAATTGGGCAGGACCACAGGATTTCTCTCAGAGAGGCTTTACAAAGGGACCAAAGAGTTGTGAAAATGTGTGGGTTGACTGACAGTCCGGTTAACATAGTTCCCCCAGACATCTTAGTTATCCTGGAGGTCCAGTCCAGTGACTATAGACTCATTAACTTAGTCAGATGGGTTTAGTTTGTTATTGTTATAACACACACACACACACGTATACATGTTTGGCCATGCCATGTAGGTAAAACAGAGGAGCAAAGCCAGTTCAGAGTCTTTCTCTCTCTCTCTTTCTATCTCTCGCTCCCTCTCTCTCTCCCCCTTGCTTCAATCTCAAGTTTGAGCATAGCATGCAATTGCATAGCTCCCAGCCCTGGAGCTCTCCTCAGTGTCAACACAATAAGCAGATATTGTCTGAAATGAAAGAGGATGAGAAATCAATACTTCTCTCACAGACCACCAGTGAGCTGGAAAGGGGAGATTTTGTGCTTATTTTTACATTATATCTGACCACCCTGGCACACAGGATCCAAGCAGAAGGACGAATCAATTCCACCTCTGCCGCCTCCTCCGTTTTCACAGAGTTTTCAGAGAGAAGAGAAACTGAGTGAAAAATTTGTAAGAGAGAGAGAGAGAGAGAGAGAATGTGTGTGAGGGGGGCATTGCAGGGAGAAGTTGAATGATATGCTTCAATTACGAACACACTCCTCTAAAGCTTCAGTCAGCAACTTTGTTCTGCTGTGTCCTCCCTCACAGCAGAGATGTTGTCCAACTCAGCATTTTTTAGGCTATGTTTTAGTGATACTGCTGGTGCTTTAGACATTGGTCATCCTGATGCTCAAACACGTGTGCGTGTGTGTGTTTGTGTGTATGAAGTTGGGAGATTGTTTGTGTGTGTTGATTGTATGCTATGTCCATAAGGACCATCTCCTGGAGTTTGATGAGCACTCTGCCCATCATAATTAAATAAAGCTAACATGGCATGACAACAGTCTGTGTTTGTTAAATTGCAGGCGTTGACACATTCACCCCCATGATTTACCGTGCAGTGGAGAACTGCCAGGCCTTTTTTCTCCAACATGAGCTAATGGTTACACTGACTCATATAATACACACACACACACACACACACACACACCATCCCTACACATATACATATTATACACATATGTGGATATGGAAGCATGCACACACACTTACTCATGCACACTATACACACAGGATATGTGTGTGTATGTGTGTGTCGTGTGTGTGTCTGTGTGTGTTCCATCTTCATAACACCATGTCTTGTTTACCCATAGTTCCTGGCGGCATTGCCCCCGACTCCCTGACTTTCACACCGCTGGAGGATATGATTTTCATGAAGTGGGAGGAGCCAGTGGAACCCAATGGTCTTATTACTCAGTATGAGGTGCGGTATGACACACACGCTTACACACACACACACACACACATGCATACACACACACACACACACAACACATGCATACACACACACATGCACACACACACATACATGACACATGCAAGCACAAACATACACAACAAACACCACACCTGTATATACAAACGCACACATACAAGTGTGTAGCATGCACACACAGACACAACACACATACACATACATGCACAGTGGTCAGCTTGACATAACAGACAAAACACAACTGTGCTGCACGCACACACACACACTTGCACACAAACACACACACACATACACGCACACACACATATACATACAAACACACATGCACACGCATACATTCAAGAGTGTAGCACACACACACAGACACAACACATACACACACAGTGGCCTGCTTGACATAAAAGAAGCTAATGATGTAAGTTTAAGCAGAGCTGTGTCAGAAAGACTAAATTCTTCATGGATTTCCATCCAGCACCATGTCAGATTTATTTCTGCACTTTTAAGAGAGATGACTTAAAGGGAATAGGCCTGCATATATTTCAATGACTGCCGTAAAGTTTGGAAATTAAACTGGCACACTACTCTCTTTGTCAAAAGCTTTTGAAGTAAAATCTCCACCGTGCGAAACATGGCACTCCAGGTGGTGGTCAATCACACATTAACATTTCAAACACTATTGCACAAGTGACTCATGCTGAGGTGTGATGCTGGCCATGTTTCCAGAACAGCCTCGGGTAGACATACATACACTCTAGAGCACAGTGCAAAATGTCATTTTGTCCAGTCCACAGAAAGCTCACATTTGTCTTTTTCTTTTGTCCCATCATCATTTTATATCAGTTCTCTTTTGAATGGCAATTACAGCCATAACAAACGATGTCCATTAACTTATCGCGTGGAAAAGTTAAATAATGTTTTCCAGTTGGACGACAAAGTGTGCATTAATTCCCTATAACAGGACACCTATAAATAGCCTGTTGCACCAAACGCTTTCATTTCACTTTGCGCAAAGCATCTGAAACCTATCAATTGTCATTGTCATGAGAACAAAAATGGAACCAGCTGTTAATCTAGCTCACCACTGTCACTAACCAAAGAAAATAGTACATCAACCCAACAGGTCGTGTTTAACTGACACATGTTTTAAATGCATGTTGTCTACATGCATAAAGTGCAACCGGGTGATGAAGTGGTGCTAATGACCTTCGAGGTGTCTTGCGATACAGAATTAATGGAGTCTGCTTTGCATTGTGGACTTGTTTGGCCCCGCCTAATCCACTAATTGCATATCACCTTGCTCTCACCTCTGTATCATTTGCAACTGAAGGGAAACAACAGATCGAAATCATGGAGCCACCAGTCAACAGCAAGGGAAGCAAAGTGTTTGTAATCAGAAAATAGATATACTTGCTAATGAGGTGTCATCAGACTGAGAGATTTTGCATGTCCTTAATTCTGCCTCAAAACATATATAAATTATATATTTATTCTAACCACTTGCTTGTTGGAATGCAACATGGCACAGTGTGAGAAACACTGGTGCTTCAAATATTGTGCCCACTTGAACTGTTGCCAAGTGAAAATGGCTGTTTTAAAATAGACATTTTCTTCCCCACACCCATCTATCTATCTATCTATTTATTTAATCTGTTTCATATATTTTTACCTCCGCCAAAGAGGTTATGTTTTTGCCCGAGTTTGAACAGATGATTAAATTTTGGTGGTGATCCAGATCCAGAATCTGGAATTTGCATTGGGTCAGTGACTATATTGCCTTGGCGGAGGTCTGCGCTGTCTGAGTGTTTTTCTAGTTGTTGTTATTTTATTATTTGTGCAAAGCACTTTGTAAAATATGATAGAGCAATAGGGCCACTGGGAAAAAAGCATTTTGAGAATAAATGTCAATGTAATAATGTACTGAAATAAAAATGGAAATAAAAGCAGAATAATTAGATAAAAGGCGAAATCCTACGAGATACCAGTCACAAGGTTACAAGATAAAATCATAGCATAATGTTAAGAGATGAAAGTCAAAACATTTTGAGAATAAAGTCAAAATACTATGAGAATAAAGTCATAACATTATTGATTAGCCTTGACAATTTAGCAGCACAGCCTATATCCTAAAAACAATGGTTTTGCAATGGCGAGAAAGCCGATTAGGCGTTACAGCCTACTCGGACATATCCTATCCATCCAAAATTGGACAAATGTTGGACTGTCAGGCACAGACGGGGCTGAGGCAGGATTTTAACGGAAAGGTATTTATTAAACAGAAACCAAACAGGGAATTAACAAAAGTCGCGTCCGCTACTATAACGGACGGAAAACAGAATACTAACACAGAGAAGAACTAGGAAGCAAACACAAAGGTATTAACTAGGAAAACAAGGAGATAACAATACCAATAGGGAAGTCTGGGCACGTGGGATGAACAGCACAAGGTAACACGGGAGATCGCGGGCAATAAGACTGACACGGGAATAGTCCTAGGAAACAGTAACGATAGTATTGACGAGGCCAGACACCAGGGAAACCGGGGAGGGGGCTTAAATAGAGTGGAGACCAGGTGACACCAATTGATACACAGGTGAAGGTGATCGTGAACTAGGAAGGGAGTGCGAACGGGGAGAGGGATTGAGAATCTGTGAGGCAGAGTGAGGGGGCGTGGTTGTGGCCAGGTCTGATGCAGACCTGACAAGGACTGCCAACGACTCTATCCTTTTAGGCATAGGCACCGTTATTTGGTATTTGGGTATGGGGTAGGCTATGGTCAGCTATGGGGTCACTGTGTAGGCGTATAGCCTATGCATCCACATTATGTGCCGACTAAGGTTTCAACTTTTATCTCATAACATTATGACTTTATTCTCAAAATGTTAGATTTGTTTTTGTTTGAAATGTGCTATATAAATAAAATAATTTGACTTTTACCTTAACTTTTGACGCATACCTAATCAACCACTCTGTGTGCGTCTCCTGCATGGATTCCAGCAATGATTTAGTATGAGGACCACAGTATAATTAATATAGTCAATTATCATGATAATTTTAAGAGGACAGAAGAAGTTCCTCTGTATCAGCTGTAAACAACAACAAAAAGCAAAGTTCTGCATGACCCCACATCCACCCGTTGCAAACTACAACAGGAGAATGACCTTGAAGGCCATCTTGCTGTACTCATGTGATACTGGCTGCACATGTTGACCATCACACCGAGTCTGCCGAAGTCCTTGTGTCATCCTGGTCCTGTAATCCCTCTGATCTTATGCCTGAAGTATGATGTTTTCTGATAATACATGTGACAGCTGTAGCTCTTGGTTTCCATGTCTTTTAGACTGTGCAGTCATTGGCATCGCAAGGATATCATCATTGTAGATGGGACTGGTGGATTGACATCAAAATAGATGGTTGGGCTGGACTCCTTTGATAGCCTCTGCACAGGGAAACAGAAAGAAATTGAGAGGGAGGTGGAGAAAGAGACAGAGCAAAGTGTGTCTGTGTGTGTATTTACATTTACATTTATGCATTTAGCAGACACTTTTATCCAAGGCAACTTACAACACAATTAAAAGAAACTAATATGCATATTAAAAAGAAACTAATGTGCATATTACTAACATAAAAACAGTATTTTAAGTTGTGTGTCTGTGTGTGTGTGTGTGTGCATGCGCACGCATGTGTGTTCAAAATTCAAAAATCACTTTCCTATCCACATTAAAGCATTTGGCAATATCACTACCCCATCGTGCATGCTCTTTTATCAGTGTGCTTTCTATATTCACTGTGTATTGGCCTGCATTAAAGTCACTGAGCGGACCCTCTAAATCCCATCTTCATACTTATCGCTGACATGCAGATCGTTATGGTCTCCTCATGACATTATGCACAGCTGCTTGCCTGATTCATAGCCTGGGGAAATGACAAGCTTTGAGCTTTGTGACAGTGGGATGGGGGGGCATTCTATTTTTGGAGTGTGTGTGTGACCCCCTCCCGCCATTCTTTCTATTTGAATTTGGCCTGTTTCCTTCCATCGTCCTTGAGTGTCATTGTGTATAGCTAGCGTGAGCATCAGTGATGTATGGCAGATGTGTTCCCTGTAAGTGAGGCTGTTAACTACGGCCGTAGCCTTGACTGCCAAGCTTATGGCTTCTGTGTAAAATGACTTTGAACATTAAAGTCTGCCGAGGAGAAAGCTGACTGAACTGTCTCAGGGGAAGTTTAGTCCCATGAAAGGGTCATCATGTAATCTCACTTGGTTTATGCCGAAGGCCATCTCTAGATAGACAGGGATATGGTTGCAGATGATTTATTAGACTGCATTGCATCAAATCTAGTCTTTTGGCACTTTATTATAAGGGAACATCATAGCTAATCTAAACTTCAGAACTGAGTTCAGGAGAAAGATAATGCAATTAAGGCCGACTGCCTAGTTTACAGCATAGGCTACTCTCAAATTGATGACACATTTGTTTCTTTATGGTTTGATTCTGCACTTTGAGTTTGACCCTTTGTAAGTATTGATGTTAATAATTACTGAAAGCAATACTTGAGGCAAATTATAATAACACAGATATGTATAGTCATGATCTTTGAAACTTAATTGCATCTAATATTCTTGGTGTCCTCTGGGACTTGAATTGACTTGAATTGAACTTTGCTGTTACAGATCAGCTATCAGAGCATTGAGTCAACCGACCCAAGCATCAATGTGCCGGGTCCGCGGCGCACTGTGTCCAAGCTAAGGAACGAGACGTACCACATGTTTTCCAACCTCCATCCAGGAACTACTTACCTGATCTCAGTGCGAGCCCGCACAGCCAAAGGCTTTGGTCAGACGGCCCTCACTGAGATCACCACCAACATTTCTGGTGAGTGTATCTATATTTTTCATATGTTTGTGGGTGCATGTCTTTGTGTGTGTCTTTGTGTGTGTGTTAAATACAAACACAAAGTTTATTTTTTTTTAGCCCCTTCCATATTTTGAGATCTGAAGTCTTTTAATATACAAAAAAACATTGTAAATTTTTTTCAGGGAAAAACTAATGTGACCATTTTGGTCACAGTGAAGACCTATTAAAATTAGCTTAAAGGTGACCTGCCATATATCTGTAGGGTATTTTAAATTGCTCTCTGAGGTCTCCAAAGATGGTATGTAACTTTAGGTGGGCTGAAAATGGTCCAAGGAGATCTTAACAGGGCCCTCTAACATATCCCTTTGAGTAAAGCGCCTCTTTTTTCCACCTGTGATGATGAGCTGCTGTAGCTTGTCATAGTGTTGCATGGCTCTGATGGTACATTGACTGAATATATTTACATTATGTTCGCTAATGTCAAAATTGCAAGGGAAGAAGAACGGAAAAAAAATTGGAATATTAAATTTCAGAGGAAGCGGAGGAAGACATAGCCTATGATATGCTCTTGCACCACCAATTGCTTGGGGATTGTAAACATAGACTTTGTAATGGTAAACTTGTAATGTGTAGCATTTCAAATGAGCCAACGTAACCAGATAACTGCTTCGTTATCGCAAGGTTACTGTTACACCCACAGGTTAAAACCTATGAAGCCTGTTGTATTGTCCAACACTGGCAAGCCATTCATTTCAAAAAATGCTTCCAGTATTATACAGAAATAATACTGGACTTCTCCAAAACTGCAGCTGTTTGGTCCTTAGTTCCTGTTATTTTGGTATAAAACTAAAAATGACACAGTTGCTGTTTTTTTCACAGATATTCGATGATGAAGTTAGGATTCTGTGGGGCGGGCACTGATCAAATACAGAAGAGCATGGATTGGTCAATAATTTCGCGTTACCCGCTAATGGCTTAGAGTCAGTTTTACATAGCACCAACCAACTTTTCTAATTGGCCTGATTTCTCTGTTCACAAAATTTCCACCTGCATCAACCTTTCATGAAAAGGCTTTTCGGCATGCGGTGGATTTACAGAAATATGTTAGCCTTTTTCAAATGGACTTGCACCTGTCAGATGATTGAATGGTGTGCACCTGTCTGCGTAATTATTCTTACTTTCACCTTCCATATTCACGGTGTGTGAAAGGCCAAAGGCGAAAAGTGTTCAATCTCTCCTAGTAAATACTTTTTAAAGACTCACACACACACACACACACACACATACACACGCACACCCATGCACACATACACACACACATACACACAAATTACAAAGGACACACTCAGGTGTTTATGCAAATTGCCATGCATAGAAATGTAAGAAAAGTGTTTTAAAGGCATGAGCATAAGCATAGTTTTTTTAGTAAAAATGAGGCATACTTCATCCTTCCTCTTCTTAGCTGTACTTTTCTTTTGAACTGCGTGATGAGACCAGAGCAGGTGCAGCACTCGTGTCTAATATCATGATAGCATCATTTAAAAGCAGCAGGGACACACACTGTTCATCCATTCATGGATTTTACACACATCACACTCTGAATATGAGCTGGGTCTCTCTCTCTCTCTCACACACACACACACACACACACATGCTATGACTTCACCTTATTCACTATGCTTTACACTTATAAAAGCTTGTGCAACAGCTCCAAAGAATAACATCAGTTCTTAACTCCTCCACACTGGAACAAGCAAATTGGAGGCGGAAAATAAACCTAAAAAAACAAAAAACCCTAAACAACAAAAACAACAACAGCAACAATAACACAAGGGAAGGCGAACACTGAATTGCTGGCATGCCGTGCTTCAACCCCCACCATTCTGCAGGGAGAACTTATACAGTCGCCACCCCCCCCCATCCCCCCAATTGTATTCCCAGGCAAATGTCGGCTCACTGAGGGTGTGCCAGGATTATTGCTTATGATGGAAATCCACCCACATGGACTTTCTGAGGGGGAGGGTTAAATATTGCATGTTTCTCTTGTGTGTGTGTGTGTGTGTGTGTGTGTGTGTGTGTGTGTGGGAAGGGTGGGTGTGCAATATCAGCCATGGGGATGCCTAATGTGGCTACTTTGCTTTGCTCCCCGGAGTGTATTAGTGTATCCTTGTGCTCGACAGTGGATGTGGGTCTTTAATTATGGATTTATAACTCCATCACTCATGGGGTGATGGGTAGGAGAGAGAGAGAGAGGGAGGGGGGGTGGAGGCTTGTTCTTTTTTAGCAGAGAGAGAGAGAGAGGAAGGAAGAGGGAGAGAAGAATAGCACCAGTAGAGGGAGAAGTGTGAAGAAAAGTGAGTGAAAGCAAAGGAGGAAAAATGTTCATGCCTATGTGCATGATAGCTATTTTTCAGGCTGCTAATGCTGTGTGTGGGGTGTGTGTGTGTGTGTGTGTGTGTGGGTGTGTTCTTGTGCATGTACATATGTGACTAAGGGGGGAAGGGCAAGGACAGAAAAAAGTATGCTTGGTTGTAATGTCATTACGCTGCATTAAATCAGTTATCTTTGTTGTGGTAGCCTGTAGATATGGCTATTCCTGCACAGTATGCAAGTTCCTCTTGTAGTTGTGTATATGTGTGTGTAGTGTGCATATGCGTGGTTGCGAGTGGATGCCTGTGTGTGTGTGTGCAGCAAAGGAGGAAAAATATTCATGCCTATGTGCATGAACATTGGGTAGCTATTTTTCACGCTGCTAATGATGTGTGTGTGTGTGTGTGTTTGTGTGAGTGTGTGTGTGTGCGTGTATGTGTGTGTGTGTGTGTAGTGCTGCCTACTCATTTTAGTGTGCCCCAGCTCATTCTCACCTCTGTGTAAATGCCCATGTGATTACCTTGTATCAAATGAGTCAATGTTATTATTTAGCTTGCCCTAATTGAGGCCTGCATTTACCAATGCAATTTTGCGATCCTGCTTTTAATACCATAATGATCGATTTTCCCTGTAATTGTGTGTTTCTCCACCCGCCGCCTAATTGAACAGCGATATTGAAGGGGAGCGTTATTTGCTAGCCTTCTCCAGGGAGTGCCCACTAGCACGCTCTCTCTCTCTCTACAGGTTTTCTGTAACTCACACTTCTGTTTACAATTATGCTGTAGATTCATAGTCACAGTCTCAGGCAGCAGCGTGACAGGTCATTTGTGAAGGAATAGTGAAAGTGATTTATTTTTATCGGAAAAAAAGTGTGTGGCAGATTTAAACAGGGGTCATAAGTTTGTGTGTGTGCGTGTGTGTGTATGTTTATGTGCTCACCAAATATCCTGACCACCTCCATCAGCTTGATGATCACAAAACAGATAATGAGAAAATATCTTAAAGTATGCACTTTTAAAAATATATTTTCTGTCTATCATCTTATAAGTAGCTAAAATCTCTCTCTTGGTAGCTCCTACTTTTGACTATGGAGACATGCCATCTCCACTGAGTGAAACAGAAAATACCATCACTGTTTTGCTACGGCCGGCTCAAGGCAGAGGGGCCCCGGTCAGGTAAGCATCATTATCACCATCTTTATGTCTACCATGATCATCACAATCACTGTTATCACTGTTATCACTCTCAGCAGCACCATTAACATCTGTGTCACAACATCACAACATCATCAACAACATCTTATCTCATTGTTTCTCACTGTGTCCTGCCACTGATGTTGGCAAATGGAATTTGCTGATGGTGGACATTTTACATTATGTTTAGAAAGTCACTCCAACGTGAGAATCAGTGTAAATTGTTACTGTTACAATACATTTTTTGTGCAGTTCTTTGTTTACATACTTTCCTTTCCTGTGTGTTTATATGTGTGTGTGTGCATGCATATGTCTGTGTGTGTTTGTGCGAGTTTGTGTGTGTGTGTGTTTGTGTGCATGTGTATGTTTGTATGAATGTCTGTGTTCCCCCCTGCAGCACCTACCAGGTGGTGGTAGAGGAGGAGAATGTTCGGCGCGTGCGGCGTGAGCTTGGCTCGCAGGAGTGTTTCCCCTTGCCCACCTCCCACAGTGAGGCACAGGCGCGTGGAGCCCCCCACTACTACACGGCCGAGCTGCCCCCAAGCAACCTCACAGAGGCCCGCTATTTCACTGTTGGAGATAACCACACCTACAACGGCTACTGGAACACACCCCTCGACCCCAGGAAGAACTATATCATCTACTTCCAGGCTATGAGCAACTTCAGAGGGGTAAGAGGCTCTTTGTTTAAAATAACTCTACTTTATCAGACCTAGAATGGATACTAATGGACTAGGCTGTTCTTATTTAGAGTATAGCACAATGATAGTGTGTGTGTGTCATTGATGTGTCAAGGTCTTATTATTTGAATTGAGATGAAATCTTTCAGCCAAAGCATTCGGAAAAAAATCAAGAAGTAACCGGAGTAGGAAAACTGGTATGCCTTGCCTGATTAAGTAGATATTCAATATAGCTATTAAGTATAATGGGGCTATAACTGTTAAGATAATTGTTCTTTTACTCTGACTTTACTGGGAGAAAGTATGAATGGATTTCACTTATACCTTGGTTCAAATAATAGTTGCTCCTTAGGCATGGTCCTTTTTGTTGTCTGCCAGTGATTGAAGCTTCAGGTACACTTGAAAGGAGACTTTTAAAGTCATTAGGGTGATCATTCTTCTCACTTGCAGCACTTAGATCAGTATATTGTGGAACTTTTGCATCCTATTTGCCTGCTGTATTTGGCTGTGAAGTATGTAGACCAGGGGTGGCCAAACTTTTCTGTTTGTGGGCCACATCCTGAAAAATCTGAGCTGCCAAGGGCCAATGTAATATCAAGAGCCTGGTTTTCAACTAGTTTTAAGTGAAAAAGCACCTGTCTAATGCTACACCATTTAATGATATTGACAAAAATGTCACCAGTACTGAAACTATGATGTGCGATGGATATATAATATCAGATTATTGTAACAATGGGCCACATTACATGTTATTTTTTGACTTCATGGCGGGCCACGTGAAAGAGAGCAGAGGGCTGCAATTGGCCTCCGTGCCTAATTTTGGACACCCGTGATGTAGACTGATTGCCCACCAATTATACTTATGGCTCTATTAGTTAGATAATGTACACTGTTGCCAAGTTGTCAAAATGGCTTTTTCATAGAAATTCTAACAGTGTGGTTTGCAGACCCTCTGTTAAGAAATCAATAGAAAATGAGAGGAAAAATATGATGGTACAGCTGGTGTAGTATGATGGCTCTTTAATGCATCATGTTGGAAAGGTGTCGTTTTTTGCAATAGCTATCCCTTCAGCATAATGTTGTGCAGGGTTGTGTGGCAGACTTTTATAGATGATATTTCCACGTAGCATCTTATAAGTGTGTACTCATAGTCCATATTTATCCTGTGGATTTAGTCTAAGTACTGTGAAGTGCTGTTCTGTGCTTTGGATTAATCAGTGGGATCAATGCTGCTCATGCACTTACACTAAACCCATGAATGTGCATGTCAAATCCCAAAGTCTTGTCAGGTGTGGATAATGTGACAAGGACTCGGTCTCAATGGCCTCTCTGTGCTGTTGATTAATGCAGCTTCAACACTAGCCAGGTTTGTGCGGCCTAGTTCTTCCACTCAATATCACATTTTGCTACACCACTACATCAGGTATGTATGCAAAGGCTTAGGGTTCCACTGTCTAAGGACTCTACAGACCAATCAGCAAACAGAGACTGGGCTATGTCCTCGCTGGGAGGAATGATGCCCAGGGCATGCCTGATAGTTTTAAAGTTCAAAGAAAGTATCTGGAAGCTAATGTATGCCTGAGAGGCTCCAGACTACAGAGTACAGAGTGAAACAACGTGAATGTGTCTGGTTCATGAGGCTACTTCAACATTCCTTCCCTTTGACATTTTCTCCCAATAGCGTTCTCATTCATAGCGGAACGCCAGCAGAATTCCTGAGCATAAAATGACAGACAGCCCTGAGTGGAGAATAAGGTTCATTAAGTGTGTGTGTGTGTTTGTGTGTGTTTACGGCTGGAGCTGTATGAGTAGAGCAGAACCAGGGAGCAAGAGAGCCTTGAGTCAGTGTGGCGCTGCTGATGTGTACATATATGTCACTAGCTGCTATATCTGTGTGGGACAGGGAGATTCTTAAAAAAAACTCCTGTAGTGTTTTCTCCCCTCATGTTTCTTATCTCTCTCTCCCCCCCCCCCCCTCTCTATCTCTATCTCTATCTATATCTCTCTCTCTCTTCCTCCCACTCTACTTCTACTTTGAGATCCCTGTCTCCCTCTTTCTCTCCCTGTCACTTGTAATGCTCACCTCTCTGTGTGTAATGCAGCTGAGTCAAAGCTCATTAAAACCCTCACACCTGAAGCCCTGGGCTGATGGAGGTGGTGTATTGCTTGGCTGGAGCCTCTCAAAGCTCAAGCAGCCACCCTCTCACTTAAATCGGAGTGGCTCCTCTCCATCTGACACAGAACCATTAGCTGTGGAGTAGAGGAGTGTGAGCACTAGAGAAAGGTTTGCTGGAGTCCCCAACCCCTCCCTCCCGACACATAGCTCAGCATGTTATCAATGTTAGCATGGCATGGGATAGCTGGCACTGCCCAGTGCCCAGCCTTTAGCTGTAATTGGGCACAGGTGTGGCTGAACTGGAAGCGCTAATTGACAATATATGCTATCAAGGAGGAGTGTTAGGAGAGAAAAGAGGAGAAAGAGAGAGAGAGATGGAGGGAGGAAGGGATGCTGTAAGCTGAGCAGTGCGGCGCTATAATTAGCCTCATTCCTGATGGATAAATTTCATGCAGATGGGTCTCAGGCTGCTCCTTATTTATTTATTTGTGTTCCTGCCATTCTTCTGTCCCTTTAGACATAGCTCTGCGCCAGCCGGCGAATGGCAGTAGCATACGGATGCTAATTCCAACTGCTGAAAACCAGGTGATATCTGACTCACTCTGCTTTCACACAGCAATCAGTGGACCAAGTGGTAGAAATTTCTCCCATTAGTGTAGGGAGTGAAATTATGAACATGACATGACCACTCAAACATCAAATAGCCTGAAAGTTAACATTGACTGTTTTTTTTTGCCACAATTTCACTGATTTGCGGTCTGTCCCTCACTTACTGTTTCAGTGCACACAGATGATATTTGACTATCAACAGGTTCTACTGAGCAAGCTTTTAAGGATGGCTTGGTAATGACATTAAAATTATTCATTTGTGTGTGTGTGTGTCAGATCACTTTGCAGAACCAGTGGATGAGATTAGCATTTGCTGTGTCTGTTGAGTGTTCTGCATTGCGGCTGACAGAAAGTCAATGCATGGCCTTGGCATCTGGGACTGTGCCAGCTTGCTGTTCACCACTACTGGTGCCCTGCCTTCTTTGGTGGCACAGCCAGAACGCCAGTCCAGCCCAGCCCAGCCCAACCCAGCCTAGCTTAGGCCATCCCTCATAGGTGGCACACAAATGCTCTTAATGCCAGCTCAGCCTCTGGAGCTTTTGCCCGCTGTGCGATTAGCTTGTGTGACCAAGCCAAGCCCACTCTTTTGTAAATGCCCCTAATTTCCCCCACAGAATTTAGTAAACATTGGTCGAGGAGGATGTGAAATGGTACAGTGTCGGCCTGGTTCAATGCGGCTAGCTTTTTGGTGATACAGATGTTGGTTTTATGGCTCTAGAAAGAGTCCTATTTGTAGACGCTGCATAAACGACCTATCTGCCTGTTGTTAATGGTAGTGTTAATGTAATGAGTCTGAATACAGTATGTGTAATTTAACCAATGGGGTCCTTCATATATAGTCAGTGAAATGGTCCTTTTCAGCTGCATTGTGGAGAGTAGAATGTACCGTGGCCACAAAATGTCTTTTGAATTAAAACAGTAACACCATAAGCGCTAGTGTCTCTCACTTTGAGAATGCTTCAATTGCCCTTGAAATCTCCAATATGTGCTATTCTTTGAGTTCTCAGCAATAGGATGTTTGTAGTGGATAAGTATCCTCAAAGGGCTTTTGGTTGTTTGCTGAAGCGCCTGTCATGGCATTAAATTGGTTTTGTTGTTGTTGTTGTCTTTGTTGTTGTTGTTTTTCAGCTGTTTGTGTGTTGATGGTGTGCATTCAATTAAAAAAACGTTACAATGGCCCATAGCCCATCTCAGTGTAGTAGCATTTAGTGTTGCCCGATAACCACTTCCCCAAAGGAACTATATGTTTTGATGGAAGAATGGCTATTACAATACAATATTTTATTATTATATTTTTTATTTGTGTGTAAAATCTTATCAAAGATTTGTTGTAACAGTTTTAGAAAAGCAATAAGCCACTCGAGTCTGTGGGTTTGTGCTGGATTTAGAACATCTAAAAGGATTTAATGGCATTTCATTTTGTGTCGTCAATACCCCTTTTTCACAGTGCCACAGCACCAAAGCCTGTTCATGGTGTGCATTCCGGCTTCAAATCAGAGTCCAGACAGTCTGTCTGCTGGCTGTTGTGTGTCTCTCTCTCTCGTTCCTCCTGCTTACAGTGAAGCGGACAGCTCGCCTCTGTGAGGCTCCTAGCTGGAGAATGCTGACCTTTTGCTAAATGGCCAACCCAGTTTTGGCACCATTCTTACCCTGTAATGAAACAAAAAAATCTTGATAGGGTCAGTGAATGAGATTTACAGCACCCAGGATGGATTCTTTCTCAGTCTGGCATCTGTTCTTAGGACAGCTGAGCTTCCTCTGTGGTTTATGAAGACTCTGGCTCATGTGTTAGTTTCATTTTCTTTCTCTCCAACTGAATTTCATTTTTATGTTGGAGCCAGGTCTTTATAAAGTCTGATGGAGGATGAGAACTACTACACCACATTTTGGCAATAATTCTTGACAATTAGCTGTTAGTTATGTAGTGCAGGCTGTCAAGCCTGGCAGTAATTGTTTTGATTGATACATCTGAGAAGGTGCTTGAAAGATTGTTGACTCTGACACTTCAAAAAGGTAAATCTCTATTACTCTCTCTCTCTCTCTCTCTTTGATTACATGAGTCCAAAGCTCATTTTGAATTAATGCACATCGGCAACAGAATGGATATGTAATTGACCATACACACACACACACACACACACACACACACACACACACGCACACACGCTCACAAACCCACAGAGTTGGCCTGGGTGAACAGCTTATTGGGATGACCTGTCAGTGACATTTCTCTCTCAGACTGGCACAGAGCTGCAGTGATTCTTCTTGTGCCGTCTGTTCTCTAGAACTTTCTCTCTCTCTTCCCCATCCAAGCCCTCGCCAATTAGTTTTCTCCTAAGCCCCTCCTTATACCCATTCCCTCCATCTCCCTCTTGCCATCTAAGTCTTCCTGGGTTCGTTCGCTTTGGCCCATCAGAACAGATGGCATGTGTGGCAATCTTGCCGCTCCCCTTTCTCACCCATTTAGTCATCCGGTGGCATAAGCCAGCGCAGGGTACCCGCCTTAATGGGTCTCCTCTCTGCAACCCAGGGTGACTCCGGTTACACATGCAGATCTGTGATTCATGGACGTCACCTGGGCTGCTCTGCCTCCCTGACAGACAGATCTCCCTCCTGCAGGAGGCTGGCATGGCTTCACTGTGTACTTGATTGATCTGGAGGACGAGGCACTAAGCTGTGGAAGAAGCCTTGGGCTGATCAAAGGGGGAGCCAGACTATGGTGTTCTGAGAGGCGTGAGGGGTGGTGGGGGGTGGTCACATGACAGGAGGAGGAGGTGTGTCAGTGTGTTAGTGTGACTGCATGTGCTGCAGAGAAATGTATGTCAGACTCCCTTTGGGTGTGTGTGTGTGTATGCATGTGTGTGTGTGTGTGTGTGTGTGTGTGTTTGTGTGGCTCTCCCCGAACTTCCAAGCCTTTGATTAACTGTTGCACTGCTTGGGAATGGGAGACACAAAACTAAGCTTAGAACTATTTTGCGGGGTGGAGGGTGAACGAACAGAAATGAAAACTAAAAGGTAGAAAATACAATTCGGTGTCTTAAAACTTTGTTACTTGGCAATGGAACTGTTGTGTAAAAGCAATATAACACTCGTGGTCGTGAGGTTGTTCATGGATATCCTCAAGGGGGTAGTTCAGCCGTAGGCACAAAGCCGAATGCTGACACTTCCACTCATGTTATATTGCTTAAAATATAAGTGTGCATTATTTGCATGTGTCCATGCTTGTGTTCTTGGTGTGTCTTCCAGTATTTGCAAGGAACATTGTGTTATAAGATTGGCTTCATGGGGAAAGTCATCTTGAAATGGCAGTTCAAAATTCTTTTTAATCCATTTGGCTGCAGTAAGTGAGGGCCTCTCTCTCTCTCTCTCAGTCTCTCTCTCTGTCTCTCTGTGTCTCTCTCTCTCTCTCTCTCTCTCTTGCGCACACACACTCTCATTTATGGATGGGCAGATTTACATAATTGTTCTATAATTCCTGAATTACCATCTGTAAATCTTCATTTGATAATGCATCTCAGCACTGAGGTGACAGGCCAGAATTGGATTACGGCGTGGGCTATCATGAGGTTCATCTGACAGAGGTCCTTTTGATTATACACAAAGAAGTCATTTGGAAATTAATTCATTTTTTGTAGTTGTGTCTGGGGAAAGAGGGGGTAGGCTTTCATTCCATTTCTCCTCTTCGTTAATTCTATTACCTCCAGTCAATGAGGTTTTTGCACACATGTCTGTTTGTTTGTTGGTTGGGTGATCTGCTAGCAGGATTACTAAAGAGGAACTCGCCTGATTTGTATGAAAAGCTGAAAGCTGTAGTATGTGCCAAGGAAGCAACATTTACTTTTTGGATTGGATTTAAACCTGAGGGGTGGCATTTGTTTTTCTTATTACTAACATCATCATGAGAAACAGGATCCGAGAGGACTAGGTGGAGATGTGCAGTCAACCAAGTGATGTTCTAATTGTTGTTCTCTTTCACTTCTAAACTGGCTCTTCCCATTTGCTGCTGTTCAGTTCAGTTCATTTATTATTGTGTTTCCTATTTTAGCAAAACATTAGCAACTATAGCAAATCAATCAATTCCTGACTATTCTCTTAATTTGCTTCCACATTTTTACATGTTCATTGAGAGAACTTTTTTCTGGTTTTTAATTGTTGGACAGTTATTCTCTTTGCGTTCACTCGCATAATCACGTAATGCCTGCACTCACATAACAAAACTTCATTCACTAAATGTTTTGGGTGATTTATTTTAGTGTTGTCTCTAGTTTTAATATTGCCTTCAGACCAAGCATTTGTGGTCATAAACTGTTCTGCAGACTTGAAAGGTCTCAGAATGGCACAAGATGGCCTCTTGGCTGAGCTAGCTCTCTGCCGAGAGGCTCTATAAAGTGCTGACCTTTACAGCATGTAATCTCATGTTCTGCCTCATTCTTCCTCCTGTCATCATCTAATATCTCTCTTCTCTCTCTCTAACTCTCTGTCTCTCTGTCTGCCTGTCTCTGTTTCTCTCATTTCAGGATACCAGGATCAACTGTGTCCGCATCGCTCGGAAAGGTAAAACACAGACCTCTGAACCCTTTCTGTATCTCTCTGTCTCTCTCACGCACACACATAGCCTACACGACCTGCACACATACAAACTCCCTCGAACACACACACACACACACACACACACCCTCAGCCCCTACCACCGCTGCTCTTTCTCTTTTGCTGTTCCTCTAACCACACACCCATGACCTCAAGACCACAAAACTGGAGCGAGTGTCCGTGCGGATGTCCTGTCAAAACTCCCAGGAGTCGCTGCAACAGAAGGCCAGTCCAGACAGGCACGGGTCAATTGCTAATCCACATATCTAAGATCCGACGGGACCACAAGCCGTCCGCAAGCCGCCTCTCCCTCACCAGATACGATGACCCAGCTCACAAATACTCCCCTTGTAACGCACTCTGTCTTTTTCTATTTCTTTTATGTCTTTTTTTTTCTTGCCGTCTCTCTCTGCCGAGAGAAGAGATTGGTATCTGTGACGGCAAGCGCCGGCTCCTCTTGTCTTTGAGCTTTGTTGGAAAGGGCAGCGTGCTGGAGGAGACGAGAGGTCAGGCTTTCATCATGTTGGTGTGTTTTTTTGAAGTGGGGAGGGGGCGAGCATGCTATATCAGGAGGGGGAGGGAGGGAGGCTTTCAAGTCAGATGGGGACCATTGGAGGAAAGCAGGAGGCAGGAGATGAGATGAGAGGAGCAGGGATCGCCCCCAACCGGCCCAGGCCAAACAAGGGCCCTCCACATCAAACCGGACCTGATGGAGCCACCTGTGCCCGTCAATAAGAGTGCTACTTCCCCACACTCTACCCTCTCCTCGGTTCACCCCTCCCCTCTACCTCTCTCTCTCTCTTTCTCTCTCTGTCTCTCTCTCTCTCATGTCTCCACCTTTCTTTCTATTTCTTTCACCTCCCTCACACTCTGTTGACTTCATCTCTCTCTGTCCACTGTATTTCCATCCTTCAGAATCTCTCTCTCTCTCTGTCCTAATGTGTATCTACCCTGAGTCTCTCAGTCTCTGTCGCCCGACAAAGCAAGCCACAGGGCCATGAAATGTGATCTGGATGACAAGTGGAGGCCCCTCTTTCCTTTGATTGAACTCTCTCTCAGATCACAGAGCTGGGAAAGTGGGCACATGTTGAGCCGCCGCCTTGCAGTGTGGCTGTGCCGAGTTGCCTCAGTGCGGTCGTTGCGTAAGCCCTTGGAAAAAGACCTTCGTTTGGGGTAAAATAGTCAAGAAGATGGAGCCTCTCTCAAGCAGAACAGACCCTCCAAAGAAGAGAAAAAAGAGGGTTGTGAGCAGCAGCCATTTTAGGGTGGCTGTCTTTCCTTGTCGTCTCCCTCCTCGCTCTTTGCACAGAACTCATTTTGGGCCTGATTAATCACCACTCTCACTTAAAATGGAGTGTCATTCTGACTCTTCTTCTATTTCTCTCTCTCTCTTTCTCTCTTTCCCCTCTTCTCTCGCTGTATGTCTCTGTGTCCTGCTTTTTATTCTCTATCTCAGACTGTCTTTTTGTGCCTTTTTTATCTTCATATTTTTTCCTATATCTCTTTTTTATTTGTCTCATTTTCCCTGTCTGTTACTTATTTTCAGTATATTTCTGGTCTTCTCTCTAGACCCATGTGTTATGTTTTTGTTTCCATCTCCCTTTCACAATCCCTGTGTGTGTGTGTGTGTGTGTGTATGTGTGTGTGTGTATGTGTGTTTGTGTGTGTTTGTTTCTCTCTCCTGAATGCCTACAAAAAAGCTGAAAGGAGGCAATAAGTAGGAAGGGCTTAATGTCTAAAACCTGACAAGCTAAATGAATGTAATAGGACTGTTAAATAAACAAAATACAAATTAAGTAACAAAACAGTCATAATAGCAATAATAATAATAATTAAAAAGTGAATGCCGTACTGACAGCTACTGCCAATGTTCTCACTAACAGCTAAGCCACTGTATAATCTTCCAGAGTGCTTATCCCCCATTGACCTTCAGTGAAAGGAAAACCAAAACAGGCATCAACAGGTAGACACTTTGGCACTTACATTTCATCCTCCAGATGATGGGCCAAATAATGCCGCTTTTCACACATCCATGGACTCTATGGACATTTTTTTTTAACACTGCTTTCACCAGCAGACCTTAAATCAGTATTCCTATTAGTTCAGTAGAACTGAATTTCATGCCTGTGTTTGCCATAATTGATATTCCAGGGACAGTGGTAACACCTGTCTGAGCCACTACGATGATTTAATGAAAAATTTGAACTCTACCTGTCAGTCCTTCCTTCGTTCCCATCTTTTATTTAAGAAAAAGAATATATGCTTTTAATAAATAATATATGTTTCTACCCTTTAGGCCAAGCTGATTTGTGCTTATGAAGATTAGGACTGCACTTAGAATGCTGTGTGCTTTGTCAAATCCTTTGAAGTCTTTGCGAGAAAAGAATCAGTTTTTTTTTTCTTTTGTAATGTTGAGTTTCATTACAGGGAAGTGCTGAATGAGAATCAAATAAGTAGACCTTAAGGCCTGTGAATGTACAAGGAAGACATTGAGTAAACTTTGAGAAAAGTTTGACTGTATGGCTTTAATGGCCTGCTTAGCATGTGTGTGTGTCATCAAAAACCTCTCTGAATATAGTATATCAAGAGATATAGATTGGGGAGTTTCTGAAGCCTATCTTCTGTCTCTTGCTCACTCTCTCCTCTTGGTATCTCTCTTTCCTTCCATCCATCTTGCCCCAGATCCATTCGTTCCTCACCCTTTTCCTTCTATTTTTAGCTGTGGCCTTCTGCGTCGCCCCGATCCAGACCCGTTTCCCTAGGCCAGCACTGACTTTTCTTCCTCCTGTATGGGAAGAATAGTGTGCTTGAACTCTACACACACACACACACACACACACACACACACACACACACACACACACTTACAGAAACACTCACACATACACACACACACACACACACACACACACACACACACACACAGCCCAAAGCTCAGAGCCCTCAGCACAGAGCCTTGAACCTCCAAAAAGTGGATCAGAGGCCTCCGGTGACGAGACAAAGGAGCCCTCCTCCCTGAGCACATTTGCATAAGTGTAGGGCACCATGCTATGGGCCCAGAACAAGTAGCAGTTACTGTAATAAGCAGAACACTGATTCCACCCTTTGGTAGAGTCACCCAGAGGTGGTGATACACACTCTGTTTGATTGCATCAAATCAACATCCCAACTGGAGAATGCAGAAAATGTGAGATTTGGTATTTTTCTTTATTGTTTTTCTCTGTTGAGTTTTGATTTATCTCCAGTGCAGGAAGTGATCTTTATGAGTCACATTGTGCTGTGCAACTGGGAACTCTCTACATCACTTTATTGCCCCACATTGTAGGAAATTTGGGCGCATGTTTTCACCAGTGCTCCATCTATAAAGAACATCTCACATACAGTAAAATAAAGAAGATTAAACTTGTAGCTGTGAAACATACAGCCAGTAGCTGTGTTACTATATGGAAGTAGTCTTTGACAGCCTGATTTAAAACCTTCCATATAGTGTACATGTTCCTATGGTCTGCTGTAGGGACTATGGACATGTGTTCTTCAATAAGATGTAGATTAAAAGACCAATGTGTTTGCATGAGGAGATTTGTGAGATGACCAGATGCCACCCACTTACCCATTCTGATCAAACACCATCCTCTGTAATCACACCATATTGTATTTCTAAATAGCACTCTTGTCTTTTTCCAAAGCTAAGAGGGTGGAATATTCTGAGAAATATAATGGTGCAGCCATTGAGCCGAACAGGTGAATGAATCCACCCTTGGGGGCCCCATGTACCATGCTCATGGTGCTGAAAGAATTCCATTAACCCTAACAGTTACATTTAAAATTTATGGTTACAGTTGGTCTGGAATGAGTGGCATCATATGATAAAGAGTGTTGACATTCAGCTCTTCGTGCTTCCTGAAATAGATAAGTCTATGTATCAAACTAAAATCTAAGAGGCACAATGCTCAATTTTCTTAGACATCAGTGTCTGTACTTGAACTCTTCAGGGTACTCCAAAAAAACTAGCTTCTATAGATTACTGATGATTCTTTCTAAAGAACTGCACTAGTCAAAGCAAATGGTCGATAGTCATTATGCTTTTAAAGGAAGTAGAGCGAGCAAATCAAGTGTCACCCAGATTTTGCGGACAATGTGACAAAGGAATTTTTCTGTCTCACATGAAGGTCACCCTCTTGTCCCCGAGTCAATACTGCTGCACTGCCTGAATGTGCAGAACCAATGACGACTGAAAGACATTCATTTACTTGAGTTATTCTCCAGCAGTTTTCAGGGGTGACTTCCTGTTTTGCATGGAAAGGAGCCGAAAGAACAGGCACAGAAAGCACAGATTTAGTGGAGATTATTTTTCACTGGAAAAAGAAATAGCTGGAAAAGGTAAATAGGACGCTGGCCCATGTATCTCTGACTCTGCCTTCCTGTCAAGGTCAAATGAAGCTCATTTGATTTGGACCTTCATTACACATGGAAAACCTCCATGAACGTCAAAAGAAAAGCCAAGATAGAACAACTATGAAAATACATACCTTGACCTTGCATATAGAGTAGGTAGGCTTTGAAAAGCAAACTTAGACACAAACACACACATGCTATATTTATAATATATTATGTAATAACTCAGTGTATACAAAATAATAACATAAGGAAGTTTGTACAAAAGAACAGTCAATAGTGAGAAATCCGTTGACTTGGGACTGGCTGAAGGTTGCTGCTGCTGTTATTGACTTTGGCTTCTCTCCTGAAATACATACAGTATCTCAGTAGCCTGGACCTGTCTAGCTCTACAGTGCTGTCTGTCTCTCTCTCTGTCAGGTTCAGCATCTCTCCTCCCTCCCTGTCACTGAGCTGTTGGCGTCTCGTTTTCCCTTGGCCCTGGGCTTTGTCCTCCCTGTCCCATCTCATACTCTTTCCTTATCTTTTGTTTCTTCGGTTTCTCTGGTTTCTTTAGCTCTGAAACACAGAGCTTGCCACATCAGTGTTTTTTTTTTTGTGTGTGTGCGTGTGCTTGCCCCCTACATATTTGATCCATGGTGAGAAACTCTCTCTCTTTCTCTCTTTCTCTCTCTAATGTTTTATCACTTCTTTGTAATCTTCCTTATATTTTTTTTAATAATCTATCTGTTTCTTCTTTGTGTGTACATGTGCATTTCCAGCCGCGTGTAAGGACCACCGACGGGCCATGGAGGTCTCCCAGCACTCTGAGGAGATGGGCCTGATCCTTGGGGTGTGTGCCGGGGGCCTGGTGGTACTCATCTTGCTGCTGGGTGCCATTATCATCATCATAAAGAAAGGGTGAGTTCTGACTACTCTCGCTACCCCTTTCTGTAGGGCTAGAATGCACAACTTCAAGGATGAAATGCATGTACACACACACACAGACATGAACACACACACACGCAAACAAACACACACACACATGCACATACACTAACTTGACTTCATACAGTTCAGTTAACTCCTCAACTCAGAATTGATATTTCAGCTGCAACCCACATTTATATGTAGGCTCCTAGGCATTCTGGCTTGTATCTGGCACTAATTTGGCACTCATCTGCTTGGTGTGTGGAGTTAGTATGAGTCTGGAAACTCACAGAATACAATGCCAGGGGTTGTTAGCATCATCCATGGACTGTTTATTGTTTTGTCCAAACAACTGAAAAACAGCAACCAGTTTTCCGTAAATTCAGAGACCTTTGAGGAATTGTTTAGCATTAATTCAAGTGGATCTGTGAGTGGAAAAGAAATGTGTTGTAGAAAGTAAAAGAAGGGGGAAAAAAAGTGCTGCCGGGTAGGCATGTATGTTGAAGAGTTCCGAAAAAAAAAAAAAGTTTGTCATTGAGTCAACAGTTCTGGGAGCCTTCACCAATCTCTGAAGAAGTCATCTCCCTCTCTCTCTCTCACTCTCTCTCTCTCCCTCTCTCTTTTAATCAACATGGTTTTACCGTATAGTGAAGGTGGATGGTGGCCAGGGTTACTCCTCCTCTCTCCCTCACTCATGTTGCTCAGCCCACTCCAGAGGACTGGCGTGGCAGGCAACTCTTTCATCTACAAAGATTATCTGAGTGTGAAAGATTTCATTAAGAGAGCAATGCAATTCAATTACTCACCTAATTATCTTCGGCGGGCTCCGGCGTGACCCATAAATGAGTAGTAATTGAGAGGAAAAAGGTGTGCTTTTTGAGGTAATTACCCCCAGCTACCCTCATGGGGCAAGGAGTAAGGGTTGGGTCTCTTTACCTTCCCCAACTAATCCGACTCCACATGAGCTGCGGAGCCAGGTTTGAGGGTGTCCGTTTTCCTCTGGGGACCATGACCCTTACAACACTCCTAATAGCCATCTGAACCTTTGCCTTGAGTCATACAGCCATTTTTGGTTATTCAAATATAGAGATGTAAAAATCTCTGTTTGCTGGCTTGCTAACTAGTGTTACCCGCAAGCAATCAGCAAGCAGCATTTTGTGATGAGGGTCTCTTTTCATCAGTGAATAGTTCTATTTACAAGGACACATTTCTCTTTGTAGTACACATACTGCTTTGTTTGGAGCCCTTGGAAATTTGGATTTAGGATGGGCTAGGATGGTCTGAGCTCCGTCATGATGTCTGAGTGTTTATGGAGACTCCCCCTCTCCCCTGCCTTCTTTGCGCACTCCCTGGGTGAACCTCCAGGCTCGTCTTTCCATAAATCTACAAGCAAGAGGCGGATTTGTAAAAGCCCAGTCCTAATGCAGCTTAAAATCAGGTGGTAATGATCCGATGGGGGGTGTGATGTTACCGATTAGATTGAGAGTGGTGAACAGTACATGGAGGGCACCCCTGTAGTTTGAACTGCTTGAAAACCCCCACACACACACACCCACACACACACACACCCACACAGGGATGCAAAACACATTTACACTGCTAAGTCACCACAACGCAGGCTGCACATCAGATGCCTTTCTCAGCACTAGCCGGATCCAAAGGGCTGATGCGTTTGAAAAAAGGCTATGCATTTGATTAGCGCTGCTCTCCTCCTTTCGCTTGGCACTGCCGCATGTTCAAGTGTGCAAAGTGTGTTAAAGGCTTTGTGGTGCGATGCGCATGGCTCTTGTACCTCTTGTTTCTCTCTCTCTCTCTCTCTCTCTCTCTGTTTGACATTTCCACTCTTTATCAGTGCCACTGGCAATGCACTCATCTCATGGCTTCTCTTCTTTTTTCCCTCTCCTCCTCTCTCTCTCTCTCTTTTTCTTTCTTTCACTCTGTCTCTCTCTTGATTTTGTTTCTCTCCTTGCCCGCCCTTGCCTGCATTGTCCAGACGGGACTACTACTCTTACTCTTATTATCCGTAAGTGACCCGTTCCCAGCTCTCCCATTGCACTCACTCATCTTCATGCTTTTTTGCCCTTTTTTCCTGCGCCTAATAAACAGCTGCAGCGGAATAAAAGTCTTCCTGTTTTGGTCTTTCTCCCCCTCTTCCACTTTCCCCGATCAACGGTTTCTCTCTCTCTCTTATTTTATCTATACCTCTCTGTATCTCCTCTCATCTTTTTCTCCCATTTTTCTCTCTTCTCTCTCTCTCCTCTCTTTTCTCTCTTTCATACCTGTGTCATCTTCTCTTCCTCTCAATTTATCCTTTTTTCTTTCTCTGTGTTTTCATTTTATCCTCAAACCTTTTTTCTGACCTTTCCTGTGTTGTTCTGCTCCACTCCTCTTATCTGACCCCCTCTTTCCTCTCATCTCTCCGACGTCACATTTATCGTCCTCTCTGCCTCGCTGCCTCTCCCTTCACCCTTGTGCCCTCTCTCCTTTCTTTTACTATCTCCCTGTCATCCCCCCATCCCTTACCTCCTCTATTCTTCCATTTCATTTCCTCCTTTGTTTCTTCGTCTCTCTTCCCCTTTGTATTGTTTTTTTTTTTTTTTTGTCTCCCTTTCTCGCCTGCCCTTCCTGCCCCCGTTCCTCTCCTTGCCTTTTTTTCTCTCTCTCTTCTTTCTCTCGCTGTCTCTTCCTCTGGGGGACAGTAGGAAGCCTGGAACCATGAATAAGACCCCCATCACATACCGGCAAGAGAAGAACCACATGATGGGCTCCATGGAGCGCAGTTTCACCGACCAGAGCACCCTGCAGGAGGACGAGCGCATGGCCCTGTCGTTCATGGACGCCCACACGTGCAGCACGCGCAGTAAGAGACACTCAAGACACACACACTCACATTCGGGCACATCCAATCCTAAA
>JAIFZK010000015.1:12927500-12940000 GCA_027481765.1 Tenualosa thibaudeaui | reverse complement strand
TAGTCCATTAGAGTGTTTTTGATGACAACAACAACAACAACAACAAAACCTTGTCAGTGCATCACTGTTAAGTTGAGCAGACC
Source organism: Tenualosa thibaudeaui (assembly GCA_027481765.1). NCBI lineage: Eukaryota > Metazoa > Chordata > Actinopteri > Clupeiformes > Clupeidae > Tenualosa > Tenualosa thibaudeaui. The sequence goes on along the minus strand of JAIFZK010000015.1, from coordinate 12,939,917 downwards.
ACATCCTCTTTGATGACTAGTCCATTTACACTGTCATCTTTGAGATCACCCAGACCTCAAAAACCTTAACCTCAAAGGATTTAAAAGTATTGCTTATGGTGTTTTGTAGTGGCTGACTGAATGTAATAATTCCATGAGAACTGTTGGAAAATATATAACAGCATGTTTTACAACAGCCTTTAATAAAAACACACCCTGGCCATGATGTCTCTGAATTTTAAATTGACAACTCTTTGTGGTGGAAATCTGTGAATGCCAATTACAGTTGCAAATCAAGAAGCCAGTGAGTGGTTTACTTACTGATTAACGTCTTATACCAGAGACACTTATATAGGAGGAAAAACATCACTTAAAAAGTCCTCCCATAGAAATGTATTACAGCTGTTCGTAACGCAAAGATGGCGGAGTTGAGAAACTGAAAGTCCTGCCCTGCAGTGAAAGTAACCAGTCGTATTGTTGGATGCGGTATGACTGACGTTAACTTCTTGTTTACTATCTCCATCACAATGGTGATTGCAATGCTGCTAATGTTGGCACAGGCATAGTGAGTTAAATAATGCCCCTTTTAGCTTTATTTGAATGATCTACAGGTAGATTTTGACATTGTTTAATTCAGACTTAAACAAGGATTCGCACAATACACTTTTCAAGTCCGTACAACCCAGAGTTTTCTGGAGACATCTCCCCATTCATTTTGATAGGTCCTGGTCTTGTTAGTCCCAAATAACTGCCCAAAGATGTTCCAGGATTGCGGCTGAGTAAAGGGACTTGCTTTAGGAGGACTTTGCTTATACTTAAGACTTATGTGGTGTGCAGCTGCAAAGAAAAGTGATTACATCAGCTCTCAGCTCTCTTTTCTTTCCCCATCACACCAATGCAGCTCCTTTGGTCACACAGTCTCTCCTAGATGCTCATTGTTCTCTGAACAAGATTGTGCGTGTTGCCTCCCGGTCCGTGTGACCCAGTTCAGGGAGAGTCTCAGCTCAAGCAGGGCTCTCAATGTTGTGTGGCTATGTGCTGTGCAGTGCACATCCCTGAGAGAGAATGCCTAATGAAGATGGAGAACAACAGTGTGTGTAGTTCACCCGGCTTCGCTTGCAGACGAGACGAGCCGTTGTGTGTAATAGCACTTCTGGTTCTTGTCCTCCAAAACATATCTTTGGACTGTTTGTGTGTCTGTGTCTCTCTCTCTGTGTGTGTGTGTGTGTGTGTGTGTGTGTGTTTGTTTGTGTTTGTGTGTGTGTTTCTCGCCCTCTCTTTTTCTCTCTCTCTCTCCCCATTTGTCTCTCCCTCTATGTGTGCCTGTGGATATGGATGTGTGTCAGTGTTCTTTGGTGTATGAACACAAAGTGCATAGGTTATTTTGTGTGCACATCTTGTTATATTATGCATAAACTTTCCTGCTGCAAGACTGTTACAGTGATGCAATGAGCTGGGTCTGTATGTCTGTGTTTGTTTACCTAGTCAGGGATTGTTAGGTAGGATTCTACATTGAGCAGATTTGCCATGAATATTTTTGTTGCCTTTGTTTTAGATGGGTATGGATTGTTTTGTGTGTTTTAACATGTACCGTCCCTCATCTCCACATGGCGAGCATTGACAACTGTGTGTGTGTGTGTGTGTGTGTGCGTGTGTGTGTGTGTGTGTGTGTGTGTGCGTGTGTGTGCTCAGTGTGGGTCCCCTGGTCTGGGGAGATTTCAGGGTGGAGGAAGCAAGAGTGAAATAGGAAGACTGTAGGAGATAATAAAAGAGGCTTCTGTTCAAACGGAATGGCTTTTATTGATAACGATGATGGGTGGAATATGAAAGATAATCTCTCTCTTTCACACACTCACACACACACACATAGACACAGACAAACTCACACTTACGGGGGGTGGCGGGGTGAGAACAACTGTGAGAAGTCATTAGTGATGGAGGTACTGTGCGTCAGTTTGACATGGTTTAATTGCCATGGCAACATAGTGGATGGATGAATGGATGGGTAGATAGTAACTGGAGACAAATAGTGATGGTAGGCAAATGAATAAACTGGCACAGCAGATTGTTGAACTTTTCCCTCTGTAATTTGAATGAGATATTCCTCTCTTTTTTCAGAGTTTCTTTGAGGGCTGGGATGTAACCAAGAAGAAGGATAAGACCAAAGGCAGACAGGACACCTTAATGGGATGTAAGTCATCCGTTTGTCTAGACTATGCACTTTCCATGAATAAGACGTCCATTGAAAAAACTTGGTGCTATCCATGTCCATAATATCTTAGAGCTATTCAAGCTACTTACTGTCAGTCACTCAAACAAAAATCTAGTTTCCAGATTCAAGTTCATCGTCAAGCACTCACACAGTAATGGGGTTTCTTGTCCTCAAGAGTACAAACTAACATCAAACGGTAATGCATTCTGTACACATTTACAGAATTATTTGTACTTTGTACAGTCTCATACACATAATGTAAACAACGCCTAAGGAGACATAGAGTGGGAAACCATTTTCACATTGCTTTGTTGAATAAGGAGAATTTGGTACTTGGCCACAGAGCAACTGTGAACCCCCTGTCTCCTCCTTCACATGTAAATCCCTCTGACTGAAACTAAAGCTAACTAAAAACTGGGTAGTCAAGAACAGAGACAGAGAATGACACTAAACACTTACTGTGAGTCAGCCCTCCTAATCATTGGCTTTTTAGACACCTCTTCAGGTCAAAGTTACGCCTGTTTTTAGCAGTCGTTGGCAGCAATGCTGACAATCAGCATGAAGCTCACTAAGTTATTCACATGGGTGACAGACAATCATGAAAGATGTAAGAGCTAGATGCCTGCTAAAATGGGCCATTTTATTTCACAGTATAATTATAGAGTTGCAAATGTGCTTGTAAAACAGCATCTGAATATTTTTGATGGATCTAAGTAGCATATCTTTTAAGTGAGCATCTGAGAACAAAAATACTCCACTCTATGTCACTTTTAATTACGGAACACTGCATGATGAGTAGATGTTTTAATTAAAAATTTCGTCACTCCTAGGATTTATACATGTGCACTGCTTGTATAGTGTAATACTAAATGTCCCTTCCCTTCGATCCCTTTATATTGTATACATTTGTAAGGGTTCTAGAGCCATTCTGATGGCATGGTCTTTTTAGCTCTTCTGTTTTTTTTCCACTCATCTGTGTTTTGTCTTTGGAAATGTGCTGCTTGTGGATGTCAAAACAGCAAACAGACATTTATAAGTGAATCACTCAAACCAACTCTGCCCTGTGTAAAGACTTTGTCAGAGAGGGAGCCTTTGCGCGTGTGTGTGTGTGTGTGTGTGTGTGTGTGTCTTGTTCTTTTTCTCATTCTCCTATCTGGACCCTCTCCTCTTCTAGACGATCGCCACAGGGTGAAGCTCCATCCGCTGCTTGGAGACCCAAACTCAGACTACATCAATGCCAACTACATTGACGTGAGTGCCTGAAGATCAGGTCTGTTTTGTATCTGCAGAAAAACAGGAACATTCGTTTTCTTGTTTTCCCCTTTGTCATAATGCCTTGGGAGTCTTTTTTGTTTTGTTTTGTTTTGTTTTGTTATCTTTTGCTTGTTTAGTTGGAGTGTGTTAGTGCTTGACTTTTGTGAGGTCAGCTCTGACAGAAAGTCTTTACAAAGAACAAGTTAAATGACATCTTTGTTGAATTTTCTGGAAATAGAAGGGGGAATTTTGGAGTCTTGTCCTCAGACGGTTAACAATAAGAGAAATAGGCTAAATAAGCTTTCCAAAGGTTCTTCTCATAAATATGACATGCTGCTCTCTGTGAGAGATGTTTGTGCCAAAGCTTCCATTAACACATGTCAACAACTCCTCAATGTGAATCTCGGATTATTTATGGTGCTCGGAGAGGTTGTTGAAAAACAGAATAATTAAGTGTTAGAATGTTCGGAAACACACAAAAAATATGTATGGTCATGGGTAGTTGGTGAGTTTTTTTACCAAAAAGTAAAGAAAGAAATCTCCCTGATGAAGTTCTGTGCATCGCAACCAAGCTCTGCTACTGTCTACTAACAAACACTGCCCCAAAACACACACACACACAATAACAACCAACTTCTCCCTCAAACACATTTTATTAACAAACTCAGAGGGCATTTAATACCAGATCAGGATGGTCAGCTGGCAGGGCAGACCAGGCGGATATGTGATTCCAACAGTCCTAGAGGGCGGGTGGTTGGTTTGACAGGCACCTGGCTAATCCTATCGACTCAGTGAGCCATGTAGACTCGAATGTCCACTGGGCTGCTCTGACACAAGATCCTCTCCAGCTATTAGAAGGCCAACTTAGACCTTTTGAAATAAGAGTAAGGGTTCAATCTAGCATCAAACAGTTTCTCAAACAGTCAGAGATTGAGCTTTAAGAGCATCCTCAGGAGGACCTCAGGTTCAGGTTTGTTTAGTATCGATTAGTCCCATGTGCTCAACAAAACCGCAGTGTTATGGCTCATTTTACAGAGTGACCTGCGCTGCAGTATCTTTATCTCATTACTGTGTTTGCTGAAAAATGAAAAGGATGCGTCCTGTCTTTTATTTGTTTTGTTTGTGTATTTTGTTTATATAATTAGCTGTTTTTGTTTATATGATTTCACTGTTTTCAGTGCAAAGCACATTTGGCTTTGTCAATCTCGTATTTGTGGACTTCTGTTTGCCTTCTTTCTTTGTATGAATTTAAAAACCTTCTATTTTGTCTCTGTACACGACTCCATAAAGCCATTTGTTCGAATGAGAGGAGGGTTTTAAGATTTTGTGTGTGTGTGTGTGTGTGGGCTTCATTACCCTGAAGATTCTTTAAAATTTTAAGAGAATATTTAGCCTTTAGATGTTTAAGGACTTTCTCACCTGTATACTTTTTTACTGTTATTTCTCCTCATACAGAGATGTCCATACCATAGCATTTTACAGTGTGTGTGTGTGTATATGTGTGTGTGTGTGTGTGAGAGAGAGATATGTTCTGAATACATGTAGTGCACTATAGTCCATTAGCTCTCTGATAATGTGTCACATACACTCAGATACACACACACACATGCACACACACACACACACACACACACACACACATATTTAGTGTCATTACTTAGCTTTAAAAGAGACCATTGCTTTTAACTAATAACTTTATCCACCACTCTTCATCAGTGAATTTATATCTTTGCCTTCCAGTCAAGTGTATATTTCAGCATTCAGCATTTTTGTGTGTGTTTCAGCATATTTATGTCCGACCAATAGATTAATTAGGAAAGGCATAGTGTTTTCATCATAATGTGATTCCCGTTAGATCAAATAAATAATTTGCCTTCATTTTACCATAATTCAACAGCAAGAGACAAATTAGTTTAATTAAAAGACACTTTCATCAATACACTCCATTAGACACCATCACTGAATAGACAGCTCAAACATAATCTTTTTCTTTTCTTTTCTTTTTTTGGAAGAAGTTAATGGTTTTTGCTGTGATTCACGGATATGTCACCCTGGGCAACCATGAAGGGCAAAAACATTGGCTGAAAAGTAGATTATTTTTTCTCCCTCCCTTCTCAGTCTAAATTCAAAAGAAGCGGATGGTGAGACGGGGACTTTAGTGTCCTCTTTAGGGTGCTCTGAGTGCATCTCTGTGTGTGCACTCACAAGGAGCCACTGTGTGGGCCGGTGTCCGACAGCAAAGATGGGCAGGAGTGGGAGCTCAAGGGGGTCTGGAGTACAAGTGCTGATTCATACGACTGAACGAGAAATGAACTAGGCAAAAAAATGGAAGGACTTGTGTGGCTGTGTGTTTATGTTTGTGTGTGTGTGTGTGTGTGTGTGTGTGTGTGTGTGTGTGTGTGTGTGGAGGGCTTTTTGTGAGGCAAAAATTCAGTCCATGTTGCTCCTAGTAACTTTCTTATTAAAATCTTTTCTAGAAATCTTGCTGGGCAACCACATATATTTCTTTGGCCATTTAACTTTGCTATGTCTTGTGTTTTGTTACTTATTTTTAATCTGTTTATTTTACCTGGCATTACAGCACTAATACGGCTTTGAGAATTTCATGTCTGTGTCCCTGTATTTTGTGTGTGTGTGTGTGTGTGTGTCAAAGAGAGAGAGAGGGAGAAAGAGAGAGAGAGAGTATATTCATGTGAGTATGTGTGTTTTTTGTGTGTTCTCCACGTCCTCTCCCTCTTTGTATCTGTCTGTGTGTAGTCTTACACTAACTGTCCTTGGTGTGTCTGTAGTCTCACATGAACTGTCCTCGGTGTGTCTGTAGTCTCACATTAACTAGACTCTGTGTCTCTTCTTTGTTTCTCTACTACTCTCCCTAACCTCCTCGCCTTTGGACCCTGTAGATTCGGATAAACAGGGAAGTAAGTACATCACTGCTCTTTCTTCTTCTCTCCTTCTCTCTCTGCTCCGTACCTCCTTCCCATACTCCCTCCTTTGTCTCCCTTGCTTCTCCATCCTTGAGCTGTAGTGGATGAGTGAGTGAGTCAGTGTGTGTGTGTGTGTGTGTGTGTGTGTGTGTGTGTTGCTCATTCAGAAGCTGCACAAACGGATCCTTTCTGTGGAGACACACAGGCCTGTCTGTGCTCTACTCTTTTTTTACCACTTTTTTTCCCTCCCTCTCTCCCTCCCTCTCTCTTTCTCTGTTTCACTCTCTCCCTCCCTCCCTCCTTGTCTTTTGCCCTCCCCTCTCCTGCCCTCCTCTGCAGTATGTAAGTGTGAGATATGGTGGGTGATGTGATGTTCACTTTGTTGTCTTGACTCCTTCGTCAGTCACAGCTTCTTTATCTGTGGGCTAAGCTGAGTGTGCTGTCAAGTGACTGTCCTTTCTGTTCCTCAGCCGCCTGGCTTCACTCTCAGTGGCAGGGGATAAAAAACACAACAACAGAAAACACTTTTTGTCCTCTCCCTCACCAGCCAACTCTTTTTGTGTGCTCTCCTTCTCTTCCAAAGTTGTATCTGACTTCCATCTGTCTTTTACAAGAGCAAATGTTATAGCCGTTTGCCTGAGGTGAAAACCGCTCAGTGATGCTAACCATAAACAGAGCCAACAGCTCAGCTGAACATAACTTTTATGTTACGAGGCCGAGACCTAGCAAAGGATTAATCTATTATACAAGGCTGTAAAATGTAATGAGACAGCCATTGGAATGACAGTAGTCATGTTTATAGAGGCACCGCATAGATGTCAGCAATGCTTGTTCTGCCTCATTTAGGGGCCTGAGCTCTTTGGACATCATTTTAATATCTTGTGTGTGATCTTAGTTTTGCAAAGTTAATGTAACACAAGATTGCTCAGATGACCTCACATCTTTAAAACACGGCTAACCCAGGTTATGTGTGTGTGTGTGTGTGTTTGTGTGTGTGGGTGTGTGCGTGTGCGTGTGCGTGCGCGTGCATTCTTGTGTGTGTGTGTGCACATACATGTCTGTTGTGTCTGCGCATGGTACGTCACAAGGGTTTTTTTTTCCCCCTTCCTGTTACAACACAGGCTCTGTCACCTTTCTTTTTAGAGCCTGGTAGAGAGAAATGCTAATGAATCCCTGGAGTATGCACAGACTGGAGACAGTAGGCTATGTTACCTTGAGTAAAAAAGCTTTGGAGCATTTGAACATTTTTGTTACATTACATTACATTACATCACATTGCAATTAGTCACTAATCTGTCACTGTTGTCCAAAGCAGGGAATGATTTGGGTATAGTGCAGGTAGGACACAGTAGTTCAACAGACTAATAAGTCAAGGGATGTGGATGAGTCATATTAAAAATAGAAGGCCATGGTTAAGTTCAAGTAACGCACCACCATTTTGGGCAATATACTAATTTTCCACCTCTAGTTCTCCATTATTAAAGTTGAGTTTTACCCTTTTTTAGTCCATTTAGCCTTCATCTCAGTCTGACTGTAGCACCTTTAGCTGCAGGTTAGCATAGATCATTTAATTGGATTAGACCACTAACATCTACCCCATTAGCATCTCACCCATTAGCATCTCGCTCAAGAGTAACCAAATGAGTCCAGTATTATTTTCTTTTTAAACCTTGACTCTTCTGTAGTTACAAAGTGTACTAAGACTGACGAAAGGCAATTTTCTAGGCTGAACTATAGGCCAACTCTCATTCTGGCATGCCTGCTGCCCTGATGGTAAGGTAGCAAATTTCCTTTATTGTTATGGTGGAATGAGTGCTATGATCTATGCTAACCTACAGCTAAAGGTGCTGCTGTCAGACTGAGACAGCGGCTGGACAGACTGGAGAAAGGTAAAACTCAATTGTTTAACTCTAGAAGAGGTGGGAAATTAGTATGCTGTCTAAAAGATGTGTTCCTTTAAGTTAACAATATGGCATAGATGTTTTAATCTTTCAGTAAATGCAGAACATTGTAGACTCATGTAATCCCCATGCGGACATGAAGGAACATTCGCATATAAAATCTTGAAAAATCTTTTTGATCATCCAGGAAGCCTAGTTGCTTCACCTTAGCATACAATCTCGCTCTCCAGATTGCTAAAATGAAGCCTCCTCTTCCCCACCACACAAGCTCAACAGTGAGGGAGCCTGGAGGGTCTCCAGGCCAGGTTTTTGCTTAGACTAAAATATCTGCCTGTGTGTGTGTGTGTGTGTGTGCTCATGTGTGTGTGTGACAAATATATTCTCTCAGATTATGGAGAGATTTACTAGTCTTTTTAAAGCTCAAAACTCAACTTGTCTATGTGTGCAACGTATTTATTTTCCACAATAAGATGAATGGCAGCTGTTAATATTGCAAATGCATCCAGTGTCTGCTTGTTTGCCTAGTGTGTGTTACAAGTGCAGATTGTAAGTGCATTTGATCTTGTCAGTCCCCTCATGTTTCGCTGACAGCACGTGTGTGCTGGTATTACTTTTAAAACGGCCAAAGGCCTTCAAAGGGCCTTTTAATATTAAATGAAATGCTCAAAAAATATTTGTAATTGAGTTTGGCATTCACTTCCCTGGAGGACATAAGAGTGGATAAAATCTAAATATGTTGAAGAATTCAATAGCTAGAATGCAAGGTCATTAGTAAAAGTCTTGCAGTGACATGTTTTCTTTTAGCTATTTTATGAAGAGTGGAGTTTTTTTCTTCTCTCTTTTTGATGACTTCCTGCCCCCTTTTCATTGAGCTCCTTAGAGTTACTTGTCTCGTGTTGCCACCCCTGCGCCCTGAGTCGTTCCTTAAGTGGTTTCTCATAAACTCAAGGTTTCTTTTTTTCTTTGACTATGACTTGCTATACTTACAGTATTTTGCTTGAGACTTTAGACTTTTCTATGTACCATCAGACATCAATACAGTCATACAGTCAGACCTTCAAATGTTGCATGTACAAAAGGGGAAAGCATTGGCATTAAATGCGTACATACAAATTTTGAGTCTGAAGATTCTAGAAAGCCCAGCTATCAAATCATTTTTTAATGACTTGTGAGATGTAAGCAATAGGAACTGGTGCTTGGAATGTGTAGACTGTAAGAAAGATTGAGAGTGTATAATATCAGATCGACTGTTTTCTACCATTCTTGCTAGCTGTAAGGAATTCCTCTCATCTCATAGAATCATCAAAGGTGTGCTAAAAGGTTTCATTCCTCTGTTTACATTCTTTTTATTTCATTCCCTCTCATGCTATCTGAGTTGGTTAAATTCTGCTCAATTCTGCTTTGTCAGTTGTATGATGGTAGTGGCACTGTACTCAGCAAGCAGGTCACTGGAGACATTTTGGCTCAGACGATACGTGCAGTCTCTTGGTCTCTTCCTGTTTCCTGTCTGAGAATGTTTGGCAGTAGGGAAACTCTGCTCACTCTGCTCCTGGGTACTGAACTTTTAATGTCACAGAGGCCATGACGATTGGGGGGGGTAGGGGGGGGGGTGTTATAGGAGGAAGAAGAGGTCAAGGAAGATAAGGAGACAGATGAAGAAAGAAGAATAAGAGTAGGAGAGAGACAGGAGGATAGAAAGATGGACAAAAAAGTGGAGAAAAAGAGAGATGCCAGGCCCAGACAGATAGAGATCCCTTCTATCAGTGGCTTTGACAAAGATGACTTACTCAGTGTGTTCCCCCTTCCCCTCTCTTTCTTTCTCTCTCTCTCTTTCTCTCTTCTCTCTGTCTTGCAGGGCTACCATCGATCCAACCACTTTATCGCCACTCAGGGTGAGTATCTCAGCATATCCGCTGACTGTGTGTGTGTGTGTGTGTGTGTGTCCGTGCGTGTGCATGTGTATGTGTGTGTCTGTGTGTGTGTGTGTGTGTGTGTGTGTGTGCTCGTGTCTGTGTGTATGTTTGCATGTGTGCGTGTGTGTAGGTACAGTCAGTTGAGCAACTCAGATGAGCTAATTTGATTTATCTTGGTAACCAGTGTTCCAGTCCTGCTAGCATAGATATCTTAGTATAACCAAGATACCCATATGTGTGATATTCAACGTCCAAACAAAGACATGCCTTCATGTCATTCCTTTAGTACGTAAGGGATAACGTTCTGGGAGGTGATCATTATCGTGGAATAACTCCTGTGGAGGGGAGGTAACAGATAACAGCTGCCAAAAATAATAGAATAGTAAACAGAACAGTAAGTAGTCCTGTAAAGAACGTGATGGAACAGCAGTGCCCAGCCACTTCAAATATACACCACATGAATCACTACAAAGGGAAATGTGGAGATGAGAGGTGTGTGGAATGGGTATCTCTATGGTTTACGTGTGTGTGTGTGTGTGCGTGCGTGTGTGTGTGTGTTTGCACGTGCACATGTGTGTAGGTACCCACATATGCATGTGTAGGTTTGTCAGTTGAGCAGATGTCAGATGAGCAAACTTGATTTACGTCAAATCAGATGTCAGTTGTCAGATGAGCAAATGTGATTTATATCATGAGTCTCTTGATAACCTGTGTTCCTGTCCTGGTAGCATAGATACCTTAGTATAACCAAGATACCCATATGTGTTATATTCAGTGTCCAAACAAAGACACGCCTTCAAGTCATTCCTTTAGTACGTAAGGGATAACGTTCTGGGAGGTGATCATTATCGTGGAATAACTCCTGACTGAGTGATGCGGAGTGGGGGACGACAACTGCACACAAATGATAAATTAGTAAACAGAACAGTAAACGTCTAAACACTACTGTAAATCACATGACTGAACAGCAGTGCCCAGCCACTTCAAATATACACCACATGAATCAGGACAAAGGGAAATGTGGAGATGAGAGGTGTGTGGAATGGGTATATATATGGTGTGTGTGTGTGTGTGTGTATGTGTGTTTGCGTGTACTAAAGAAAATGTGGAGGTGAGAGGTGTGTGTGTGTGTGTGTGTGTGTGTGTGTGTGTGTGTGTGTGTGTGTGTGTGTATGAACATCTTCTGACTGACATACTGCTGAATGTAGTCAACAGTCAACAGGTGGGCACAGTGTGTTTGAATGAAGAATTTGTAGTGGATTGTGCTGATGTTCAAAGCAGGATCCAAAGGCATTTTAAAAGCATTCTCTGCCGCTTCAGTGGCTCAGGTTTCTGTGACGATACTTCAGCTAAGGTACCAAGCAACAGTCTATACACACTTGGTTTTGTATGCTCAGGGGATTTGGTTTTGGCAACAAAATTCACCATCACATTTCTCAAGACTTTCTTTTTTTAAAATGAAATTCAATCATAACCTCTCTGTGGTTGCAGAACAAGTCTGTATCAAATATCCAGACTGATTTATTGGCCAGGAGAAAATAATTTAGCAGTGTCAGTCCATTTCTCTGAAGTGGTAAAAAGCCATGGCAAATAAATCAGAGAGAGAAAGAGAGAGAGGGAGAGAGAGGGAGGGGGAGGGGGGAGGAATGGAGTACTGCAAGAAGGAGAAGAGTGGATAGACTAGACTAGTTCTAGCGAGAATCCAGAACAGTGTGTTTGTGTCAGTTTGCTTGTTTGTGTGTGTGTGTGTGTGTGTGTGTGTGTGTGTGTGTGTGTGTGTGTGTGTGTGTGTGTGTGTGTGTGTGTGTGTTTGTATGTATGTACATTTAACATTAGACAAAACTTTACCTCTAGGGTTAGAAGAACAAGAGCAAGTGATTCAAGGTCCTCCCATACAGACTTTACACCTTTGTGTCCCTATCTGGGTGTGTGTTTGTGTGTGTGTGTGTGTGTGTGTGTGTATGTATGTGTGTGTGTGTGTGTGTGTGTGTGTGTGTGTGTGTGTGCATGTGTTTGTATGTGTGTGTGTGTGTGTGTGTCAGTGTGTGTATGTGTATGTATTTGTGTGTGTGTGTGTGTGTGTGTGTGTGTGTGTGTGTGTGTGTGTGTGTGTGTGTGTGTGTACAATGAACAGGGTGCAGGGTTAACTGCCTCACCAGCCCCACACCCCTCCTGCCCCCCTCCTCCTCTGTATTGGATATCCAGCCATTTTACTGAGTTCAGTGCTATTTGCC
>JAIFZK010000015.1:12750000-12922500 GCA_027481765.1 Tenualosa thibaudeaui | reverse complement strand
GCTGAACACCTGTACACTCTTTTTTAATGCACTGAATTGATTGCTGTTGAGCTGTGCAAGGGAGTGTGATCTCTTGATGTGTTGTTTTTTTCTCCCCTTTTCATGTTCATAATTGGTCTTTTTTCTTTGATCAGCAATGTTTTTTTTCTTATATAAGCACAGAAAAATGTACAGCAGTTCAACGTGGGTAAAATACTTAATGTATCCTTTCTCTCTCTCTCTCTCTCGCGCTCTCTCTCTCTCTCTCTCTCTCTCTCTATCTGTCTGTTTGTCTCTCTCTCTCTCATTATCAGCATGGGTGCTGGGCGCACTGGCTGTTACATTGTGTTGGATGTGATGCTGGACATGGCAGAATGCGAAGGAGTTGTGGACATTTATAACTGTGTCAAAACACTCTGCTCACGGCGCATAAATATGATACAGACAGAGGTAAGCAGATGCACACTCATCTTATATGAATTATGATCTCAATATGCTTTGCTCAGTAAAAGTGGTAGTGCAACAGGAGCAGTTATTCTCAATCAAAAATACATAATTAGGATTTATTTGGACACTATTAAGCACTTGTAGTTTTTGTAGTTCTTATGAATAGACCTTATTTTCTAAATATTATTGAAGGAGAATAACTGTTCCTGTTGTACTACTGCCTGGTAAGCCCCATACTAACCAAAGCATATTAAGATCATAATTCATAGACAGCTAGCTTACTTACTATGAATAAGCAGTATTTGGGAGTTTATATTGGATAAATTCTTTGTTAATGGTTTACTATGGGTAGAATAAGCTCATGCAGAATTAGGTATTAATAAATGACTTGTAATGACTAACATAACTAGACTAAATGGCTAGTGTGTTACAAATTTGCATGTTAAGTAACTGCTAGTTAATGCTGAATATGTGTACCCTAATCTAAAGTGTTACAAGAGAGTGTTTCATTGGTAGTGCAAAAGTCATTAGCAGTGCAAGAGTAGTATTATTGTACCCTTTACTGTTATACTATTGCTAATAAAAAGTAAATTCTGAAAATCACACAAATCAATCAGGCATAAGAGCCCATTCATAACCCACAATGTTAATGGGAAACACCCTCACACTACATCCTGTGAATTGTAAATATACCAGGTCAATAATACAAGGTGTGTATTTGTGTGTGTGTGTGTGTGTGTGTGTGTGTATTTGCTTGCAAAGGCTGAATTATGTGCAGATCTGCATGCTCAGTAAAGCCTTTATAGTCTCCCTCTGACTCTCTTAGATGTCCTCATATTTGCATAGCCAAACACTATATTATGCAAATCCCACACTCACTTAGAAGTTTACTACATTTGTAATTATTTACTGGGTGCTTTAATTAAATCCATACCACAAATCTTTGTTTGTTTGAAGTTGTTTATGTATTTGTGTGTCTGTGTGTGTCTTCCTCAACGCAAGTTGTGGAAAAAGGGAGCACTGTGTGTTCTAGATCATTGCGGGATAGAAAAGTCTCTCCTCTAGTCACAAACATATTTACTTTCATGATGTTAATCTCCCTTAAGCTGTTCTTTTTTTCCCGGTGTTCACCCGGTGGCATGCTCTCACTACCTCTGTTCATTGCCAGCTGCTGTGTGAGCCTGGGGAAAAAAACGTATTTGCCCATTAATCGTTTGACCTTCACAAAGTTGCTTTGGTAGCAGTAGGCTATACACTTTGTTTTGTATCCCTTCAGATGTGTGCATATTTCGCCCCTTTAATCTCTTTCTGTACGTCTCTCTCTCTCTCTGTCTCTCTTTCTCTTTCTTTTTCTCTCTCTCTCTTTCTCTCAGGAGCAATACATATTCATCCATGATGCCATCTTGGAAGCCTGCCTGTGTGGAGAGACAGCCATCCTTGTAAACGAGTTTGCCCCCACCTATAAGGAGATGCTGCGGGTGGACTCTCAAAGCAACTCGTCCCAACTCCGCGAGGAGTATCAGGTCTGTGGCGTAACCCCTCCACCCCACCCCACGTCCCATCCCCTCGCCCCAGCCCCGCGCATACAGCCTGCTTTGTGGCATTTAGAAATGCCCTGCTTTAGCCCATTAACCCATCAGAGCATTCCTTTCTCTCTGTCAAAGGACAGGCAGAGTGTGCCGCTCATCAAAGCAAATAGATGCGCCACATTCCAGCCCCCCCCCCCCCCCCCCTCACACACACACACCGCCATCCGTTTGGATGGGATAATAACACACATGTTCATTATGCATGGAATAGTCCTAGATGAGACGCCTGCTAGGTGGATTGTTAAATCCTGCCATGAAAAAAGTAAATGTGTCTCCGATGCAGAGAGCTGAACACACAGGGCTCATTAGATGTGAGAGACCACTTTTGAGCCACTGCAGATAGCCAGAGCAGCTGGAGATGAATGGACACACAATGCCGAACAATTGACAATCATCTGGATAACCATGTATTATTCACAGGACTATTGTGTGTAAAGTATGGTAGGATGGCAGTACTGTTGAAAATGCATGAAAAGGAAGTAGGAAGTGTGTGTGTGTATGTGTGTGTTCGTCTGTGATTGTGTTTCTGTGTGTGTGTGTGTGTGTTTGCGTGCACATGCTTATATGTTTTTAATGCCACAATCTCCTTGTCATGCAGTTTTTTTTTACATGCAAAACAATATCCCTCCTGTCAACCGGATGCTCCACTGCCATCCGTCTATCACTGAGCTGTTGTCAGCCTTGGTGGAAGGCTAGCTGCTGTCGGCTTGTGTGGCTTGGCTTCATCTTTATAAATCTGCACGCTGCTTAATGTCATCTTATCTCACACGGGGTCAGTGTGATCGCTTGCTAAGAGCACCTTCATTGATTCAGGCTCTCTCATTTCAAAGCCGTGCGAACATGACCAAACACACATACACACACATACACACACACACACGCACGCACACACACACACGCACACACACACACACACACAAACACAGACACACGTCCACATGCACACACTCACACATCCACATGCAAACATGCACACACTCTCTCTCACACACACACACACACACAAACACCAAACTACTTTAGTGTTTAGTTTGGAGTGTGACGAGGGAAAGGGGGATGCAGATTATTTGTTTTCATGTGATAGTAGGAGTGATATTAAGGGATCGTGTGACTCAGGAAGTGAGACACATCTGACTTCTTTTCTGCTGCTATCACAGCTTTGCTTACATACATACAGCAGCCACACAAAACTTTCAGCAGCAACTTTCTTTATTTTACTCTATTTGTTTCCTTTGATCAAATGTTTTGTAAGTCAGTCTTGAATCTCAGCTATTGTAACATGGAAAAAATGAGCATTTGCTACACATTGATACCGATGCAAACAATATAATATAAACCCCCCCCCCCCCCCCCCTCCACACACACACACACACACAAGCATGATTACATGTTCCTACCAGTGTACAAGTTTACATGTTCCTGCTATGGATTAATGTCATGTAACTGCATGTCTTAAAGCTTTCCTCTACCCTACAATATCTTATCTTTTTCAAAGACGCTTCTTTGAGGGTGCCCGCTGATGCACAAAATAGCACACGCACACACACACACACACACACACACACACACACACACACACACACACACACACACACACACACACACACACAAGCCTCATAATAACATAGGTCTGTAAGGCCAATATTAGCATTTTCCAAATGCATTTGAAATGCAATGCATTAGCCATCCTAGAATTCCTTTCATATTGTCAGAGGAGATTTGGAATATGCAGTGCTCGGCGCTCATCAAAGAAAATAGGTGCACCACATTCCTGTTTTTCAACTGCCGCCTGTTTTGATGAGCACGTAATACACACACGTTCATTATGCATGGAACAGACCTAGATGAGGTTTGCACCGGGGTGGCATGCTTTGCACCATGGCAGTGGGTTTTAAAAGGCCTTTCAAAGGAGTTTCCAACTGTGCTACTTTGCTGTCTGGCTGCGTAACACTGTGAAAGTACAAAGCAGTGTAATAGCCAACAGGGGAATGGACTTAATCATCTTTGTCTGAGACTCTCCAGCTCTGCACTGCTCCTCCATCGGGCTCCCTCTGGTTTCTCATGTGAACTCTTCCTTTTTTGCACCCCTGTGAATACCACTCCCCCCTTTTTTTCCTCTCTGTACACCAATTATAATTTGGGAACAGTTGATTTGATTGTCGTGCCATCAGCCTACACTAATGTAGTTTTGTAGTTTTGAGTCCACTCTTCCTCTCCTCACCACCCCCATCCGCTTTGCATGTTTTCCATCTGTCTCCTGCTCGGCATAGCTGACTAGCAATTTTGATTAGATGAGCTTATCTGATTTAGCCAATCAGATACATTAGCATTCCTTTGACTTCAATCAGAAATGGTGGTTGCATGGCAGAATGAGTAGCCTACATTTTCCTGGTGAAGGACAGAACCTCTGTCCTAGATTAAGCATTCTACAAATAAACCATGCCATGTACTGCCTTGTGATGTTGGCAGTAGTTGCCTAAGGAATTAAGGCGAGTGTTAAGCCAGATCTGATCATGTTTAATGCTATTATGACTGCAGTCCTACACACCCCTGCAACACCATCATAAAATTTGCTGACAGCCTACAGCGATGAGGTCCAGCCACTTACAGAGACAGCAACAGTCTCACCCTCAACACCAGAAAGACCAAAGAGGTGGTCATGGACTTTTGAAGGAGCAAAGCTGACGCTGTGTGTTTGTGTATGTGTGTGTGTGTGTGTATGTGTGTGTGTCACCACACTGCTGCTATTGATCATGTTCATGTGTAATACCTACAGCTTAACATGCAATACCTATCTACCTATCTCTAAGTGTTATTTTACTGCCCACAGACTCTAAAAACAGCCCTTCCCCTTTATATTTTAGTACTTGTTATGTCCTTGGATATTCCCTCCTCTCTCCATTGCTCTTTTAGTACTTGACACCTGACACTTCCTCCCTTGCACCCTTGCATACCCCCCTCTTCCCATTGTTCCTTTGTACTTGACACTTTTACACTTTCTCTTCCTTGCAACCTTGTGACCTTGCTGGCTAATTTCGTTGTGCAGGCAACTGTTCAATGACAGTAAAAGTCTTGAAACCTTGATTACCATTTAACAAACTGCAACACAAAATATAATTCCTCAAGAAATTACACGGATGCATGTAACAAACATGTTTTGCACATGAAGGAAAAGTCTGAGGCATTTCAACTAATAGTCCCGTCACTGTATCTTGTCGTTAGGAAAAAGAACAATAAAATTTGGTGCAACGTAGACCAAATAGACAATAAATGCATACTGAGTGGGGCACAGGAAATTGAAACTGAAAGTGAGTTTGTCCTAAACCCTGTTCTGTTAGTGTGTAAGCATATAGGCCTGCCTATTAGTCTCTCTTTCTCGTTCTCTCTCTCATCTTTTCATCTGTCTGCCATTTCCTTTTCTTCTCCTTTATTTGTCTCCCTTCCCTCATCTTATCCTCCCTCTTTGGGGTGACCTCTCTGTGGTGACCTCTCTGTCATGACCTCCCCCGCAGACACTGAATTCCGTGACGCCACATTTGGATGTGGAAGAGTGCAGCATCGCCCTGTTGCCACGCAACCGTGAGAAGAATCGCAGCATGGACGTGCTGCCACCGGACCGCTCGCTGGCCTTCCTGGTGACCACAGAGGGGGAGAGCAACAACTACATCAATGCCGCGCTGGCCGACAGCTTCCACCAGCAGGCGTCCTTCATCGTCACGCCGCACCCTCTCCCTGGTACCACCGCTGACTTCTGGAGGCTTGTCTTCGACTACGGCTGCACTTCAGTGGTCATGCTCAATCAGCTCAACCAGTCCAATTCTGCCTGGGTGAGTGTTGTGTGCCTGTGTGTGTGTGTGTATTTGTTTTTGTGTGTGTGTGTGTGTGTGAGTGAGATTGTGTTTATTGTATGTAGATTATGCTTAGTCTACACAAGTCAAAACACACACACACGTGGGCTCCTGCTAAAAAAAAACAAACATTAACACAAAGCTTTTGATCATTTGCATTGTTTGGATGTGCGTGCCAGTGTGCGTGGGGACTTAAATGTGTATGTGTATTTGAGTAAAGATCCATGCAAAATCTTTGCATCCAGTCTAACTCAATCTGTGTGGGTATATGTGTGTACAACAGAGGAGGAGAGAGAGAGAGAGTGTGTGTGTGAGAGAGAGTGTGTATATGTGTGTTGTGTGTTTAGGTTTGTAGAATATAGTCACGCTACCACCCACACTGTCTCATGTGCATAGACCCACACAACACTTGGCTGTCAAATGTCAGTGTGGGATGATACGTGTCAAATGCTGTGTGAGTGTCTGTGTGTGTGTGCATGTGTGTGTGTGTGTGTGTGTGTGTGTGTGTGTGTGTGTGTGTGTGTGTGTGTGTGTGTGTGTGTGAGAGAGAGAGAGAGAGTGAGTGAGCGAGGGAGAGATGGAGAGAGACAGAGAATAAGTGAAAGTGTTTGCATTTGTGTGTGTGTGTGTGTGTTAGCGCATGCATGCACACATACATGCTCTTTTGTGTACACTACCACCACAGACCTAGTCATACTCCTACACATCCCCATGTCAGTGAATGTATTTTGACATTTCTCTCCATTCAGTGCGACTGTAGCACCTGACACATGTAGACTCTCCGATCTCCTACGATGAATCACGGCCGTCTCGCCCATCTTCATGATGGATGCTCTTGATCAGTCGTTCTGAAATTACTGTAGCCATCTGCCGGTCGGCCCATGCGTGTGCTTCCTAAATTGGAAAATGCTGATCCGCTGACTAGCTATTAGGCAGACAAACCCATCAGCACGTCTAGAAGTAATTGAAAGCCATGTGAGGTCCCTTCCACCCGGTGATTAGGGGTTACGACAGGTTGTAGATCACCAGCTTCTCTCGGATGAGGCTCAGTCAGTGGGCGCTGTCGTCTTTTCCACTCGTCTATCACACGTTCTATCTCTCTCTCTCTCTCTCTCTCTCTCTCTCTCTGTCTCTCTCTGTCCTCTGTTCACATCTCTTTGTGTGTTCCTTCATGTTTAATTTTTCTGTGTCTGTTCGAATTTGTCAGTCAGTGATGTTTCACTCCCTGTTTTTGCTGCACTCTTTGCTGCTACTCTTCTCCTTCGTCTTTCTCTCTCCTCCTGCCCCTTTCTCTCTCCATCCCTCTAGCTTAAGATGCACTTCACAATTCTGGTCTCATACATTCATTGGGAAGTTTATACAGGTGTCTGTTCAGAGGTGTGTAGTTCCATTGACTGGAATACCACAAATACCAACTTACGATATTGAAACTGAAACTGCAAAGAGAGAGATACTCTCTCCCTTTTCACTGTGTGTGTATGTGTGTGTGTGTGTGTGTGTGTGTATGCGTTTGGTGTTCCAGCTAGAATCTAGCTGCTCCTCTGTCACCTTCTCTCATTTTGCCTCCTGTCTCCGCCTTTCTGTGCTTCTGTGTAGTCCAATGGGCACAGGGTAAGCAGTCATGGGTGTCATGGGCTCATTTTTCTTATGTTTTGGGTGTTTTTTTTCTTTGGCCCTATTTCCTTCAGTTGGCACCCAAACTCTCTTTCTCTCTCTCACTCTCTCTCTCTCTCTCTCTCTCTCTCTCTCTCTCTCTCTCTCTCTCTCTCTCACACACATACACACACTCTCTCTTTCTCTCTCTCTCTCTCTTTCTTGAAGTTTTGACCTTCAGGTAAACCCACTCTCTCCACACTGGTGTAAGGCACACAGCAGATGGTTCCCCAGATAGCTGTGTGACCCACTAAAGGCCTACTAAAGGTCCTCGTGTCGGCCCTCCTCTCCTCCGGCTCTCCTCTGTCTCTTCCTGCCCTCGAGATGCTCTGAACAAACACACTCAACAGTCGATGAGACAAAAGCATTGATTCATGGTTATGCAATGGTGCTTCAGTAACCTCTCTTGAACACAACCTCTCTGACCTCTGTTTGGTTTCTAAAAAGTCTAAAAAAATCTTTTTCTCCCGCCTCTCTCTCCATCTTTAGCCATGTGTGCAGTATTGGCCGGAGCCAGGTATGCAGCAGTATGGACCCATGCAGGTGGAGTTTCTCTCCATGTCCGCAGACGATGATGTAATCACACGCATCTTCCGTGTGAAGAACGTTACAAGGGTGAGAGAATAGCACACACATATGCTTGTTACATGTACAAGTAATTAGACATTGTCAACATAACCTATACATAACAACATACACATGAGCACGCAACTCCATCCTCAGCAAAACACCCTCTCAGGACTCTCCTAACACCACTGGCAAACAATCCGCAAACCACATACAGACACAATTAATTAAAACATTGTCAACAAATGGAAGTGTGCAACTCCACAGACACACACACACACACAGTTAATTAAATAATGTCAACACACATGTAAGTACACAGCTCCACAAAGACACATGCACGCACACACACAGACACACATTGCGCACACACACACACATACACACACACACACACACACACACACACACAGACACAGAGAGAGAGACACAGACACACGCACACAAACAAACTCAATTAACGATAAAAATCATTGGTCAACACGGCTGGAGCTGTGTGAAGCAGCGCCATGCCTCGACATCTCATTTTAATCCGGCTCTTTCTATGCTGTTTGCTCTCCACGTGGAGACATTAATCATTGCCTCTCTCAGACACTGAAAGGGCCCCACAGCGCGCGTCTCACACATGAGGCACGATGCTCCTCTCCACACGTGGAGCGGAGCACACATGGCGGTGAGGGAGTCTGTGGCGCATCCCAGATGGCCAAATTCAATTCTCACACAAGCAGGCAGAATCCTGTGTTTCTGCTAGCTGACAGTAATTTGATGTACACTTATTCCTTATCTATGGGATGGAGAGAGAGAGAGAGAGAGAAAGAGAATGAGAGAGACTGGGAGGGAGAGGAAGAAAAAGGAAGGTAGTGAGAAATAGAGAGAGAGAGAGGCAAAGAGAGTCTTTGATGGTGAGTGAGGATGCTGTTAGCATACTCACTGGCACACAGCCGTTTAGAGAGAATTGTTCATGAAGCGTGCCACAGTGCCCAAATGAAGTGGGTGACTTCCGAAACTGCTGGGTTAGAGTGAACGTGGGTGGAGGGCTGTGTGTGTGTGCGTGCATGTGCATGTGTGTTTGTGTGTATGTGGATGCGTGTGTGTGTGTGTGTGCGTGTGTGTCCGTGTGTGTGTGTGTGCGTGTGTGGCATGACGTGATTGTCAGAGGGTAACAGCACTGTCACTGCTGGCCTGTCTCCTCTTTGCTCATGCAGAACTGAGCTTCACTCGATGCTCGGTCCTCCGCCCCTTCCCTTCCCTGCTTCATGACACAGTGTTTGTGTGCTATCGGGAGATACTTTGTGTGTGTGTGTGTGTGTGTGTGTGTGTGTGTGTGTGTGTGTGTGTGTGTGTGTGTGCACATCTAGAGGATTCATGTGTGTGTGTGTGCATATCTGGAGGCTGCATGCATGAAGGATGTGTTTTTATGTTTGTGTATGTATTTATCTGTGTGTGCCTGCATGTGTGCACATCTGGAGGATACATGCGTGTGTGAGTGTGTGTGTGTGTGTATGTGTGTGTGTGTGTGTTGGTCACTCTCTTTTCTCCTTCATGTTTTCTGTCTCTTTCTCCCTCCCGCTGTCATCACTCTTTGACCTTCTCTGTCTCTGGATTGCTGGCACAGAAACTCTGCAGCTTAGACTGTGCATATACTGTTTGTGTGTATGTAGGGAGGGGGGCGTTGTATACATTTGTAGGGCTGTCAGTCAAAGGCCTAAGCCATATGCGCCATAGAATTTAAAACATACATAGAACAAAAACATACAGGGCATGTAATTACAACACCATCTATCGTTAGTAACGGAAGTGACCTCTCCTTCTGTGCCTGGAGCCACAGGCCTTCTTCCATTCCCACACATGCAAATCCCTTCCATCCACACTAATCACTGCATATCTAGAGACCCCCACTATGTCTCTGGCCCCGTGTGTGTGTGTGTGTGTGTGTGGGTGTGTGACCGGCCTGTGGACAACCGGCTTAGAGTGAAATAAATGGGTCCGCCGATGCTGGCATGGACACGCTGCAGAGCCGCTGTGGGCCTCCAGGGTGAGGAGGCTGGTTCCCTGCTGGTCCCAGTCGGCCCAGCGCAGCTATTCATCTCTGGCTGGAAACTGCTGACCGTACCACAGGACAGCTGGAGGCTCGGCGACAGCAGCACCAGCAGTAGAGCTAGCAGCAGCTGCTGTGGGGGAGTGTGTGTGAGTGCAGGGGTTAGGGAGTATGCATGGACAGCCCCCGTGCCTGCAGTGGAGTCTACTCAACACAGAACAGACGCACAGATGGATGCATTAAAAAAGATCATGTGTGCGTAGGCACAACATGCACCCATGGGGACATACATACTATGTAATGACGCTTACAGACATGCACATGCACCCATGGGGACATACGTACTATGTAATGACGCTTACAGACATGCACATGCACCCATGGGGACATACGTACTATGTAATGACGCTTACAGACATGCACATGCACCCATGGGGACATACGTACTATGTAATGACGCTTACAGACATGCACATGCACCCATGGGGACATACGTACTATGTAATGACGCTTACAGACATATCTGAAACATATACATACCAAGTGCCAAGACATCTGTGCACACACACACACACACACATGCACACACACACACACACACGCATGCACGCACACACACACACACAGTTAACATACCCATGCAAACACACTGGAAACCCACCTCACATAATTTATTGCAAATGTTGGCAAGTGCATTACTCACTGGTGACCTCTCCTGTCTCTGTGACCCTCTCGTCTTCTCTCCTTTGCTTATTCTACCTCTCCTATCCTCCTCCTTCTCTCCTCTCCTCCCTCCCTCCCTCTTCTTCTTCCTTTTCTTCTCCCGTCTGCAGCTGCAGGAGGGTCAGCTGGTGGTGTGTCAGTTCCAGTTCCTGCGCTGGTCAGCGTACCGAGACGTGCCCGACTCCAAGAAGTCCTTCCTCAACCTGCTGGCCCACGTGCACAAGTGGCAGAGGGAGTGTGGGGAGGGTCGCACCGTCGTCCACTGCCTGTGAGTGTTCAGAGCACACACACAGACACAGACACACACACACACACACACACACACACACACACAGACACACTGAGAATACGTACAGGAACACCACATTGAGAATTACAGTATTCAGTATTCAGTATTCTGCCCCACAACTTTGTGGATGGAGGCACACTGCATTCAGATACTCCCAGTGCTGGCTGTCTAATCAGAAACAGTTGGAATAGGCCATGCTGTCATGGAAACGACAGCCATAACAGCTAAAGTATCAGCTGAAACCCACATGTCAGTAGCGGTCAGAGACCTATCTGCAATTAGTAAAGTACACCCAGCAAACACACACACACACACAATCATTATGATACATACAGTACCACACATACACAGCCTAGAAACACACACACACAGCTAATCAGTGACAAGCTGCAGGACAGCCTGGCCAATCAGACTGGAGTGGCTAAGCGCTCGGTCCTCCTGGACGACTTTCATCTGCTGTGTCGCGAATGTGCTTGCTTGATGTCGCTGTCAGGATGTGAGCATTGATTGACACTGATGGTTGACAGTAACGCCTCCTTAGACTTTCCAGAGTGGGGGTGAGAAAAATGTCCGCTGTTTGGTTGAATTTGATCTCTGTCCGTCACCACCTGATGATGATTGGTGAGGCGCTGATTAGTACTGATCAGAACGCCGCTTTCTCATCATAAGACAAAACTCATCTACCTTAGCTTGTGTTTTCGGGGATTTAATGATTTGTTTTGCAATTGGTTGTGGCAGTGTGTGTGTGTGTGTGTGTGTGTGTGTGTGTGTGTTTCTTTGGACCCCACTATGTGCCCGGGAGCTCAAAGGCACAAGGGTTTGCCTTTGCTGTCAAACATCATGTTTATAGTTGTGGAAGATCAGCCTGGTGTCTTGACAGGGGAGAAAATTCTTCCCTGATTTGGTACAAACTCAGACTGATGGCTCTTGGCTGAGGTCAGACTATCACCTGTCAGCTATCCTCCCACCCCTCTCTCTCGCACACATACACACACACATACACACAAATGCACGCACACACACACACAAATGCACGCACACACACACACACACACATTCACACACACCTTCCTTTGTTAATCCAAACCACAGTGAACCCTAGCCTCAACTGTGCGCTACATGCTGCTCGCCTTTGGCTGTGTGGTGGTGCAATCAACGGCCCCCGCGTCTGAGAGGACCACTGCAGCGCTGATCTCTGATCAGCGGTTCTTAACAATCAGCCCTACTTAGCCAGCCGCAGACACCAGAGCAGGGGGGATGACAAGCCATCAATCCAAGCTCCAGTCAAGTCTGACCACCCTCCCTCCACATGTACATACCACGTTTTAGTTGATAACTAATGTACCTGGAACTAATCAAGCTTAGAGTTAATTAGCTAATAGAAGGATTTTGACGTTCCAGTCAGTTAATAAACCCCATGATGCCTGAGTGCATGTTGGGAAAATAGCCTTTTCAAAATGGCGAGGGGTATGTTTAATTTGGTCGCCTTTGGGAGGGGGGTAATGGGTTGCATGCTGCATTGCGGCAAATGATTCCCATTCAAAGTGAATTTGGGGTCTAGCATTAGAATTTGCCCGTGTTCTGGATGGTGGTGGAGTCAGGGCAGTGTTGACAGGGGTCTCTTGTAGCCACACACCTGCGAGCTTGGCATGGCCCCCATCTCGGCCACAGCTGCTCATTCCTCAGCCCAGGCACGTTCCTCTCTCTGCTCTCTGTCCCTCGCTCTCTCGCTCTGTCTCTCTCCCTCTTTTTCTAGCTCTCTCTTTGTCCCTCTCTTGCTCTCTCTCTCGCTCTGTTTGTCTGGCACTCTCTCTCTCTCTTTCTCTCTCTCACTCTCTCTCTCTCTGTCTCACTCTCATTCTCTGTCTCCTCAGGTCTGTCTTCATTCACACTTTTCTCTCTCCTCTCTCTCTCCTTCCTTCTCTGTCCTCTCTCTCTCTCTCCTTTCTGACACATTCCACAATCACATCACTCTTAGCTGTCACACTCTGTTACCCACGACAACGGAGGGAAGAGATTATGGAGATGAAATCAATTATGATTTAATGCAGAATGCACAGTCCCTTTCCCTCCCTCCTCTCTCTCACTCTGTCACTCTCTGTCAGTCTCCCTCTATCTCTCTCTATCTTTCCATTCTGAAATGCTGTCATGGTGGTGACTGCGATTGATTATCTTAATATTGCCTCCATCGGATGCTAGGTGATGCTTCACACATCACAGTTTTTCTCTCTGGGGGATGGAAACCACAGGTCATTAGATATATGTTTGTTGACATTTACCCCTGCTTATTATGTGGTTTAGTTGGTGTTGTCCTCCAGAGACAGGTTGTGTGTGTGTGTTTGTGTGTGGGCAGGCGTGGTTTTTGGTGGGTAGGTGGGTGAGTAAGTGTGCATATGCTCTTGATGCCTGATAGATATTCCATGTGTGCCTTCTGTGTCCCCTCTGTAGCTTTGTGCTTTTAATGGTGTTGTGTAATTGTTGTGTGTGTGTGTGCATGCGTATGTGTGTGTGCGCACGTGTGTGTGTATGCGTGCATGCATGGGTGTGTGTGTGTTTATGTGTGTGTGTGTGTGTGTGCGCGCGCATACACATGTGTATATGTCTGTGTGTGTCCTGGCTCACACTGGCATATTGTGTTGGCACCCTCACACAGGAATGGCGGAGGGCGCTGTGGCACCTTCTGTGCTTCAACCATCTTACTGGAGATGATCCAGTATCAGAACATGGTGGACGTGTTCTACGCCGTCAAGACTCTGCGTAACGCCAAGCCCAACATGGTGGAATCCCTGGTAGGTTCAGAATCTTTATGACTTGACAAGGGGAGGGGTCTTTCAGAGTAAAATGCAGTCAAATATCCTCATGTAAACCTATCTGTGTGTGTGTGTGTGTGTGTGTTTGTGTGCACACAAATCTTTCTGTGTTTTTAGGATCAGTATCGGTTTTGCTACGACCTGGTAATGGAGTACCTGGACTGCTTGGAGGTGAGATAGCAGCCAGGGTGACCCATAGGCAGTGCAGTGGATGGGGACTGTGTTCTCCCTCCAACCCCTACCCTCATCTCTGCCCCCATCCAAACACTGCCACTCAGCTTGGTTCATCAGGTTTGCCTGCAACCAAGAGAAGAAGCCCAATGAATTATCAATGATGACCGGATTACAAAAAAAAGGAGAAAGGAAAAACAACAGCAGCAGTAAAACTCTTTGCAACAGAGTTTTTCTCACCTTCTTGACCTTTTGAATTTTTCTTTTCAAGTCCCAAGATGACCCCTCATCCCTACTCCCTAAGTCTTGAGTGTTTTTCTTCTGCAGCAGGTGCAGCTGTGTGTCTGAGCTGCATACACAAAAACACAAATACAAACACACACACACACACACACACACACACACACACACACACACACACACACACACGCAGCTTATTATCATGAGGCTTTAGTCTTAAACAGGAGGTGGTGTGTCTCTCTGTGTGATGCCAAGTGAGAGGAGGTGAATAAACCAGAGTGCCAATGCTAACATTTTGAAACCGGGCTTGTGCTGAAGTTACTGGCTACCAACTCACCATGGTTACTACAAGAAGCCTGTACCATGTCAACACTCTGCTTTACTCTGGGGTGATTCAGAATCCTATAGAGTGATCGGGGAGGATAAACACACACATGCACAAACAGACACACACACACACACATGCGTGTGCGTAGGCGCAGCACACACACACACACACACACACACACACACACACAAAAAGGAACTAATGCGAGTAACATCCATGGGCACTCACAGACAAACACGCAAACACGAACACACATGCACACAGACTAATTGCCTGCATTAAAGGCTTTGGCTAACTTACCAACAGCCTACGAGACATTTGGCTCCCATCAGAGCAGACCTTCTGCTGCAGCATCCTCGTGATTGTGTGAAGCAGACTCTTCGTATTGAACCATGTGTCCAGTGTTTTGAGTTTTTCTTTTGTTTTTTTTTTTCTTTTTTATTATTATTATTATTATTCTAATTTCATATGACGCTGTTTGTGGTACAGTCTTTAATATTGATCAACTTGGAGGAGCCCAGTTACTCATGCTGTGATGAAGGCTTGTACCTGTCTCACAGTTCTCTAAGAGAGCAGGCAAGTCATCAGCCACAATGTTCTCAAGCCAATGTTCTCAAGCCGGTACCGGATCTCCTCCCTTCAGTGTACTGTACATAGAACCTAGCGTTTGCGGATTATCTTGTATCGGAATCAAAAAGTGCTCTATCCCATCTCTTGTGTGTGAGATGTGTACAGACTGCCTACAGTTCCCTCCACATCGGCATGCCAGTGTTTACGTTGTGCAAGTGTAATACGCTATGACTCCCTTCATGTGTTGGTGAAATGGTTCTTGAATAGAGACTATGAGGAGTTTCAAAGTGTTTATTTGTTAATTGGAAAATATTCAGAAAGGCAAGGGGCACTGAAATTAAAGGATGTACTTAAAAAAAAATTAAAAAGGCAGTTTCGCAACTGTCAATTTTTAACTATTTATCTTTGAACTGAAGTTGTGTTGTTGAGTGGATGACTCATTTTTGGTATTACCTTTTAATTAATTTTTTTTTGTATTTTTTAATGGTGGATCAAGGATTACTTGTGATATCAGATACATTTTTGTTCTTGAGGCCATTTTTATGGGTCAGGAGCTCTTCTCCATACTTTTGCCACTTTTTTGTGACAGGCTGAAGTCACTGGTGCCACCATGCCACTGCCTACTGTGGCTCTCCCTCCCTCATACATGTTTCTGTAAACCACATACTGCTTCCCTATTTATCCCACATGATAGATGTTAGAAGAGAGTAAGTGAGAAGTCTGCAATCTCCAAGAAAAGCCAGTGGGAGTTTGAGACACTAATGACCTGTCCTCTTACTTGCTCTGTGTTGGAAAGACTCTTGCCTCCTGGTGTGACATAACAGCCCCCACGACTCAAGATTGCTCGGCAGAAAGTTTCCCACAGGCCTTCCAACCTGCAGCTGAGAAGATGATGCAGAATTTTACATGTCTGGAGTTGCTAAGCTGTCAGGGAAAATCCGGTGACAAAAACAGATACGTGTACTCCAACCAGGGCATAAACTGTAGTTGAAGCAGTTTAGAGTGTAATTAAGATGGTGTTTTAAAACTCCACTTTTATACACTATATTCAGTCTTACATGTCATAGGCTGGGTTTTCCAGAAGTTACATTTTGGCAGAGACTCAGGTCATTGTATTTGATGGGATGAAATTATTGTGTTTTGAAGAGGTGCAACTAGGTCTTGTTGTGGTACTGACAGGGATTCTGCCTATGCAGAGGAATGAACCATTCAACTCAATGTTCTTTTGATCATCAAACAGTACCCTCACTCCCTCAGAACCTCTCAAAGCAAGTGAGAAAGTGCCTGGACACTCACATTGAGGTTTATTTGTGTACATATAGATGTATATTTATGTTATGTGAATACTCTGTGAATAATATTAATAATGACAGAAAAAAAAAAATAGAATTTTCATTTTTGTTTTCTTTTTGGCCAGCGATAACCACAACTGAGATAACCGCGATAGCTGAATGTACAGTCTGTGAGCATCAATCTGGTCTAGATGTCACCAAGGCCATTCAACTCATCAGCTGACTGGTTGGTTCCTTGGTAACTGAAAAGCATTCCAAAGCCCCACCCCCTTTCCTTCCCACTTTGAAGAGTAACTACTGTACATCTCTCGTTATGCCAATATGACAAGTTCCAAATATAATACTCTCCAACTGCTGTTCAATTTTGCCTTTTTCATTCCAAAGACATGCTTTGTGTTTCACTTTGTAATGTTATTCTTTTTTTTAATCGTAGCCATGTAACATTCATAATATCCAGTTGTATTTTAACATAGCTAAGTATAAGCTTGAAACAAATGTTGCCATTTCAATGGAATCATAGCACACTCGCCTTCCAGCTGTTACTGTCTGAATGGGCCACATGATGTTCTTTGGCTTTTTGTTGTATGATTCTTTCTATGGTCTTTTGATTTTCCTAAATGTTTCTGTAAGATACCGATTAAACTGCAAACAAGTGCTGTGTTTTTGACCCATGTATTAGTAGGACTAGGGATGGGAGAGTTTGATCTGATCAAAGACATTGTTGACCACAGGGTTGGAGACAGTTTTTTGTCCTTGAAGTTATAATTCAACAATTCGTGAATAAAACATGTTCTGAGATCAGTGAAAGGCCATGAAGTTCTTGCCATTATTTACTCCTTAATTGTTTTCCGTATTTGAGACACCTTAGTTTCAGATCAATGTTCTTTCCTGTGTGCTTGATGTTCAGTACAAAACAACCAAAACAATACACAGACAAACCAGACCCAGACTGGTAGATGGGCATTTAAGTGAAATGTGTCTTAATGTCTCTACATAGCCTTAGTAACCCCCCTGCTTTCATTAACCCGCTACCACTCTCCCATCATGCCATGGCTGACAATTAACTTCAGCTCATAAACACGCACGCACGAGCACACACACACACACACACAGAAACATTGGAAGCAAATACAATTGTGTTTTGTTGTTTACTTAATGATATTTTCACTCCCTGCAGTGTTATCTGCTGCTGTTTCCACTTGACAGACATCACCTTTATCAGACATAATTAAGCCCTGGTGATTAATTTGTTTCCCTTTGTCTTAAATACTATTCCCTATCCCCAATCAGTAAGTGGAGATGCACTATCTCCATATAAATTCTAGAAACTGTGGTAGTTTGCAGAATTAAGTTTATTAAGATTATTACTGGGTTCAGATGTAAATTTTGAGCACTTCAGGCTGCACTCACGCTGGAATTAAAGTGTCAGCAAGAAACACACTGGTGTGGCAGTGGTATGTTGGCTTCTCAGTGAGAAGCAAGCTTTTTGGTGGATGGAAACTACAACTCACTATCCCCATTGTCATATGGTAGTATGCATATGACTACATTAGGAGACAGGATGCTGTACATCTACAATCTAAAATTAAATGAAATTAAAGTATGTCACATTTTCATTTACAAGTCCTATTGCTTTGGCATACGGTATCAGATATGTAGGTTAGCCATTCTAGATAACACACTATGGCTCTCAAAGTGTAAATGTCTCTTAGTAACAACAGTAACTAACAGTCATCTAACACGCCTCCTCCATTCAGGTGGACAAATGTAATTAGACTGACAAGACATTTGACTGACAAAACTTTGCTTATTTTGTCTCAGCCAAGCCTGATAACAGGAAAATCCAGCCATTGTTTAGAAAAAGTGTCATGAAGAACTTGTGTGAAATTACTGAAGGATGTCAGTCCTGCCTGTCAGTTTACACTCAGTGCTGAAAGAGCTAGCAGAAGGCATCTACATGGGCCTCTTGAGAGAGACTGTATGGTGTGGTGACTGCTGTGTGCTGTGTGCTGTGTGCCGGTGCAGCTGGCTGGATGTGGAATGCTGATGTGGAATGTGGTGATGGGTTTCAGTCTTCCTTCCCCCCAGCAGACTCCTCCTCATCCTCGCTTTAGCAGCTTACTCCTACTCCTCTCCTCTCCTCGTCTCTATCCCCTTTTGTCTGCTTATCTGTATGCTCTCTGCTCTCCTGCACTCTAACCACCATCCATTCCCTGTGCATTAGTCATTCCCTTTCTTCTCATCTTCCCTAATTTTCTTCCATCACCCTGTCTCTTCCTCCACGAAAGGCTTTCTTCTCCCTAACTCTACTTCTTCTTACCTTCTTCCGCTCCCTCTTTCCTCCCGCTGCGAGGCTACACCTGCCCGCAGACTGCTCTCAGCATCTCTCTTATGTTCTCTGTACCTTATTTTGCTTTCCTACCTCTTACCCTTCTCTCTCTCTTTCTCTCTCTCTCTCTCCCTCCCTTTTTAAGCAGAGCGTGCGGTTGCACATTCAGCTGCTGTGAATAATTCAGGAGCTCTGCAAAGTGAGACAGTGTGTAAGCCCAGAGACACAGCGCATTAATTACCGGACAACACTTCTCTCTGCAGGGTTAATCACAACCAATGGCCCTTGAGGAGCCTCCAGTGCCAGGCCATGGTTAGTGTATGCTTTAGAGAAAGTAAGACTGTGGTTTTGTTTTGTTTTGTTTTGTTTTGTTTTGTTTTGTTTTGTTTTGTTTTGTTTTGTTTTGTTTTGTTTTGTTTTGTTTTGTTTTGTTTTGTTTTGTTTTGTTTTGTTTTGTTTTGTTTTGTTTTGTTTTGTTTTGTTTTGGGTGAAATGAGTGACACAGAAAGGCAACATTTAGACTGACACACTTTTTTCATCTCCACATGGTCAAATTTAATTGCTTCTCTATGGAATGATGCAACATGACCATTGTTACGTGCCTCGCGAGGCGCAGGATGAAAAGGAAGCGAGGCGCCTAAAAACTTTTGAGGTCGCGTTTTCTTCAACAAAACGTCGTTGCTTAGCTGCCAGTCATAGCTAAGTCAGGGAGTTGGCTTTTTAGCCAAATCTATGTTGTCATAGCAACAAGATGGACATAATGCATGTTTTTGTTGCTTACTACTTTAGAACACACCATATTCAGACTGAGCAGCGCCAAAAGGGGGAGAAAGGGATGGTAAGACAAAAAGTATATTTCAGTATATTTGCCTTTGGTAGCAATGACCTAATACAAATATATACATGAAAGTATATATATATATATATATATATATATAAGAAAGTATAAATATATATATATATATATATATGAAAGTATATGCTTCAACACTTGGCTGTACACACCAAATCCTACTTAGGATGTTCTTTCGGGATTCAAAGTAGAAATGAACTGAGCTCCAGCCTGTCTTTAAATTAAAATGCTGTTTTTTTTGGGATGATTTGTGCAATATCTTGGCAAGATTGCAACAACAAGGCTTTGTTCTTCTTCTTGCAAGGTCTGAAGGTTGATAAAAGAACCATGACAATTACAAGTGTTGTCAATATTCCATCACCATGTTGTAATTGTACAACATGAAAGTATGTGGAATAATGCAATCTGCAAGTCATCAAAAGTAGTGTGAACAACTCAACATAGCTGAATTTGAGCACACATTTTCCATTTGATGTGAAATGTTGATTCTTTTATAAACTGCCTCTATAATCCATCGCTAAAGTGCAGCAAACTGATTTTGTGTGTAGCAAATGGGGCAGTGTGACAGGAATAGCTAGAGTGCAGGAAGAGAAATAAACTGTGTGTGTGTTTGTGTGTGTGTGTGTGTCAGAGAGGGAGAGAGAGGGGAAAAACTCTTTGAGAAGGAATAATGATTATCTGCACTTGAAACACACCATTTTGAATCAATGTGACTCGTGTCACTCTTCTCTGAAAGCAAATGTGTTTATAACCCTAGAGATTCAGATACTCACACACACACGTACTCTCTATCTCTGACAAAAGTATACACATATGCACACACTCACACATAGAGACATCCAATGGCACACAAAAGACATACCTGCAATCAGATGCACACATACACATACACACTCACACCCACACAAAACACACAGGAACAGAAACAGGCCAAGCGAAACAGGCTAATCATATGACATCAGGCTGTTATCACAGTTTTTTTTTTACAAACAGAATAGGTTGTGGTCTGTTGCTCGGTTTCGTGTGGATACACACTGGATGTGGATCAGAGAGCGTCTGAGCCAGATGGCCAGAGCCCTCGCGCCTCCTGCTTCACCCCACACCCCGGCGCTCCTATGCTGGATTGTCGGCTGGCCAGACATACCCTAATCTGCTCCGCTGTTCTGGTGCTTGTCTGGATGGACCTGCTCAGATGTGCTGCTCCTCGCTGGTCCCACCGCTTTCACCTAAGCCCTCTCTGCAGTCTCTCAACAGTGCAGAAAACTCAAATCTGAGCCTAGATAACAGTGATGCAGACCATGCATCTGTGCTTTTATCTTGCTCTCTGGTATTCACTAACATCATGTATCTGATCCCCCCACCCCCACCCCTCACCTCTTCTTTCCTGTTTTTTTTTTTCATTCTTTTCTCATCACTCCCCCAATCCCCACCCTCTGAAACCTCCAGCTTCCATCTCAAACTTCCCCTTTTCCAATTCAGAAAGTTGGCTCGAAACACTGCTCTTCATCTCCCAGGTGTTCTCAGGTCGGTCTGTCTTATCTCGTTCAGATGTCGAGAGAGCTTCGTTTTTACCTCCCTAATCGGGCTAGCTTCACCGTCAGTCACTGTGAGCAAAAAAGAGAGAGAGAATTTTACAGTATGTGGGCTGAGCACATTCCAACTTAGAAGTCACTTAGAGAAAGGCTGACTTCCGAACTCACTCATGTGTCACCTGAAACTCATGTGTCACATGTGAAACTTGCCTGTTTTTACAGATGATAATGAACTCTAACATAAGCAGGTGAATTGCTTCACTTGAGATGTGCTGCCAAGCTATAAGATGACACGTTTAGTTGGAAGTTGTTCTGGCAGCAATTATTTCTCACATAACTGTAAATTACAGTTCAAGCAACTTGCAACATTTTCGAGGATAAAACTGACCTGGCACATTAGCTTACTGGTTGAGTGTTTTGTACATGAATGATGTCTAATGCTGTGTTTTTTTAGGAATCACTAGCGGCCAGTATTAACACTAGAAGTGAAACAATGTTCTCTAGTCTCATCTGCTAGTACTCATCTGATACAGCAGAATCCGGCACAGGGTGTGGATTTCATTCCATCAGTGTATAGACAGGCACTGCCCATGATTGCATAATTATTCCCAGTAAAAGTTTACATTTGTTTATGTCTTAGATATCTTAGATCAACCAGTAGCACTCATCATCTTCATAGTAGTAAATGTGCCCACCAGGGATTTTATTGTGGGCCCTGGTACCACAGATTAATGCTTTTAATTGCTGAAGGCGGCAATTATCACTAAGGAAGACACTGTTTTTCATCTGTGACATGTAGTAGAGAGCCAACATTTAACCTCTTTTTCCCCCCTACATCCTTAAACTGCAAAGCAAATGCCCTTCAAAAATCTCTTGACCCAACTAAATACCTTTTTTTATGGAAGCCAAAATGTGTTGAGAGGCTGTGTGTGATTTAAAAAAAAAGCAGTCACTTGGGAACCAAGGAGGCGTCTTCGCCTCTCCACTCTCTAAATTCTACATGGCTGAGGCTTGAAGTCAGGCCACTGAAGGACGCAGTGGTTGCAGAGGGGCCTGCTTATCTTCAGGCAACATATGGAGGTTTCTGTAGCCTGAACTGAAGAGTGACATTCTGTGGGAGTAGCAAAAGATGCGAGCCATAACTCACGCATTACACAACATTTCTCAAAACTTTCTCAAATAGAATTTATGGCCACTTTCTGCTTGGGTTTTACAAGTTCTTCATGGGTGGAAGCAATATGTTGGCAGTCACATAAAGAGGACCTGCAGCTGCCTGAAATTTGCCCTGTTAACCCAGAAGGGTGAAAGTAAGAGGGCAAAGGCATGAACTCAGGCTTGGTTAAGTGTGTGACTAAATCTGCTATCAGACTGTTGCTGCCTACCGACTGCTGCCATCAGACTTACTTTTACTCCTGCAACCATTCAATGGTTGTGTGGATAAGTATATGTAAAGTATAGGCCTACTTCACTGCCAAGCCAAAACTTTCTTTAAAGTAAATTAGTTTCTGTTTGCAGATGAGTGTCATGGCTCATGCAATGATTGACCAGCAGAGAAATTTCTGAATTCCAGAAATCATTCTGTATTCTATTTGCATCAGTAATGGGACCTCACAGTCTAGAAGCTCTCCATAGCTTAGACATAGTGACACCTCTTTTTGCTTCATTTTGCTGTTGCTTTCTTATTAATTTTTTTTCTGATTTGTACAGCAGAGTTTTTTTTTCTGTCTTTGTTCACTGTGAATATGCTATCATTAATGTGGATACAAAACCTCTCATAAAAAAGGCAGTGAGCACTCTATACAAACCCTACACTTTGCACATGAATGATAAAATCAAAAAAGCTAAAAAGATCTATCTAAAGATCTATCTAAATGCATCTTGAACTCAAGGCATTTATTTACTGTCAAAGACTACCTGTAATTATGATATGCTGGCTCTGCCTAAAGTATTAATAACTCAAGCTGAACTGCTTATTGCTTACTGTCCTCTGAATCAAGGTTATTAGATTGTAGATTAGATTGCCACTGGTAAGGTACTCAATAGGTTATTCAGACTCAGACACATTGCATCTGGGAATGGTCTTCATTTCCTTCATCAACAGGCATCATTCAGAACCTAAATGTGAGGGTCTGGATCAAATAATTACATTTTATGAAATCATAATGATGCACACAACTGACAATTTGGACTTTGCCTTTGACTAACCTTACCTAACTTTGTTTATGGTCTCCTCTGTACTGATTATTCATAGGTCAACAAAATGTGATGCTATGTGCTTCTAGACCCATAAAACTGCAAATATCAGTATTAAGCTTGGTTGTTTAGCAAACAACCTGATGTTTGAAGTACTGTATTATTTAATTTAACAGGCTAAGTTGATGCTAACTGTGGTTAAACTAAATTATGAAACTGCAGCTGTGTAGAGTAAGCATCTTCTGCTTTTACAAAGTTTAATATTACCTTGTTTAGCATGCAAGTTCTGCATTAATTTACATATCTATGCATTTTAAGACCACCCAGTGGTAAAAGGCAGGGATAAGTGTATGAATGTAATGAAGACATAATGTAATGTGCATAGTTAATGTGTGAATAGTTGCAAAAAGCCAAGAGCAAAAGTCTAAATACAGTCTCTAAAGAATGTTTGTATAGTACAATTGTGGATTATTCTCTGATAAGCGTCATAGCATGTCAGTACCTTGTTGTTTTAAACATGTTGTTCACGTAGAACTAATGTTCACATTACAGTAATGTCAGTTTAATTCACACTGTTTTGTGCTTCCAGTTCCCCTTCCTGCTGAGCATGTAGGAGGTGAGGCAGGTGTGAAAACACCATCTATGACAGGAACCACACATCTTGTTTTATCTTGTTTTCTTGAATCCATAAGCCCATCTTCTCATCTCATTCTCATCACCTTAAACATCAATAGGTCTTGCTGGGCTGATGGGTAATCACAGGGTCCAAAGCTTCTGGCCACAAGCCCTCAGCACAAGCAGAGGAAGCCCTAAGGTGCCAATCTCGAGCCTTAGAAGCCACAGTGAAAACACAACTTGCCTTAGCATACTTGGCCTAAGACAGGAAATTACATCATTAACCATCTAGCGCCAGGGGCAAGATTCTGTCACTTCAGACAGTAAACAGTACTGTATGTCTATGGTATATATTATATTAAACATAGTCATCTGCATGACATATCTGAATTTTCACATTCTAATGGAATCTTTATATGGTGAGAAGACTCTTTAGGAGAAGAGAACTGTACAGTGTTTGAAATATACACATGCTAAAGTACATTTGAACACAAATTAAACCCCATAGCCATTCAAATTAATATTCTGTAAATGTGGCACACTACGATCATGTAAAAGCATTAAACACTAAAGGCATATGATAAGCCGAATAAAGGCTTACTCTTGCATACACAACAAACTAAGACAAATGCTATAGACTGGCTGCCTTGCTGCTTATTGTATGCAGGAATCCAATGTTAGAGGGTTGTTTATGAAATCCAGCTTTCTCAGCCCTCAGCCGAGCAGCACTACTTGTCAGCCTCACAGCTCGCCCCTTACTGAAACTTCACTGAGCACAGAGGTTACTGTGAAGACAGCTGTACCGTAGGCAACAGCCTGGCCAGTGATCTTTATTCCGACCTGTATCTATGCAGGCAGAGATAGCATACTGGGATGGCTAGAGATCATGCACTCCTGTTCCCTGCATTTCTAGTCAATGCTTGTACCAATCAGCACTGCTTTTGTGCTGGTTGCATACTCTACTTTCAATACATTGAACCCTTGGCTTGTGCAGACTGTTGTTTTTCCTATATATATTGCCTGTGCATAAAATCCATCTTACTAGATGTCTTGTGTGCCTCAGAACACACATTAAAACAGCCAGATGTCTTCTATTTACCCTGACATGGCAGTATAGAGAATGAGTGAACAGCTCATCTTTAAAATGACTATAAAATTGTTATTCACTCCCCTACTTTCACTAACATCTTGTTTACTCTTTATGATGTGATTAAAAGTATCATAATATTTCACTCTTATGTACAGACGGACCTTTATATCCCCTTTTTATTCATGCCGTGCATATTACCAATATGTTTGACTACAGTAAATCGTGAATGTGGCAGAACAGCAAAATTCAGTTATGGTTTCTTGCATAAAATGGAGAACTGGCATTGCAATGAATTTGTCACATAGAAACATGTTTTTACTTACCCCCTTCATCAAAGGACATGAAATAATCAGATTAAGTTCGTTTTCAAGGAATTAACCTTGTTAATGAACCTTTTTTGTCATCACACATTCACAAACAACACACAAAAACATTATCATGCATGTCATTCTGAATCTCATTCCTCTTTCCTTCTCCCTCCCTCTCTCATTCTTGTTTTCTCCTCACCTTCCCCTCTTTCATTTTCCTTCTCTTCTTCTCCCACTCTCCCCATCCCACTATACTTCTAGTCAGCCTGAGAGACACCAGTTAAATTGGGTTATGTGTATAGGCAAAGGGGTATGTCAACAGTCAAGGCAGCTTATGCCATTTCCTTCCCTGACAAAGCCACCCCCCTTCTCATATCTGCTCTTAATTGGCGTCAAAGGCATCCCTGCTTGGACTAAACGGCTTTTGATGGCTCGGCGAGCCCCGTCTGAAATCCAGCTGCCACGGGCCTCAGCAACTCAAGACATGTCGAAAGACAAGCAGGCTTAAATATTTGATATCCCAGGTCTGGCTAAACGGTTGCCTGTAGAAAAAGAAGCGCTTTGCCACACGTGCCTTCTGAGGCCTCTTGCCAGACTGGATTAGAGAGGAATAATTCATAGATCTGTCTCTTTTCCTCTCTCTTTCTCTCTCTCCCTCTCTCTATCTCTCCCTCTTTTAAATCTTCACCTGACCTTTCCAACCTTCAATTCCCTATTGGGTTGTTTCCTGCAGTCCACTTCTGTGCCTGTGCCTTTTTTTTTCTCAATTACCATCTCTCTCTCTCTCTCTCTCCTCACATGTTCTCCACACTGTGCTATGTGATGGTCTGCAGTCACCCATAAGGAAGCTAGGTTCTTTGTATTGTGGGAGGTGAGCGGTGAGTCACACTGCCTGTTTGCCTCTCCACCTCTGTCCCTCCCTCTAGGGTGCACCATTACCTTTTCACGGCGACTGTCACCTGAACGCCGTCTGGCAGGTGATGTGTGTCGTGACAGGCTTTTAGGTGACATGTTTCCAAGGCTGCTGCTGCAGTTGCCGGAGGATGGAAAAATAGGGAGAGGGAGAGGGGGAAAAAAAACAACAAGTGGAGAAGCCTCCCTCGAGCATTTTAATGGCACCTGGACTTAAGCTTGCATCTGTTCTGGTGCATGCACACACACACACACACACGCTCACACACACATACATACACACACACACACACACACACACACACGCACACGCTCACACATACACACACACACACACACACACAAACACACACATACACACACACACACACACACATTCGCATTCTGTGTAATAACACACAAGGCTCGATACAGTTAATGCTTTGGTGCTTTCAATAACTTTTCTCTGTTGATGATGTGGGACACTTGGCTAGACATGTTCAGGGGCTTGTTCAATCTTTGTCTGTTCTTTGAGCGATTTTAGTTAGTGTAAATCAATGCTGCTTAAGTGGTGCTGTCAATCTCCCAACAGAAAGCACACAATAAACATGCTTGGGAAACTGATGAAAATCCTTTCATGAATGTCTTTGCTTGACTTCATGGCAAAGAGAACCAATCACGATTAAAGATGCGCTGCTGGTTAAATCTTTCAGGAAAATAGCACAGTCGATGGTGGACACTATCTAACTATAGACATATAGGGAGTGTAACATGAAGGCCAGAAATATATGTGGGGAAAACAGTCATTGTGTTGAATCAAATTATATTAAATTTCATTTTAATTTTCCTTTTTGTTATCCTGTTTTGTAATTTTTTATCCTGTTTGCTGATTCCATTCAAATTCAACTGAAATTCAAGAGTCGCTTGCAATTCATTTCTGAATTTTGCACAACCCTGATGTTCTGTACAGTTCAGCATTTTAAACCATGATTATGTTTTTTTGGTGTAATCTGAACTGGCTACCTGAAAGATGCACAAACCTGGTACTGCTAGAAGATGCTTATTGGTATTTCATGGCAATACAGTCAGCGATGTCATGTTTTTTCTTATTTTGTAGTGGTTTCCTAACCTCCACTCAGAACTCACATTCATACTCTGGATTGCTGGTGGGAAAAACACCTGTGTTTATCCACTCTTCATCTGACTATATGCCATCCAAATGAATTGGAGATGGTACTAAAATGAATAGTTTTACAGTGGCAAAATACTGGCAAAAAGTTTCATAATGTTTATTTAAATATTCAAACCCTTATTCACATACCTCTATTCTACCCAATAATCTTGGCAAAAAAAATAATGACAGCTTCATTTAGGGCTTTGCACTGAAGATGCATTACTTGATTGTTTTAAATTGCACAATAGATTTAATTATTCAAAGTTTTAGAATTTCAGTGACATCTCATGCAAAGAAACAAACAACAGAAAATGTTAGACGTCATCTCTGTTGCACTGATGCTTTAAATAAGGTCCATGTTTACTTTCATATGTCTGATGAATTGCAGATTAAACACAGAACTGAATTTGGTCGCCAGACAGGAGGCAATGACCTACCGTGATATCCAGAGGGGGAGAAAAAAAGGAAAGAGGGACTTTTATACTTGATAGGAATTTATTGCAGGGCCAAATAGATGTCTGTGTGAAAGAGACCAAACCTGACGTTCCAAAGCCCACGTTTGATGTTAATGTGGAGGAATGAGCATTGGCCAATACCGATCTCATGAACAGAATTCTTTGTGTTCTCAGCTATTCTTCCTCCCACTGCTGTCTCTCTCTCAGGCATGCACAGAGAGAAAAGAAGAGAGAAATATAGAACAAATTGTTACCAGAATGGATGATCAGATAGTCATTGGTGCAAAAACACAGTCACATACAGGATAGATAACATGGTTAATTATTTGCAGCAGTGTGTGACCTGTTATGGTGTTGAAAACACAAGATCAGAATGCAAGAACAACAGCCTTTTTTATTGAGAAAAGTGTTGCAGTAACACAAATCCTCTCCTGAGAAAAACAATATAACTGCAAGCATGACCTGAAATCCTGAAACTGTGTTGAGGCAAGATTGAGGATCATTTGAGATCCTGTCTTGTGGAGACATCTTGTGAAGTGGTTTTTCAGCTTGGCCTCTGGAGTATAAACTGGTGGTCTATATGCCGAGTGCTTTCTTTGTGTGTCAGAAGGATCGAGGTGATGTCTAGATGAAAGTCTGCACGGGTGGTGGGGGGACAGTGGCCCTTTTGCCAAGTGAGTGGAAATACCAAAGGTAATCACTGAAAAGCAAATGAAACTAAGCCCCTTAGAGGTAAATGCATGGACAGGGCCTTCTGTTAAGGGGTCTGGGGGTCCAATAATGGCAGGAGGGTCCTATAAGACCATAAATGTCATGAGGGGGGGAAGAAGAAGGAGAAGATTTGGTACAACATAGCAAAATGGCAACTAATGTTAACTGATAATGATGAGGAAACTCTTCTCGTTCTCGTTCTTTTTCCTACTGGCAGTACTTAGTGACCAACAGGGCTATGGCTTAATTTACCCCAGATTTGGCCATTAATCAGGACTGGACAGGGAATAAATACCTCCCTGTATGCAAGTATGACCTTAACTCAGGAAGAAATACATATTCAGACCACTGAACTCAGTGCC
Organism: Tenualosa thibaudeaui; assembly: GCA_027481765.1. Lineage (NCBI taxonomy): Eukaryota > Metazoa > Chordata > Actinopteri > Clupeiformes > Clupeidae > Tenualosa > Tenualosa thibaudeaui. The sequence continues at coordinate 12,893,443 of JAIFZK010000015.1, read as the reverse complement.
CCAATGCTCCAGTGTGATGTTGTCTGTGCTCTAACTTAGCCGAACAAATAATGCTTTACAATAACACTTTCCCAATTTGCTAAGGTTAATCATGCACAATGGAAAAATAAATAAATAAATAAATAAGCAAATAAGGAAACAAAATAAATAAATAAATAAGCAAATAAGGAAACAAAATAAATAAATAAATAATGAAACAAAAGTTTTCAGCTTTTGTTTTCCAGCTCTTGATGATGACAATGGCTCTTGTAATGTGGTGATATGTCAGTTTTTGCAAGGTAAGGTTTTAACTATTTTTCAAGGTTTTGACTATCAAGTTAGTTCTAAGCATCTATACAGGTAGGAAAAGATTACATTAGGATTAGATAGATTTGATTACATTATGTTGAAAGACTACTCAACACATTCCTTATAGATTATGTTTCCCAGTAGACCAACATTATCAGTAACACACCTATTATCAGTTTCAGTAACAGAACTTCTGATGTTGTATGCCATTGCCCTTAGATGCAACCAGCAGTTTATTTACACACACGGTTGCTTTGGACATCTCTCTCCTCTCTATTCAGGCATCTCTGTGAGATGTCATGATATAGACCTGCACCACCCAGGCTCCTGAGCAATTTGCTGGTATGTCAGGGTGGGGGTGGTGGTGTGTGTGTGTGTGTGTGTGTGTGAGGGGTTGTGTGTAGCCTATGATGCTTCCTGCTTCTGTTCCCCAGGAAGGCAAAAGCAATTCCACGCTCGGGCCGCACTAAATCAGTCTCTGTCAGCTCTGCCGCTCAGACTCCTCAAATAAGGAGTGCTCCCAGCATCCCTCCAGTGGCAGACCAGCCCACAGACTCCACCATGGCTCTGAACGAGCTGCCATTAAAAATGCTTTCATCTCTCTCTCTCTCTCTCTCTCTGTTTCTCCCTCTCTCGGTGTTTCTATCTCTCTGTGTGTTTCTCTCTCCTTCTCACTTTCACTCACTCTCTTAGTCTAGGGCAAAACATTGTGTTGACACTGTATTCCCCTTTTAAAGCCATTTTAGCACTACCAAAGTAGAGGCCATAGTATGTAATTTCTTTCCTTTTCCCCAATGTCTCCTCCCTGACTCGCTCCCTCCCTGTCTTTCCTCAAGCCTCTCCAGCACTCATCAAGCCCTGTCTGATGCAATGCACAGCTGAGGTGTGTGTGTATGTGTGTCTGTCTGAAATCACCTACTCAGAAAAACAAGTAAACTTTTTTACATGTCTATAGTGTGACTGAGTCCCTGCACTCCGTATGCTGTTTGGAGTGCTCAGAATCAGTGGATAGAGTTTCTCATTCAACACACTCTCTCTCTCTCTCTCCCTCTCTCTCTCTCTCTTTCTTTCTCTGTCTGTTTCTTCTGCCTGTCTCTCTGTATCTCTGTAGTTCTCAGTCTCTGTTTGCATACACTGACTCTCTTTCTCTCTTTGTAATTCTCTCTCTCTCTGTCTCTCTTTCTCTCCTTCTTGTCCTTTCTCTCCCTCTCTCTCCTCTGTCTCTATTAGTATTCTGTCTTGTTTTGCTTAAAGCTGTGTAAAAAAAAGCCTTGTGGAAGGCTTCTTTAATCTCTTCCTCTGAATAAATTTTACATGTGAAAAAAATGACAGAAGGAAAGAAAGAAAGAAAAAAAGACCTTCTCTTGGTGGAGTCTCACAGAAAGACATATAGAGAAGATACCTGGGAAAAAAAGTCTCTAAATTTATTTATTTCATCCTAATACTTCTAAAGAGGTGATTCTCTGCAGGCATGAGCTGAGGTCTTTTGACACCATGTCCTCGCTCGCATCAAGATTTGCAGTCCTCTTCTGTTACTGTGCATCAAGAGCACCAAGCATACATGCTTGAGTGTATGTGTCTGTGTGTCTTTGTGTGTGTATGTGTGTGTGTGTGGTGGGGGCCTATTCAAATTACCTTGCTTATCTTTCAGACACACTCTTCTACACATAAAGCGCAGTCATCAGCGTGCCGAGTCCCTAGCTACTAGGGTCTGCTCCTACTAGATTACCACCATGCGGTGTCCAGGGCTCTCTAGTCAAGCCCCTGACCTTACAGGCACCCATGGGCAGCTGATAATGACTTTGGCCTCAGGTGTTGTGGAGGTCAGAGATTGGTCACGGACCGGGCCATGACCAGGGCCCGTGTGCCCACAGAGGGTCAGGCTTGGGGTCAGTTTCCTCCCTGCCCCTCATTATCGTCCTCAGCTCCACTCTGATTTGGCAGCATGAATAGATGCTGGACCTTTAGGTACTATACCACTGGCCTGAATTATTCTTACTTCATTATTCAAACATAGACGGCATGAGCACACGCAGAAATGCACCCACATAAACCAGTACATTCATGGTACGTGACTAAAACTCTAAACCCTCTCCCCCTTATACACAGGGCTGTTTGAAGGGGTTTGGGGGCCTCAGGCAAACGAGGCCTGGGAGGCCTAACATATACAACATGTAAAACATATGTAAATATTTTTTTGGGTGGCGTGGTGGACAGGGGTGGTTTTTTTGTCTTTTAGTAGTACTGATCTGGCTCAAAAACACCTGCCATGCTAAAAGCAAGGTGAAGTGTCTTCTTCGAACCTAAGTTTTGTGAGCTTCCAAATTAATTGTTTGCAGTTGGCGGGCGTGGTGCAGCGGTGAAGTACAGCCGTGTTGCATTGCATTCATGCTGCATATTCCTTTTTATATTTTATATGTGACAATAAAATTTCCTTGTATCCTTGTATATTTCAAGACAATTTGACATTTTTAACATAACGATAAGGCCGCACACGGGTTGTGTTTCACAGGGATGTGAAATAAGCTTTATTTATGATTAAAATATAATGCCACATTTGAGAGACCCCCACAGGTTTTTGATTTTGCTGCTTTCATGGGAGCCATGCCCTCATCTATGAGAGCTCAGCTCCCTCTGGCTCCCACGCAAGTCAAACACTGTATATACATAGCCTACACATCACGATGATCAAATATTTTGTATTGATTATTTGTGTTGTGCATACAGCATACAGTAGCCCTAGCCTATACATAACAGTAGGCTAATATATTGCACCACAATATAATATATAACACCACCATCCTATTTAAACTAAAATGTTTTATAGGCCTAATTGTAGGATCCTATTACTGCACTCACATGGAGAAATAATAATAATAAGTTGAATTAAGAGGGAAAAGAAAAAAAATGTTTGCATGTGTTGAACTAGTTTGCATGTGTTCTCATGTTGTCATGCTTTTTTATGATTAGAGAGAACATTTTTTCCAGAGTTGCAGTGCTTTTATGCAGAAATTGCTTTTTAGCCTGGGCTACTCAGTTGGCAACATCTTGGTTAGTATGTTTACATTTAGGATGAAGTTGCTTATCACATTGATAACATTCCATTTACAGTTTAATTGGGCTTTTTCTCATGAAGCAGTTGAGAGAACAGTTTTAACCCTTTTCTAGGAGAGCTATTGCAGTTCATATATGATAGAAAGTCATTCTACTGCTGCTGATAACTAAGACTTAGACTTAAGATAACTTAGACTCAGCTGATATTGTTAGCACTGACTGGTGCTAGCTTGCTAAATATTAAACCCTTGTCATTGGTATGTGGGGTTTCCCACATATGACTGATCATAGAATTTAAAGGGGTGTTCACATAGTGGTTGCTGCTATGGATAGATACCTAATTAGTTATTCTCTCATCCAATTAATTGTTTGGTTTGCTTGCCTTGTTGCAACGGGCCTGTTTACACACACATACACACACATGCAAACATTCTTGATGTAATTAAATGTGTCCTCACTTCTGTTTGATTTGTGCACACAAACCCTGGAGGCATGAAGTCATTATCACCCATTCGTATTGTGATATTGACTTCATTATAACCAAAAGAGCTATTCTATGCTGGCTGTTACTTGTGTTGTTTTTCTAGCTATGTAATTAAAGGACATTGATTTTGTAGAAAGGGCAGTTCTGAACTTTTGAAAAATAAAAACATTTGATGCAAACCTACACATTGAGTTTGTAGTGTAATGAGAACATTTGCTGTGACATGATCAATGTTGCCATATTGCTGTGGTGGAAGGCCAATTGAGTTGGAATACAGTGCAGAATGACTCATCTGAACCACTTGGTAACCAAGACACAACATCCCACACTCCAGAACATTCTACAGCTTAACCTCACAAAACAGAGATAACTATTTAGTAATTTAGGATTTAATTAGTAATTAGGAAAATAAGGCTAAAAGATTATTCTTTTTAAATTATCATCCATGAACTTGAATATAACACTGGAAGGGTGGAAGGGGAAGAAGACTCCTGGTGGCATCCAGTGAAAGTAAGTGATGGCATTATTTTAGGTGCCATTCAGTTCTGCACCATTAATCCTGCGAAGTTTAAGAAGTGTCTCTATTCAGACTGTACAGATAATGAGCAGAGTTTCCCATGGGACATGGGGTTGTCACAGCAGAGGTGTGAAATCTGACTGAAGTATGCCTGCAGCTGCCACAACCACTCCTTACGTTAATATTGCTCTCATGTGCAGTGCAGTATAATTGTGCTACAGCAATGCTCTCCACATCCAACATCCAGTAATGTGAAATTATATATGTTCATTAAGTTTATAGGCCAACTAGTAACACCACTGATCTTAAAGCTGTAAAACGGCAATGCCTCAGCCTTACATGAATGTGATAATTAGTTAAATTGCCATGAGTTTGTGTTCATTTTACATATTTTATAATGTAGATACCCACTCACATCACCTTGAAACAAGAACGATTTGAAATGCTGCACATTAAGACAGAGAGACAAAAAGAGTGAGAGGAAGGAGGGAGGGATGACTTTGCAGTCTTACAAAAGGGTTATTGCTTTGCTCTGATATGAGAACCTTTTAGGTGAGGAGACATGGGCATTTGAATCTCGGAGTGGCAGTAAATGTGGGAACACTCCGCAGCATAGAGGGTTGAAATAGTTCAAACGAAACAAGGAGGGAACCTTCATGCTCCAGTTCCTCATCTGTTCATGCCACGCTCTATGTTAAGGTTCATGCTCTCCATTAGTTCCCATCTTCAGTGACTTGGATGGGTGGAGAACCCAGATTTGCCATTTTCCCTATGGCACACTACAGCAGACAAGAGATGCATGGAGACCCTGAGAGCGGCGGTAAGATGTGGGGGCTTGAGGCACATTGGATGTCATGGAAGAGGGGACTCATTCTGTCTCATGAGAATGCGGTGAAGTGTGTACTAAAGGTGAGGATCTAAGTGGACTGAGCTGGACTGAAATGTGTTCAGGTGTGTTAAAACACGGTTCCAAGCAGTTCATGCAATGATAAAAAGAGATTGAATTAAATTTGAGGAGAAAGGAGAAATCTGGCCAGCTTCAACAATAGTTTTTTAAAATATATTTTTCCTATGCACCACTATTTTGGACAAGCAAAAGCATGGCTGTTACCATACATACATGTAATACACTTGCAGTTTTTACATTAAAATGACAGAAACCAAGGAAATCATCCCCCTAAATTTGTTATAGAAATATTTAGCTTTAAGTTGCACATGTTAAGAAGATATGACATGTACATCATGTAACAGAAGAACAACATGACGTTTGCTTTCATACAGGTCCCACATAGGCTACTGTCTACATTCGAGAATAGTAATTATTAGCATGGCATGGTGCATGTGCAAACAAACTTTTGCTGGAGTTTCGTAAGGTAGTATAAATCTGAACATTCTGACCATGGTCAGCCATCATAGTTAGTCCATGTCAATGCAGTCTATGCAGATGGGGTTCCCATGACAACAGTAACTATTTTTGGTAATGAAACGCTGCCTTCATGGGAAGAGTTTGTGGGAGTTGTGGTAAAAAACAATATGTTTGGTCGTGTGATTCAGGTGTGGAAGAAAGCAGTTGCTATGCAATGTGGAAAAACAATTGTTCATTTATATTTATATTTAACAGCTAAACTTTTAATCAGATTTTAAGGAATAGCCTAAAGACCCTGAAATAAGATAAAAAGAGAAATCATTCTTGGTGGTTTGTAACTTATTCAGTTGGTTAGTCTATCCAGTCACTCCTCACAGCCCATATGGGTATGTAAAAACAATTGTTATGTGTTCAAGATGACAGTAAGTTAAACATATCTTTTAACTTACTCTAAATGTCCAGTTGGTATGGTCATGTTAATCGAGACCTTTTATAAGTAAAGCCCCATGGCTATATATTGAGAAAAGACTTTTAGTTCTGAAAAAAGGAACTAACAGAGGTGATGGTTGAATTTACAAAATTTGAAAAGCTTTACCACCCTCCCACCATGTAGGGCTACTGTGTTTGTACTGTAGTGAGTTCTGTGGGATATAACATAGGCTATTTTGAGAAGTTTTGTCATGCATGCAGAGTGAGTTGACGCATCTATTTCCTATTCAACATTGTTCTGTCACCTCTAAAGATGAGTGTCGTACCTGACTGCCTGTGCCTCAGGGACGAGGAGAGAAAATGGAGTCAGCTGGAAGCCACAGATAAATCTACAGCTCCACTCCTGACACTGGCCAACAGCCCCCAGGCTACACCTGTGTACACACAATTGCCAGGGCTACATATTTCTCCTGCGACGCAGAGGTAATGATGAATGAGAGCCCAAAATCTGCCAGTCAACGTGTCTGAGTTATGATAAGGACGTAAGGTCTGCAGTCTTCACTAACCCACTTTCTCTCTCTCTCTCTCTCTCTCTCTCTCTCTCTCTCTCACACACACACACACACACACATACACCATTCCCGTGCATATTCCTGCACAATCTATTTCATATTCTTCATACAGACACTCTCACTGTGCCCACCTGATGACTTCATACCTTCAGCAGTATGTCAGAAGTCAGAAGATGTATAAACACACACACACACAGATACACACACACGGACATTGCTTACAGCCTCAGCATAATTGACGAGTGATTGGCACGGACATATCTCCTCAATCCACCACACAGGCATTAGACCCCAGTCCAGAGCTGTAATCTTTTGGCAGAAATGGGGCATATTTTCAGGGCTCATAACCCAGCTCAAGTGCCCTCCAAAGGCCCCTGGTCTGATGGTTCAGTCGATGAAAACATTGGAGCAATGGAGTGCAGATGATAGAACTCACCAAAAAGGAATGACAGAAGAGAAGGCAGAAGAGGAGAGCAGGAAGAGAGATGGATACGATGGAGAACAGACTGGCTCAAGCAGCTGGGACAGACCAATTAAGTGTCAAGAGACCAGCTTTCTCCTCCTGCACAGGTTGATGGAGATTGTTTTTCTTTTTTCTTTTTTATACATTCCCCAGAGGACTATAAAAATACATCTGTTGCGTGGCTCTGCTTGTGTTCTCTTTAAGCTAATTACTCTCTAGACACTTTGGGCACAGAAATTTGTAGAAGGCTTTGCTGGAAGCCATGCCATTTTCTTTCTTTCTTCTCTGCATCAAATATGTTGAAGCTGCTGTTTTAAATTGGGGACAGTGATCTTTGTACACCTTGATGCTCTCTTTTCTTCTTCAGTCTTATTCTGTGTCTTAATTTGAAGCTAATGTTTTATTGTACATTGTCCCTGTTAAAAATAAATAAACTAAACTAAGACTTTGGTTCCAAAACGCTATGAATCTTTTTGAAAATATTTATGTTTTTAATTGTGTCCTTTAGTAATTATTGATCATTCTTCAATTATGTTGATTTTGTTATGTAAATATATTTCTAGCAAAGCAACACAAATGCAGATCTTCTGATATATCTGAAAAACAAAATTTCTGAAAATTCATTAAAATGTGGATAATTCATAAAAGGTGGATATAGCGTTTTGGAACTAGACTCTTCATTTAGTCTTTTCATTCAAAGACTTGGGAACTGAATGTCATACTTACTGTCACTGAATGAATGAGAGTGAGTAAGAAATATCAAATATTCTGTCAAAAAGCAATTCAGGATCCAGGTTTAAAGACATGGGTTTCAGTTTTGATGCATTCAGTAAGCACTAACTGCTAACTACTAACTGGGATCATCTTGTTTCATTTGCATTAGCAGCCATATTTCAACCATTTCCATTTAATGTGGAGGTATGGAAATACTTTAGAGAAAATGTTCGCTTTTTTTCTTTTTTTTTTTCTTTTCTTTTAGACATGTGAGATTTAGTTCTCCCATCCCTTATTATAAATGCCATGAAGGGGAAAGTAAACTTGAAAGATGATGATTTATGAAAGCACAGAACACTAATGAGTATAATCTCCATGCAGAAAGTATGTGCCCTTAATCATGCTTGGTCTTCTTGGTCTGATATCATTCTCACTTAAATAAAGTAAATTTGCACACGTCTCATCTAACCATTGCCCTAGTCTTAACCACAAGCAATTTTATAATCCGTCTACATTTTACTTCCTTTTTGTCAATTCAAAAAGATATGTAATTGATTTATCTCTCTCTCTCTCTCTCTCTCTCTCTCTCTCTCTCTATATATATATATATATATATATATATATATATATATATATATATATATATACACACATTCCCATTAAGTATTTACACCCTCACTGACATAACTCACTGCACTGCAGTCAGTATTTCATTCTGTACGTTGAATTACTGGCTTACATGATTAACTGCTTTTCCAATGAGAATTCAGAGAGAGGCCGACTACGCTGATGAATCTATAAGGGTGAGACAGTGAGGGTGGACATTTTTCTCTCCCTTTTGTCTAATTTAATTTACAGACCGTGTGTCATTTTTCTGCATCACTGGAGTCAGTGACTGCTAGTATCCTTCACATATCCAACACATCAGTGGAACTCCCTAGCTTTGGGAGGTATAGTATATAGGGCTTCACCGGGTTAGAACACCTATGGATGACATAGATAGCATTAGAGAAATATAAACAAAAGTATTGCAAGGACACAGTACTCATAGTACTGATGGTAATTTCCTGAATATAAGCCACAACATGTGTAAATCTCAGGTCAGTGTTTAATGCAAACAAAATTTAACCACAAAATTAACCACACCCATACATTAACCTCAGTTTACTACACAGAACCATATTTGCATTTGCATAAATGCATGTCCTTGTATAGCCCTTCCCCTCATAGATGAAGATATTTTGCAAAATCAGTGTGTTAACCTCTGATTAATAATCAGGAAAATATGGTAGAAATAGTGATGCAATGTGTATTTTGGTGATATAATCCATTTAATGTTTTGGCAGTGTTTTGAGGGAGTCAGTGATGGAGAAAAATATGTTGGCTGGGGTGCAATCTCAGTAAATATTACTATGTAACCTATGATTTCCACATGGCCTGTGGACATTTTAAAATTACAACAGCAGTGATTCTCAGCGGCACAGGGCTACTTTTATTTAAATGAGAAAGTTTTTTGCACCTACTGGAGTTACTGCACTCGATAAACACAACAGAGTCTGAAAGAATGATGTTTTTTTTTTTCTCGTTTTTTCATAAATGTCATACACACATATAGAAACTAGAAACACACACACACATAAAGAGCTTTTTTCCCTTTCTGTTTGTGACTACCAGACAACATGTCTACAGATGACTATGGTACATGGACAAAATGGACCCTGGTTGAGACACTGCCTCTGTAATCATGCTAGATGACAAGGGCTGGTTGGGCCACTCCCGCAGCCGTGCAACATCTACAGCGCTGTCATTATATCCCCTGGCTTACAACCCTTTGTCCCCAGGCCCTCATCAGGAACTGTTTGTCCATCCAGCTGTAGTATATCATTTCTGAATACAGAATGCATCTTGGGAAGGAAGCACTGTGAAGGAACCATTTTGTGGAAGCTAAATGAATTCAACACTGCTATATGGTCCTACTACTCTATACTGTGTGACAGTCTGATGAAACGAGATGAAGAGAAGAAAAAAAACAAAAACACCTTTAAAAAAACACCATAACTATGAATAGGTCTTAGAAGAAAACTATGAGACACACGCAAAAGCTAGCTAAAAAAAACACTTAGTGAAAAGTTTTCTAGCCTTTTTTCTTGACTTTTGCATTAACCCCAGGCCCATATTAATGTTTCTGCAATTAAAAGAATTTTTTATATACTTACAGGGTCACTGCTAGTAGTGATTCGCAGTGTGAGGGAGTATCCAATGTTGTGACCAATGGTACTTTTGTATCAGTAAAACTGGTTTACACTGATGTACTATCTCTGCTTTTTTGTCAATGGTGACAATTAGTATATTCAGGTGATTGCATCAAAGATAACTGAATACTGACCAAGATAGAGCATTGATAATGCATTACAATGGGAGCAAACGTGAATAGTTCCAGTCTGCATAAGTCACAGTGTCACACAATGTCACAGTATAAACTTTTCAATGATATTCTGTATCAGTTTATGAGGGTTCGACTCGCCATCTTCCCCGTTGTGAAAACACAACACAGAGCTTAACGAACATTTATGCCTCTCACTTCGCTTTTGTCCTCTCTGATTGCATTGTGCACCAAATTCTCCTCTCCTCCTCCTCACTCCTTTCTCTCTTGTTGTCCCTCCCACCCCTTCTGTCTCATTTTGAGGGTGGACATGGCTGAGGACAAGACTCCTCACTAAAGACTAAAGTCTGGATTCTCTTATTTATTTAGACAGAAATGCATGGACCATTTATGCATCAAATGATTATATTGATCTCTGCTTCCATAATCCTTCTAGTAGAACTGGATCTGTCGCTGCTCATTGGAGTTGTCGCTGTTGAGGACACCAGAAATTTCATCAAGATTATTCCAAAAGTCCTGATCAAAAACAAGGAAGCAAGAAAGAAAGAAAGATCTATTTGTGCATGATCAGCCAGCAGTGCCAGCCTGTTCTGATTATGTGTGTGTGTGTTTGTGTGTGTGTGGAGGGGGGGTGGTTGTGGGGGTTCTGTAAGATGGGATTGGTTTCTTCACTGCTGCAGAAGGCCTGAGCAGGCCAGAGAGAAGCTGATCACGGATGAAGTGACAGAGCGGATGAGGATCTAATGTCTCAGTCCAAACATTCTTTTTTCCCCACTCCTTTTCTTTTCTTCCCTTCTCGTTTCTATTCTTTTTTCTGTGCCCCGTGGGCCATGATTTTAAAGAACAAGGAAGTGCTCTCACTCACACACAACCAGTCACAGTCACACAGCACAATACATAAACAAACACATGCACACACATACACACCAGAAAGACAGATTTCACACACATACACACACACACACACACACAGAGAGAGAGAGAGAGTGAGAGAGAGAGAGAAACTCACACGCACACACACCAGCATCTCTCTGGACCTCCACCAGAACACTAAAATGGCTGGTGCTGCCCCAGAGATGAGGGACGGTCACTGCAATGGCCTGAGGCCAGTCTAAAACTGCAACTTTATTTATGGCCTTAATAGAGCTTCAGTCCCAGTGCTCTGTGTCTCTGAGGCGGGTTTGGCACACTGTGTTCAACTACTTCTAACCATTTGACTGTGGTTGGTCGGGTTACTTGAATGCTACAGTTTAGGGAGGCGTTGAAGCGGATTTACTACATGGACTATACACTGTTCAGGTCCAAAACATTAATTCAGCATTCAACAAAACAGATGAGATACAGTTTAAATAATGTAATAAAAGGCACTATTTATAAACATTTTATTCATTAGACATGATATACTTCCAGTCTAATTTACAAAAAAATAAGTAGATGAATCACATCTGGACATGAAAATAATTAATATTAACTGATTAATCATTAACGATCACTGTCTTAGTAGCTATTTATGCAAATGACTGAAGTGATACAAACACCTTGAGTGAAACAGATTAACTGTGACTATCATATGTATTTAACATCTAACATTTTTTTTCTCTTGTATCCCTTGACCCAGTTATTTCCATTGGTCTGTTTATAGAGTATTCTAATATCTCTGTGCTTTTCTACTGTCACAATACATCTATGTCTATGGCTTTGTTCAGTCAGACTAATTGGCTCTACTTGTTGCACACAAACGCTTTCTCTCTCTTTCATTCTGTCAATGTCCATCCTAAGACCTAAATCCTGTTTCCTCATGGAGTTTTAGCAGTACCAGGCAAGCCTGTGCCTGAGCCTTTCTCCTAAGCTCCCCATACAGGCATTGTTTATATATGTATTACCAACAACATTGTACATTCTCACCAATGCATGTGGTTTGTGTGCAAACCAAAGAATATGAACCAGAGTTATGTTGACTGACAAGGTCACATTGTGAGTACGTTTCCGTTTCATGGCAATTGCAGGTGTTTTTGGACGTGTCCATACTTCTCCAGTTTTTCACGGCACAACGCTGCCAACTTTTGGTAATTCCCTTTAGCAAAGTCTGCATGAGATGTCAAATTTAGTAAAGGGCTCAGAAAGGGTGCAACCAAGCCTTCATGAAACTTCAGATTTTGACAGCACAACACCCCTAAACCCTTGTGAACTTGAATGCGCATTTAAGTGCATGAATCTGTTAGGGTGGACATTGAAACCTCTCTCTCTCTATCTCTCTCAACATCTCATAAGTCAGGCCCCTCTCACACAAACACTTACATTTACACATGCACAGAGAGAGAGGGGGCACTCCTGACTTGTGAGAAGTTGGACCAGAGGGCAATCCCCATGTGTACATGTGCGTGAGAGGTGGGTGAGCATGACCAATGTCTGCAGGGGACAAGATCCCCTACCACTATGTCCAGGTCAGAAGCATTCTCACCCACAGATACTCCTACAAGCACTCTAGGTGGTTTATGAAAGAGACGTTTTTCCTGGATATAGACAAATCCAGCAAAACGCAGAGGTGACCACTGATTGCATGCTGTCGCCACTACTGCGAACAGGTTACCAGTGAAATTGATCAATATAACCATTTTACTGCTTTGGGAAAGGAAGAAGCTTTGGACTAAAACTTTTGCAGACTTTTTTATTAGGCAGTTAGCAAACACCTAAGCTTCTTGATTACTAACTCTGCTCCAAAACCTCTTTGATAATGTCAGGGTCATAGCTTTGTGTTGTGTGGTGCAAGTAATGGGCATAAATGAAATTCAGCCAACAGGAAAGCAAAAACAAACAATCACCAAAGTTTGAGTTCTGTGTTTTGTTCAGTCCATTGTTTTTTCCTTAATAACTCTAAAATTATTGAGTTTATTCACATCCTTTGTCAACAGAAAGAGCTGATCAAGAGCTTTCATTTGATATATAAATTTCAATTCTGACCAAAATAACCTTAAAGCCCATATTGTTCTCACTCCTCCATTTCAGGAGTTTAGTGCCTGTGAGACAGCAACTAGAGAGAGTGATGTAAATACAGACTAGTGTATACAGTACTTTGGCACAGGCAGAAGAATGATGGAATGAAAGACAGAAAGAGGAAGAAAAGGTCAGAGAGTGAGGAAGCGAATTAAAGAAAGAGAGAGAGAGAGAGTGAGAGAGATGTACTCCTGTCAGGAGTGTTTAGCTGTTTGTCTGTTTAGCCCCAGGACTGTTCACCCATGACACTAGTTGGCCTCTCCTGTTTTTGTTCATGGCCTCCTCAAGTCCAGTAACTAACACTAGCCGATCAGGTCAGTCCAGGTCTGGCCTCACCCGCTCAGGGTCAAATCGATATGCATGTGTCTTCCTTCTGGGCTTGTTTTTAAATTCACCCGGAGAAATAAAATATTGTTTTCTGAACTTCAAATCTCTCCACCTTGCTACTATTGTTTGTACTATTGTGTGTGTGTGTGTGTGTGTGTGTGTGTGTTTGTATGTGTGTGTGTGTATGTGTGTGTGTGTATGTGTGCATGCATTTGTGTGTTGGCATGTGAGTACTTGAGCATGCATTTGCATATTAAAATGTAAAAAAAAAAAACCTCTTGTTAACCACTGATGGCAGTGCATCTAATTTAATAGTATGGCCCTGTAGGGTATTTCCTCTCAAAAGGATACCCGGCATAAATACCAGGGAATGAGAAATATAAGCCAGGACTGACCTGAGGCCAGCAACTCTACCAGTACCAGTGGAAACATTCTGCCTGACATGTAATGATTTAAAGTCATGCTGCATGCAAACAATTTAAATAGACCAGGCCTTTAGTGTTTTCAAGTGATAAGCTTCTAGTCTGTTTCTTTTTGGCTCTGTGATGGGGGGAAAATCATCTATTTATTAAGCCTGTATGCTGGGCTTTAAGGATAAGCTTTGCTCAACTGCATGTAATACTTTAAGGAAGAGGCTTATGTAAGTACATTGTAATAAACAAACAGAGCATCACAAGGTCTCAGGACGTGTGGAGTACTATAAACACTTTAGAGTGTTCAATTATTATTTGTGCTGTGCTCTTTCAATGCAAGGCTATTGTATGGATATACATACTTTGTAATTAGTCTGTGACTGTGAAAAGATTCTCAAAATAATTACAGTTCTTGCCGATCATTTTCACTTGTCACTTGTTTTTTTCAAAACTCTTTAACACTTTCATAACAACCATAGACTATGGGAGCCAAACACTGTTCTCAATTGCATTGCTTTAGGGCAAATGGATTCAATCACCACGTCATCTGAAATTCATGGATACTTCTCATAGTCAAAGTTCACCTCCAACAAAATGATGTACCTACAGCAAAGTAACTACAGCAAGGTTTGCAGACATTTAAATACTCTTGTCAAAACAGTTAATGGTAGAGTCAAAACCTAAAAGAAATAAAATACAATATATCCAATCAGTTTGCATTCAACTTTATTTACAAGTCTGCCCTATTTACTGCATTGTAGACTATTTACATGTACTAATTTCTGTAGTGGGACATTATATGAGAAACACAAAATATATTACACTTACAGAATACTGTAAATGAGAGAATGAGAAAACCACTGAAATGGTTTAATGCCATACTCCTAGGCTACAGCATGCAACTTGTAGAAAGTCTGGTACGTACTATTGTTAGATTTTTTTTATATCAAGAAAATCTTCTTGCTTTTCATTTTACCACTGTACTAATTTTATCCATTTTCATCTATTGCCAGAGGTACATCTATTGACAGAGGTACACCAATATGTAATTATAATAAATGTCACTTAGTTTGGTGTTGCAATATTCACTTAAAATATTAAAATAAATAATGTACGCACTGAACATTGACCACCATTGTTGTCATGCCTAGTGACAGCATGTGCTGTAGTTTTAGAGGCATGGTGAACAGGCAGTTGAGGAAGGGCAAACAGGTATATGGACAAACAAGCAAAAACCGAAGGCCTTGCAAAAACAACCAAAACACATACACACGTGCGCACACACACACACACACACACACACACACACACACACACACACACACACCAAGGAGTGTGAGAGAGATTTCTTTCTTATTGGGGTCTCAGTCAGATTGTTCATTTGAATAATATCTGACGGAGAGTGAAAAATAGTCTGAGCACTCTGTGAGAATATCTAGGCCCACTGCCTTTCACTCACCTTGCAGAAGAAGCCATGGTTATCTGCTCCTGTTCCCTTTAAAGCTGCTTCATTGAAACCGGGCTCACAACAATGAATCCTCTCTAGATCAGCCCCCTTCACTCCTCCTCTTCCTCCTCCCTACCCAGGATGCCCCATTTTGCATTCTGCACTTGCCCATTTCACTCATGACGATGCTTGAGGAGCTTTTTTGCCATTCATGGGGCCTATGTCACCACAAATGCTGTGTGTGAAAGAAGGGAGGGACATGTGTGTGTGCGTGTGTGTGTGTGTGTGTGTGTATGTGTGTGTGTGTGTGTGTGTGTGTGTGTGTGTGTGACAGAGGAAACAGAGGGCTACACATTCAATCTTAGCACTATAATGGCTTTCATAAACATCATCACATCCTCTCTGGCAGAGATAATCAAGTTCTATTCAAATCCGCTCTCTCTTTCTTATCCGGGCTCAACGGGACAGTTTTGAGGGACATCTCTCATGGTGCAGTTTAACATCTCCCTCTCTCTCTCTCTCTCTCCATTTATTTCTGTTTCCTTTTCTCTGTCCTTCCTTGCCTCCTCCTTTATTAAATCATTTGCACATTACAGAGATATGCCACTCGGATGGATCAGCAGGCCTATAACTCCATGGAGCTTCCATGCAAAATTCTAATTCTTCATCCGTTTCATCTGTCACTAATATGAGAGATTGGTTGGTGCAATGAAATTATTTCAAATGTTAATGGGGTCTTTCATCCGCCCATTCTATGCTAATTGATTTCAGAATTTCTTTACCCCGATGTTTTCACTGTGGGTAAACAAACATGCCCCATGATGAATTTATTGTGAGATATCTTGAGCTACCAGTATTCAGAAGCAATAAAGCTGCAATGAAATCATCAGTATGTATCATCATTTCATAGAGATTCATACATCTCAGTGTGGCTTTTTGCTACTGATATTTCTGAAGTCAAGATTTAAGCATCAATCATATTTGTTAATGTGGACCATGAAACACTTCAGAAGCTGGATGATGGTTGTGTGTTATGTTAGAAAATAATTTGTCAACATTCAGGAACATTTGTAAACACAAACTGCAATGATAACATGCACGTAGTACCACTGTAACAGACTTTTAATGAATTTATGGGGATGAAATGATTAAAAAGTATTATATATTTAATTCAGGCAATCTATGGGACCCCAGTCTGGGCAATTTTGCCAGAAATCACGTAACCTGTTCTAAACAGTTGTGATTGGATGACAACAGTTGATTGCAGTCAGTACAGTGAGAAAGTTTCCAAAAAAGTTGAGGAAAAGAGAGAAATCAACCCACAATTGTGCTGCACAAGGTCACAGAGTGTTGTCCATACTGCCTACATAGGACAAAAAGCAAAATAGCAGCTGATGCTAACTGATGGGGACTAGGGAAACTGAAACAGAGTTTCCTTGCCCTCAGGCTATTTGTCTGGATAGCACAAAGGTTTAAAAATGGTTTTGAAACATGCCAATTCAGGAACGCATTCTCTGTTTATCGCTTCAGTCGGTCCACACATGGGGAAAGGACCGTTGCCTTGTTCTGGTGTTTTGCATTACCATCTCTTAAAATAATCCCAGAATACACAATATACCAGGAAGCAATCAGCTGGATGCTCCATGTTTTATTTAGAATACCTACAGCATATGAGCACATAAAAAAAAAACATGAAGCTTGTGCAGCACTGGCTTCATCTGCAGCAGTTTCCCCCTTTTACCCTCCTTTCTCACACTCCTAGAAATCAAGATAACTGAGAACTGTGCACATGTTGTAGGTTTCATAACCTAACAACATGGACCCAGAGGCCAGAACTCAATTGGAGAAATAGACCTCCCCAGTGGCATCATCAAAACATCATCCAAACCCCGTCCATGAATCTATGGAAATGATAGTTCACATTTTAGCAGCCCACGAGGATCACAAACACCAAGATGACTAAAGTGTGTAGGCAAAAATGCCTGCATCTCAGACTTCTCCATTACCTACAGAGATTGACAGCAGTTATTATTCCAAAACCCCACGTTAAATTCCATAGGCTATTTCAGCATGGATATGTGGGTGGGGTTTCAGTTACATTTTGGTGATGTAACTGCAAAGGTGCACTGAAAAATCTGTTCAATTTCAGCCAGTCAAAAAAAATTTACCACTTCTGCAGATGGGAGTTTGGATGAAGATTCATGAAGATTCATGAAGATTTTGTGGTCGGTCGATGCAGAGTAAGCCTGGTGCAGCTACAGTGAGGTCTTCATTAATTCTGCTTACTTATTTACTATGGATTTAGCTATCCTGCAATGCTGGGAATTTAATATGTGTTAATATGTTAGATGTTTGAAATGCCTTTGCTCATAGTTTGTATCAGAAGTGAAGCAGATGGTTAAAGAAAAAAGGGAATATGTTTTCTTTACAGAAAAGTGTGAAAATCTGAATGGTAATTTGGAACTGCAAGATGTCTTCTCCAATACAAATCAGAGACCTACACTTTTTTATACCCAGGGTATACCCTAGCAAAAAATAAATAAAAAAAAGGAAATTTGGATATTGACTGAAATTGAGGGTAACTCCCCAACGCCCATCCCAAAGTGCCTTTCAAAGAAACCCTTGAAGTAAGATCTAAAATGCTACAGGAACATCATCTTCATCAGCAGGAGTTCTTGACAGAAAGTGGAAAAATAAATACACGTCCTGTGGCTGTCTGCCATATCCCTCTTCAGAGGTGACAGCAGCCCAGCAATTGGATGTCTCTCCAAGCCCTCTCCCTGGGTCTGCAAACTCAAATTAGTTTTGTGTCTAATCTGAAGATTTCAACCTAGCAGTCGATATGATCAAGCACTCCTGTGCAAACAGGGTAATGAGATCTTCTAAGCAAGATGATTTTCTTTTAATGGTGCGATAAGCAGCAGATTGCGGTGGCGACCATGATTCATTTATTTGCTTGTTTCTCTATTTGTTTATTTATATATTTGGTCTTCACCATTCTGGCTCTATGGCTTGGTGGCCCCTTGGCGGTGGATGAATCAGGAAATGAGAAATTGGCTGTGGAGCATTAAGTCTGGTGCTGGTCCCGAGCTGCTGCAGCTTAATGTCACTCTGCAGAGACAGTGCTCACAGGCAAACCATGAGCCATGTATCAATACTGCTGCCAGCTGGACAGTATAGACACAGTCAAACAGTCAAGTGATGTAGACATTCCCCCCCCCCCCCCAACCCACTCCACACAAACACACACACACACACACACACACACACACACACACACACACACACACACACACACACAGACACGGACACACAAACTCAGCTGCACTGCAAGGAAATGAACAGTTTGCTTTTTTCTCTCTCTTTCTCCTTTTTTTTTAACTGTGCAGACATAACCTTGCAGTAGATGTCTGCGTGAGTGCCCTTGAGTAGCCATTACTGTGCCACCGTTCTTTCTCTAATTCATCCCCCATTTTGAGCTCAATTAATTGTAATGTGTTTTTGTTGACAATCAATTACAACACATACACACACACACGCACACACTCATACACAAACACACACACATACACACACACACACACACACACACACACAATGTACTTTTGTCACACTGCCACATAAACACAGCTCAGTGGACCAGACTGAAACACTAAGCCCCACCAAGCAACAATGCTGGAGAATGCTGGAGAATTATTTGTTTTCAGACTGAAACCTCTAGCTGGTTGGATCGACTGAACATATATATATTTTTTATTTAGTTATTTTTTACTTCAAATAGGCATAACATTAAGTTAATTAAACACCACCTCCATATGAGTAAAACCCATCATAAATAAGCCTGTTACAGATACAGATTTTTCACTATATCAATATGTCTGGAGACTGAGCTACAGTATTTTTGATGTCTGTGAAGGATGTGTCCTAGGGTGGATAAATGATATGGACACTCTTTCCAGCCATGCATTGAGAACAAAGAAAACAACTCAGAACCAGAATGGCCACAGGGCAAGGGTTCTCCTTCAGCTGACCCTGAAACCGTGGATAGGCCAATGGTTTGTGTGTGTGTGAGTGTGTGTGTGTGTGTGTCCATACTTTCCTGTTCAGGGAACAGGACCTTTGAAGTCATGGGCAAAGCTCCCTGGCACTGGCCAAGGGATAAGCAAAACCCTGTGTGTGTGTGTGTGTGTGTGTGTGTGTGTGTGTGTGTGTGTGCATGCGAGCGTGCGTGCATTTGTGCATTGAAATTGGGTTGGCACAAAGTTCAGGATAATTCGTTCTGCACTAATGTGTGGGAAATAACAAGTTGTAAGTGTGTGTGTGTGTGTGTGTGTGTGTGTTTGTGTATGTGTGTAGAAAGATTGCAGCCCTGTATTCAAACTCTCTGCCAATGATGAGGTACTGGGTCTCCCCTTCCACCTGTCCAGTGAAACCCAAACCTACAGTACTCTAGCTCTAGTTTAATCATCATGGGAGACAATGACTACAGGCCTTTAACTTCGTATTCATGTCTGTTCATTTGTTGTTGTTGACACTCGTACAGTTCAAGCTTCACAGTCAAATGAAAAAATACAATAAACATTTTGTAAACAACAATGGGCCAGACCTAAACTAGTTCCAGTAATCTGTCTGCAATTTATTTCTCAAACTCCTTAAAGTCCCAAACTCCTTTATTGTCTTTTCAAAGTGTTTCTGATGCTGTTATAGGGGAAAAAACTGTGTGGGACTACAGACAGAAAGTAAAGAACACTCAAGCATTTGTAATACCACTTGAATAATTAGGGAGGTTGTTTTATAGAGGTAAAATTCAGGACAGACTGTACTAATAGTGGGAACTTGGTTAGACATGACTTGCGTTTTGTAGACTATTCAAATAAGACCTTTTTTGTGTGGGCAACGAGCACAGCAATCAATGGAAATGGAAAAGTTCCTTTGACTAACTCTCTCTTGTTTGCTTGTTAGGCACAGTCCAGTGAGTTCTAAGATCAATTGGGGACACCCCACCACACACACACACACGCGCACGCACACACACACACACACACACACACACACACACACACACACACACACGTGCACATACACACGCACACACTTTGTTCTTTCTCATCACCTCAAACCAGTTCTCAGTCACGTACCACAACAGGGGTTCTGAAAAGCAAATGAGACTGCTGTTTAGACAAGGCTGGCATTTGTCTTTAAATAAATAAATCAGCCACTTTGAGCATTTAATCTAGAATATGTTGTCAGAGGGCATTGCCAGGTAGAGTTAGAGGCAGTCCTCACAGACTTGCATCCCTCTAGTTTTGGCAGGGAGATCACTATATCTATCTTGGGTAACAGTAGTCTTGAGATCAGAGCAGCTCTCCTGGGTTGAAAGATTCTTTAAGTTGCAATTTTGTCATTGATACAACCTCCATGACCTATATGGTCTGCCTCGCTCCCCATCCACCATTAATGTCTTCAGGAGACTGTCGTCTCGGTTTAGCTGTGTGTTGCTTTATGAACTGTGGGGAATTCAAGTGTTCCTGTCTAATCAGTGAGGGCAGCATGGTAGCATGCTCCCACTAGCCTGATGGATTACGTCATGGAGCTTTGTTAAAGCAGGCCAACTGAGTCCCGATAACAGGGGGCTTGTTTGGTGTCAAAGCTCCACTGGCTGTCTTTACTGTCCCCACCCCTTCCACACACACATGCACACAAACACACACACACTCTTACACACACACAAGGCACACACACACACACACACACACACACACCTTCACCCCCATCCTCATTAGGTTACCTTATAAAACCATTTTAGAGTGTTAACCTCATTTCTGCAACCTATTTTTGGAACCTCATATCCTAAAACCATAATTTTAATAAGCGGTTAAATGGAGCAATCATCTCTCATATATTGTGTCATGTGAAATGGCCCTGATGCTCCATTACTGGTGAGTATAACATGTCTGCTCCAGGGTCCTAGCCAGATTGCCCTACAAACTGTGCATTTGACATTGCAGATTTAGAGCATTGACGTATCAACCTTAGGTTGCCTGCTTTGTTGCCATCGTCCTCTATGAAATTGAGAAATGCTTTTCGAATTGCCCATGATCTCCTGTCTGCTTGGCTCGTCACGTCCTTGTGTGAAGAGCGACAGATGAACACTGCAGATGCTAACAGTATCAACAAGCGGTGCAAATATTTTGGTTATGTGCGCAGTGTGTGGTGCCACAGCTTATGTGTTTAAAGGCGGTCGGCTTTCATGTCTCCCCATCCCACCCCTTCCTTCCCCTGTGTAAGAGTTCAGGATTAGGCAGGTGTTGCAACATCTGTGAAGGCTGGTCCTCCCTCTGAAACTTCCCCCCGAGGCCCTCTCACTGGGAGGATGTTGCATGTTAGCACTGTTTGCTTTGAGAGCTGATTATTTCCCTCTTGTCAGTAGTATTTTACATTTCAGTGCCCTCATTATACTGCAATTACCCAATCGAATGCAGCCCTGCACAGCTATTTTAACTTTTTTCGTCATCAATCTCTAACTCTTTAATTAAAACACTCCTTCAGGGTAAATTCAATATTCACAAACACATTTTGTCTGATAATTCTGTGAACAGAAAACAAGAACAACTGTGATGACCAAAAAACAAAAAGCAAAAAAAACACTGCATGGCTTGGATGAAGTTGTATCGATTCGTTGTGATATCCTAGTGAGTATAGAGCGATAGCCACAGCCTCATCTATGCGATTTGTCACTGACCTTGGGCCAGGAAAAACAGGTCAATAGGAGCGACTGCCAGTTGATGTCTGCTGATGATGTCTCACTATGGAGAGAGAGACATCTTTATATCGGCTTGAGGCCCCATCACCACAGCTAGACCAAGCCAGTTGGTCTTGATCTGCTCCCCCTATCGATAACTCTTTTACGCACCCAATCAGACAAAGAAGGACGTCATCGGGTGCAGGCTGCTTTGGATCGATGGTGTAAGCCCTGTGAAACTATGAGTATAAATATAGAAAATAGATTACATAGCGCTGTTTGGCACAAATTGTTTAATGTCTGTAGGTTGTTGAGCGCAGACGCGGAGCGTTGCACAGGAGAATTGTTATTGACAAGTGAGCCACTCTGTTACAGCAAAGTGCATGATCTGAGGAGAACAAAGCAAGCGTGCTTACTTGAGTCTGTTGGAGAGGGTCTGTTTTTTTGTGCTTTTTTGTTTGTTTTTTACTACATAGATAGATAGATAGATAGATAGATAGATAGATAGATAGATAGATAGATAGACTGTACTTTTATTATGCTGTAGGATATTAAGGCATCCTCTAGCATCCAATACATGACTCAAACGTAAGACATACACACACACACACATCAAAAAGTATAGTATGGTACAGCAGCCATTAATGTGAGAGTAGTTTTGGAATGAGCAGGAGAATGTTGTTGTGTTGGGGTAAGTGCATCCTGCCTTAGTGCAAGAGATGTTACAGCAAGAACATTGGCAGGGCAGTTTTTGTAGTAGTATAGTACATAAATAAGCAGATAAATTAGCACAATATACTGTATAAAGCTATAAACAATTAAAACATAGGAATGTCAAAATAGACATATAAGATAAACAAAGATAGTTAAAAGTAATACATTTTAAATATGAAATGTCTAGATAGAATTGTAGAGTAACTAGGTGAACTAATCAACTAAACAACAAAACAACTAATAACTAATAAACAACTAATAACTAATAAAATTAAGGAGACAAAAAGGAAAAGTTAAAAGTTTTCATCATCAGTAATGCATGAGGAAAGCTACCACAGCTCAGATATGACTGAAGGGATAGCTAGGCCTCTTTGGGTTTTAATGAACTAAATTAAATATTGTATGTCTATGTGATATTAAGTTAATCTTTTTTATACCAAAATCAGCAATCAGCAATCATTTATATTAAATTAGGTCAGGCAAAGTGAGCAAAAGCAAACATGTAAAATGTTTTCTAACAAATGTGTTGGACTATTTACTAATACTTCGAACTAGTAACTTGTGTTTAACCTCAGGAATAGACTTCAAGGACATATATGATGTCTGAAACTGATGTCTGGATCATCATCGTGTTTGGTAATACTTCTGACCTTTGTACTGAGCAATGACATTAACATCTAGAAAGGGGATTTTAAACGAGACAAAAACATGCTGACATTCTTTTTTTATTACCCTGCCTTAGTACGACATGTCACAATCTCCCCCATTCACTGTTACTTGGAAGAGCTAGGGTGACCTCCTAATTGAGAAAACATTGTGCCATAATGTGTCAAACGTCCCATAATAAACGCTGAAATAATGACTCCTGATGTCAGGCACTATTTAGTTTTACCGCTACACTCTTGTCTTCACTGACACCAAGACAGGAACAGAGTAATTGTGTCTGACACTTGTGGCTCTGTCAGTGGAAGGTTGGAAGACCAAGTCTGTCCCCTCTCTTAATATTACATTAATCCCAGCAGCTCTTTATATACATGTATTACAATATGCATTAGTACTGTTATACAATATGCATTAATGCTGGCATGGAGAACTCAGGGTCAAGTGCTAGGGTAAAGACTTGAAATTAATAACATTTTTAAATGAAATCTTGATAAGATGGTAAAATGTAGCCTGTATGCAATGCAGGCTGCCTGAGTCTACAATGCCATTACTGACTTATGAATATATGAATACATTACTGATTGCAGCACACTGCTAGGAGGATTAGAGATATATTATTATATTACGAATGAATGAATAGACAAAGAAATAAATTAATTAATAGTTCACTGATGCACTCCGGCTCACATATCACCACATATCCACATATCATCATGTGTTCATCTGACTTATTTCAAGTGTATGTGCTACGTTTTTGCACATGTACACTATTCAGCCATAACACCCTCTGTTCATTAAATTAATTAATGTCAGACATAAGAAAAAGGTTGTATCTTGCTTGTGTTCACTTGGTAACCTTAGACATTGTTGCTAGTGTTGTGCATGTTTGTTGATTCAGATGGCACCTCCCTCGATGCATTTCAAATATTGACGTGAAAATCAAATAGGGAAGGTATTCATCAAAAGACAATAGGCAACTGACTCAACTTTAATAAACAAAGACAAAACACCCTGCAACATTAGGTCTGATTAGAGAACTGCTGTATCGCTATGAGGTTTTGCATTTTTGTGACCTATAAATGTTTCTGATTTTGCATCTATTGTTAAAATGTGTTGATAAAACATTGACCAGCAGAGAGTGAGATGCTTGTGTGCAACAGTCCGGAGAGCAGAAAATAAGCCCTGAAGCTGAAGCCTCTTTAAAATCTGCTTCATGAAGGTAAGGAAACAAAGAGAACTTCTATTCATTTCCATTCTAATCATCAGAGCCACATTTCTGGCCCATGGGCTCCCTTAACCACTGCCTGCTGCTTGTTTTCTGCACTTCTGAAGCCACATGCGGAACACTTGGTTTGCTGTCCCACAAAATAGGCCCCGCTCCAAAGCATGCCGAATGCCCATGGTGCAGTTACTGAGTTGGACACAACTTTTTTCAGATTCTTCAAAGAAATTTCATTAACATTGCAGTAGCCTGGGTGGCCTTAAAAGTCTGTATTGGTACAAAAACAAATTAGCATGAGGCTCATAAACTGTAAACAAGCATGGAAAACTAGTGAATGTGTTGTTTGCTAATTAAAGACTCAGTGCTTGAAATGCTTGTCTGATATAGCTCTAGCAGCCCTTTAATGTGATAATATTTTGTGATACCCTTACATGTATTATTGAATGTGTTTTGTAGAGTTTGTAGTGTTGTAGTGTGTGATTTGTTTTTATTTGGCAAGCCCAAAGAGTTATGTTTTCACTGGCACAGCTAATAGACTCAAATAACCCAAATAAATTGGAAACGGAAGGCATTCATGAAAGGCAGCTTTAGCATTAGTTGAAGTGTGACATTCTGAAATGCAATCCATGCTTCTCCTCAAACAGATTCCATTTCCTAAGACATTGTTTTCATTCAGCCTGTTGCCTCACAACATTTAAATCCCTTCATATACAAGGCTTAGAAGTCCTGGTGCATGAAGGAAGCACAGTCTCAAAATGAGAGCTTTTATCTACATAGCATAAACCAAATGAAAGCATTTCAGGTCTTTATGACCAGGGGATAATCCTTCCCCTTCGGACAAGCGGGTTCAGCCAAATCACTGCCACAAGCTGAGCTTGTTAGCCATGCAACTTCAGAATCTGTGATTTTTGATGTGAACTTTAGCTGAACAATAACATACTGCAGATGGTGTTTTGGCTGTAGTATAGCTTACAACATAGCATGAAAAATAATATTGAAATTGATAGGAGCGTTCATCATTCAAGCTCTCAACAAGCTACATGCACAGTACTGGCTAGCCATACCAAGGCAAGGCCCTAAACATAAGCTGCCAAGCTCCTGTTTGCGTGAGAGAGGCATCCAAGAGTGCAGTCTCCTGAGTGAGGGAGCGCTGGCGGCTGCCTCGGCTCGGCGCGGCCCGACTCAGTGGCATCTGCTGTTTGTGGCGAAGTCAGCAGTGGGTGTCTTCCTCTGTCTCGCTCACCTTTTGCCCTGACTCACGGCCCTCTCCTCTTACTTATCCCTCCGTTCCAGACATGCGAGGAAGCCTCCAGCTGCAGTCTATGTGAGTGCATCTGACATTTCTTTTTCCTCCCTCATCTCTCTTTCTCTCTCTCTCTCTCTCTTTTTCTCCCTCTTGGCTTCAGGCTTATCTCAAAGCTCCAGCTGTGAGTGGACTGTCCACAGGGACGGTCAGGGCACACAGCGTGTTGGCTGACGAGGCGCAGCATTTCTTTCCTCTTTTTTTTCCCCCTCTTTTCTTTTTCTATTTTCATTGAGTCATTTCTTCCCCCTTCTCCCTCAAAGCACTCCACCGCACTGCACCCTCTCTTTTCCTTCAATCTCTTTTTATTCTCTTCCCCTGTGTGACCTGCGCCTAGCTCTCACTGGGCTGAGAACTGAATCAAAATGATTTGGCCTGTGGGTCTTCCCTAGCTGGGCTTCACAGTAATGTAAACACAGAGGAAAGGGAATGTGGGAGTCAGTGGTAGATTGAGGTTTGCATGTGTGTTACCTGCAGTGTAAAAAGTGAATGTCACAGGTTTTTTATGGGTATTTTTAAACTTTATTTGAGTTGCACATATTACCTCTCTCTCTCTCTCTCTCTCTCTCTCTCTCTCTCTCTCCCTCTCTCTCTTTGTCTCTCTCTCTATGTCTGTCTGTGTGTGTGTGTGTGTGTTTATGTTTTAGGGGGCGAGGCTAGGAAAAATAATCACTGTTGTCAGGCTGAGACTTTATTTACATCATTTGAAGTCTGATTGCTTTCACTGGAAAGATGACTAGATGTGAGCTAAGCAGTGCTTGCCTATAGCTCCAAACACAGAGTGTAAGATCCCATTGCGCTGTAAGATTCAGCCATTTCCACATGCTGTTTGATTCATTCAGTGTGTTTCGTAGGATATGGGCATAATCATTGACCAACTACAGTTCTACATGATAGTTCAGGTTCACTATCTCCCCATGGTCTGTAAGCTGACTGTTATGTGTGTGTGTGTATATATATATATATATATATATATATATATATATATATATATATATATATATATATATATGTGTGTGTGTGTGTGTGTGTGTGTGTGTGTGTGTTTTATGTCTTAAAGAACCAACACATGTATTGTAAATGATACAGAACATTTTGTGGTTCTATCAATCCTTTCAAGAGAACACTGTATTGAAAAACGTGTCAGACATACTTATTACATGTAATGTGTTTCTTACAGTGCAGTGTTTTCTACACTGTTATTAGTGTCATTCCTTTGGTTTTATTCTTATTATTTGGAGATAAATTGCTTTACCTTCTTAATCCTAATCCAATCCAAGGCAAGGCAAGGCAGGTTTATTTATATAGTGCATTTCTTACACAGAGGCTGTTTAATGTGCTTTTACAAAGATAAAGGCAAAGAACAGTGAATGTAATGTAGTGAGTCTAACCTAAGCCCTTTATCCTAAACCTAAAGACCTAAAGGGAAACTAGGTAACGTTCTATGCAAAATTGCTCATTATGAGGTGAATGAATGGCTGTCCCACCTCCCCCTACAGTTGCAACAACAACAACAGCACCCTGAAGTAAATCAAAACTGATACTGAATGAAACTAGGATCATGTTAATTACTTTGTCAGACAACACTCTCTCTCACTCTCTGAAAGTGATCATTGCTGTTTGCTATTCTTTGGATTGCAAACTAATCCACATGTATGAGTCAGAATTTATGATGTTGGTCTGTGACTGTAAAGAGAGCTTTGTAGAGGTTTAAAAAATCACAGTCTTGGGTGTTATGTCCCTGACTGTTAAGGTATGCTGGCCTTATAAGATTGAAGTTTGTGTTGACTATGTTTAGACAAGCCCCTCATTTCTAGATCTTAAACTGCCATTGCATGTAACATCGTTAACATCTCAGTGCTTTCTAAAAAGTGAAATCACCTGGTTGAGTTCGACATTATGGTTCAGCCTTTGCCATTTTTAACTTGTGTGCACCGTGAATCAGGAGGACAACACAGGTGCCAGTAATCAAAATTCATGTGAAAAGGAAGCCGATCAGAGAAGTGAGGAAAAAAGAGAGGAACAATATCAATGTTGTCTATGCGCTGCAACAGCCTGGACGGCACAACCTTGTGATGTCAATTTTTAACCTGTAGGCATGAGATGTAAAAAACAATGTCAGTTTATGAGTGAAAGGATCTTTTTAAACTTTGAATAGAACCAAAAACAGTGTTTATGGATTAACATCAATAATATAGGGCCAACATGTGTTACTAGCCAAGGATCCTTACAGTGCCCTAAAAAATGATTAGCTGATTTAAAAGACATATAAAGCCCATTTAAAAAATAATCTATCAGTAATTGTCCTTAATCACATCATAAAAAGAGTAAAATGAGTAAAATGCAGCCTTGATCAGAATGCAATTTGTTCTGACAAAGAACAATGTATTTTAAAGAAGTAAATATGTTCAAGTACAAGTACAAAAATCGCATGTGCCACAATTATTGGCACCTCTGCATATTTTGTTTCTCCTTTGACAATAATACAAGTGTTAGCCATCTCATAGTTAGAGAACACAATAAATTAATTTGAGACCCCTCTTCACAGAATATCTCCAGATAGTACATATTCATAGGTCCTCTCTGGTGCTTACTCCTCTATAACTCAGTTCATTGCTTTAGTATACTAACTGCTAAGATCATGGGACTGTGACAACCATAGCTGAGGCTTGATTTTGTGATCAGTAAGCCACATTTTTGTTTAGATGAACTTGTGTTTTGATTAAATGACCTGCTGGATGAGCCAAAACAAATCTTTGGTGTTGCTTTAAGGAGAGCAGTGGCAAATGATTGTATACGTCTGAGAATGTATTTAAAATCAATCCACATGTACATAGCATATTGCTGTTAAGTTCTTTTGACATGCATTAAAGGTGTCTCCATGAGATTTAAACAGGAGGGTCTATTTTTCATCTAGTAAGCTTGACGACTCTTCTGTCTTCCAACTTAATAACCTACAAGTCCAATGACTTTGAAAGTTTGGTGAGTAACACAGCTCACAATAACTGGGCTTTATCACAGCAGTCCCTCTGCAACGCAGGTGTCCCTAGGCAGCACGCCAAGCATTATGACTGTAACACACACACACACACACACACACACACACACACACACACACACACATACACACACATGTGTGTGCATGAGCACACTGCTGCAACAAGAAGTCACAGCTGCGTCTGAAGACTAATGATGTGCACACAGCTATACTTTGTTTATGCGGTAGTGTGTGTGTTTGTGTTTGTGTGTGTGTGTGTGTGTGTGTATATGTGTGTTTTCTTGCATTGAGGTCTCCCTCCCTCTCTCTCTATTTCTCTCTCTAACTCTCTGACTATGGTCATACATAATCTCATAAGCTGTATTGTAATTGAACAGATGTGCTGTCTGCAGCAAAAAAAAAGTCAAGCATTCAGCACCACAAACGGATGACTATGCTTTCGTTGGTTGGCGAACAAAACAAGCTGCTTGTTCCATAAAACAAAGTAGTCTTTTTCTCTCACTGAAAAGATGACTTAAATGCCCACTTTGTTCATTTTTATTTGACTGAAAAACAAATGTCTTGTCAATGTACCCTATCCTCTTGCTTCGATGTGTTGTGTTAACAAAGTTAGTGTCCATAAGCGTGAGAACAGCCTAAATCTTTTATCTACTGTCTTTGTACTGGCCTCCCAGTAGCTAAAATTGTCTGCAGCCTGCGGCATGCAGCCTTTCTCTTTTAGCTGCTCATCTCTATGGTGATGAGGCTAGGCTAAATCAGCAAGCCACGGAGTCCCCTATGGACTACCCTGAGCCATTCCTCATTAATGGGCTACTGTTTACATTGGCGTGGTGCTATTCCACACACGCACCCAGGCTAATGTCAGGCATGTTTAACAAGCGACACTTGTGTTATCGCTTGTAAACATAAACACCTCTTGCCAACGTGGCACTAAATCAACCGTGCCACTCACATGTGGCATTGCTGGGACGTTTAAAAAAAAAAAACAACGATAAGATATTAAAAGTGTATGTGTACTCGTGTGTATACTTTTTCAAACTAACGATGATGCGTCTGTGAGACAGAGTGCTTGAGTGTTTTGTGTGTGTGTGTGTGTATCTTTGTATAAGATAAAGAAGGAGAAAGATGGGAAGGGGTGTTTGAGTGCATTTTTGTGTAACCAGCTGAAAAAGTGAGTCAGAGTATGGCCATGCATGCAGTATTGTAACCAATCAAAAACAGTCTTTTACTTCTGACTCCATAGAGGCGGGCTTAACACCCAAAAACAAAATAAAGAAACAGCCAACAGATGCATTTTGATCTGCATTCATTAGGAGATGACAGGTAGGTATCCACACCAAACTCAATCTCAGATGAATGAAAACTGTTGCAAAAGCCAGGCTAGTTCACAAGCAAATTAACTTTGAATATACATCAAAAATAATATAGTCTACATACCTACGTAATATAGTCTACCTATTCCTCTTGGTGCAATATCTCAAATATGCAAAGTGCATGTCAAAATAAAAAGGAGGTACTACTGCTAACAGCGCTTTCCCCCCATGTAATCCTGCGTTGAAATCAAGTAATATTTCTGCATTGTCTCCAGCACCCCCATTCCCCCACACACCAAAACAAATCATTTGCTTTCTGTAACAGAAGATGTCTATGCCATTACACTTCTTGTGTAAACCTCAGCACCACAGACAGCTAGAGAGAGGAGTGATCTTCACCTCTGTGTTTCCTTCATTCCCATCCTTCTCTGTGAAATAAACATAAAACATGAAAATCAATAAAACTATGAGAATAAAATTTGTAACAATACATACAGAGGGTTATCTGGACATAAATAATAATACTAATAATTAATACAATCAAACAATAATCAATCGATGCCAGATATGGATAGCCTAGACTGTCCTAGAAGAACAAGACATAACAAGATGACTACAGCTTAAAGGCAAAGGTAGTGAAATTACCCTCAAAATAGCTCAGGGCTTAAAGTGCAACAATCTCTCCAGATTTAGATGTGGCCATGCTGAAGGGATTACAGAATATGTAGGCTACTATTAACACAACTGAGCACAGAATGCACAAACAACTTCATTTGCATATCCTCAACCGCTTTCTTTTAATGGAGTGTCTTTGCAATAGTAAGCTCTTGATGAGAGCCCGGTTTAGGGTAGCATCTCTGTAGTAAGGCTGTTATTCAGTGCACAGTGGCTTTAAATGAATCATGGCCAATGTTTCACTGTATTATCGTTTTACAGTTTTTTTTTTTTTACAAAACAGTCCCTTGCCCTTGCTTCCAATTAAAAAGCAACTGAGTAAATTATTAATTCTCTCATTTGGCAAGATCCCCCTTGTTCAGTATGGAGGGCCTGTGAATGTGCTCAAGGGCCTTTAAGTTGGAAGCTGTTACTGTGTGTGTGTGTGTGTGTGTGTGTGTGTGTGTGTGTGTGTGTGTGTGTGTGTGTGTGTGAAAGAAAGAGAGACACAGAGAGAGCAAGAGAGACAGAGAGAGTAGAGAGAGTCTTTGTGTGTGAGAGAGAGAGCAGGAGGGATGATGGTGTTATGTGTGTGTGTGTGTGTGTGTGTGTGTGTGTGTGTGTGTGTGAGGGAGAGACAGCGAGAGATTGTGTGTGTGTGTGTGTGTGTGTGTGTGTTTGTATGAGGGAGAGACAGCGAGAGATTGTGTGTGTGTGTGTGTGTGTGTGTGTGTGTGTGTGTGTGTGTGTGTGTGTGTGTGTGTTTGTGTGTGTGTGTGTGTGTATGTGTGTTTGTGTGAGGGAGAGACGGCGAGAGATTGTGTGTTTGTGTGCGTGTGTGTAAGAAAGAAAGAGAGAGAGAGAAAACATGTGTGTGAGAGAGGAGGATGTTTTGCGTGTGCGCATATGTGTGTGTGTGAGGGAGAAACAGGGAGAGACTGTGTAATTGTGTGTATGTACGTATGTGTGAGAGAGAGAACAAGAGAGAGAAAAAGAGAGTGAGAAAGAGTAAGCAAGGGGGTGTGGGCAATGGTGGTGTGTGTGTGCGTGTGTTTGTTTTGTACACACACACACACAGTGGGTAGGACACGGGTAGGAGCATGTAGTGTTGTGTATTGGCGTGGTGTCACGGTGCTGAAGGGACCGAGTCATCAACCTAATCTCTTTTGTATTCATCATCTGCCTGTGTGTCGCAGGCAGCCAGCGAGAGACCGGGGAGCAACACTGCAAGCATTACAGGCTATCTATAATTCATCAGGCAGAGGGGATGCAATGGCTCTGCTGGAGATCGCTGACAGACAACTTTACCGTGCTGCTGTATGAGGTGGACTTCTGGCAAAATGCCACACAGGCACACACACACACACACACACACACACACACACAAACACACACGCGCGCGCGCACACACACACACACACACACTCAAACACCAAAACACACATCCACACAGCCACACTCACACGCCCTCAAGAGAAGTAGCTAATAAAGACAGATACCAGCACATACTTATCCATACAGACAGACACAGACACACACAAGCACACTCACACACACATACACACACACACACACAAACATACACACATAGACACACAAATCCACAACGTGTTTTCATCTTTCTGTGCTTAAGACATGGTCATAAAGGTCACTCGTGAACTGAGTGACTCTTCATAGCCTTTCAGATGAAAATACACAGTAAGAACCCTACAATTCCACCCACATATCATCACCAACCTCTGCTAATCCTATTTATTCTAGCTCCCATTGTGATCAAAGGGGTGCCTTGGACATTTCATTTACATGTTGATATTTTCCACATGGGCTTCATCACATTGACAGCAGTGCATGGCAACATGACAGTTTTTCAAATTACTTGATTCAAATGTGAAAATGCACAAAATGCCAAGTCCCCATGACCTTTAGATTGATGTGCTGGGACCAGGATGGATACGTGTTACAATGTAATGCATCAAGTTTGTCTATGACAACAAGGATCAAGGATCAAGGGGTTTACTTGTCACATACATTGAAATACTAATGTCAGACATGTATTGAATTAGCATAAACTTGAGTATTAGCTTAATAAAATAGAAAAAGACAGATACAGCAAAATCAAATAAATGGGCATTAGTCCATATGGGATCAGGACCCATGTAGCCTACGGATCCAGTATTGGTTAGGAGAGACGTCGCGCATGGGATAGGTTATCATCTTCAGCCAAGGTGGTATGGAGATGGCATCACTTGGCACACCCATGTGAAAATGGCACAGCCATCAACGCACAGACCATCTGTAGGCAGGGCCACTTTCTTCCAAACCTGGCCTGAATGTAACCGTCTGCCGCTCAACGTCTCCAGTGCCGCTCAACGTCTCATAGTCACCCTCACAGCCTTGGCTCCAGTTTCCTTCCACTCCGCCTGTGCCACACACAGCAAAAGAAGACACCACAGCTTTGCAGATGGAGGTGCCCGGTGGAGCTAGAGCTTTGTCTCGTAGGCAAACGGATCAATCGGAGTACACTACTTGAACAGGAGTACTCCGCAAAAACCCCAAACCAATCTAACCATTGGAGAGTGACGTAACAGGAAATTAAAAGGTATGATCCAGAACAATGCTAGTCACAAAAGGTCAAAAGTAAAAAGAAAAACAGTGGAAAAGGGTGAAAACAAGAATGAGAGCTGCGATATCAGGCCGCCATCATGCAGCGCTGTCACCATAGCAACCATAGCAATAACAACAAAAACAAAAAGTGGTTTTGTGTGTGTGTGTGTGCACTCATGTGTGTTTGTCCGTGTGTATGTACATGTGTATATGTGTAATTGTTTGTGTGTGTGTGTGTGTGTAAGAGTGAGAGAGAGAGAGAAAACAGAAAAAGTTCAGATAGCAGTGACCTTTCTTTTGTGGCAGTGCATCACAAGTGGCAATTTTAGTTGCAGGAAATCACAATTAATCCTTGGAAAAGCTAAAGTTCATTGTTCTGCCCGTTAAGAGCACTTATCACAAATAAATTTGCTAGTTGGTGCTACAGCCAAGCTTGAATAAAGGTCAAGAGATACTAAGCAAATTCTGTCAAGGGTTTTGAGTGTTTTAAGCCATTGGACCCATTACAAGACCACAGAAGAAAGAATAAAAACTGTAGATCTCATTGATGAAAACTAAGGTCAAATTCTTGAAGTGTCTGATGTGTTTGTGATGGAAGTGTCTTACAGTCTACCTGCGTGTAATGGCATGAATGTCAGTATGCCTGTCAACATCAGTCACTCGAGTGCTGTCCAAACTTTCAGATACTTTTCCCAACATATTACCAATCTATAGAAGTGTAGTCATGGTACTATACTTTTTGAAGGTGCCTTACATTTACTGTATAGTATACCCTGTGCGTATGTAATTCATATGATTATTCATGAACTGCTTTTGTCATTTTCAAAGTATTATTACTTTAAAACACTGCTCAAAACGTGCTTAAACCTTTGCCAGGCAGCCTAGTGAATATTCATGTATTCATTAGCATGACCTTTCATAAGATCTCTGCCCATGGTGTAGGTAGACAGACAGACAAGAGCGCCTATGAATACAGATGAACTGAGAAGTCCTGTTGTGATTGGTGAAGAGAAGTCCTGTGGGGAAGCTGAAGAGTTCTTTGGGAAAATAGAACACACATACTGTTAAGGTGAAGGAATGAAATCAATCAATCCCAGCTTTGATTCTTGCTTCCTCTCATGTGTTATTTTGTTTCCCTAACAGATCTATTCTACTTTTTTGCTTTGGATAGGCCAACCAGATGTGAGGTGCCTGGTGTCCCAATGACCAGCTTGGCTCATTAGAGTTAACTCCATGTTGTGTCTGGCTGATGACCAAACAATCTGTTCCCCATTGAACACAGTCCTCAGTTGCTTAGCAGGAGGTCATCAGTAGTTAAAGCACGGCTTACATAATTGTTGTGCATCTGGTCTTCAAAAGGTAGATTGAAAAAGTCACATTTTATCCAACTGTTCTTCTATTCTGCCTGTTTTAAATTGGTCGGCAAACAAAAATACACTCCCAAAAAAATCTCCCAACTTTGTCTTATCATTAAAATTACATTTGTTTATTAATTCAAGCTAACTTCAAAAGAACTAAAATTATACCTACAATGTATTCACACTTGACATAATATAAGATTTATGTTGTGTGTTTGTCTATGTATGTGTGTGTGTGTGTGTGTGTGTGTGAGGTATTTATCAGAGAACTATTCACATCTATTAACTATACACAACAAATTATTCACTGTGATGCTTGGGCATAGCTCACACTTTAAGGATTTACTCTAGTCTGGTTGACACACATACTGTCCTCAGTCCACGTTTCTTGTCCAACATCATTATTATAATTATTCAGTGTTGCAGTACTATTAATGATGCTATTGTGTTGCTAATGAGCAGCTATATAAATTAATTAATAATTCAACTTATGTTAAGGTAGACTCACAGTATATATTTAGTTACTTTCCTAGCCATGAATACTTTTAAGAATACTTTTTCAGAATTCAACTTGATGTTCAGCAAGTCAGCAGGTGGTATTTCTCTTTAGCGCCCTCAGAAGGCCACAAACATGACGGTATTATTATCTAACATTGTTAGATAATAATAATAATAATAATAATAATAATAATAATAATAATAATAATATTTTAGACCTGTGGATCTTCGATCTTTTCTCTGATTATGTTATTGCAATACTAAACATTGGTTAATGAGTTGCTTTTATTTTTGTTAAAGAGATGTAAACAACAGATGTAGACAGTATACTAATAATATGCCTTTGTTTTACATGGAGAATGACTGTGAGGACCTTTTTTATTGTAAGGTTTATTCACTCTGAGATATCAGGTTGCATTTAGCAAGGGTTGTCCCTAATCAAGGGTCTTTGAATATCTCTCTGTTCCTTGCATTTCGTTGATGGATCTCCTTCCTTGCTAACTGACCTTGCTCAAATTTAATTAAAGGTCTGTGTTGTTTCCATCACTCCATGTATTGATCTATTTGTTCCTGTAATTTTAACACTTTTATGTCTCCTCTACATGTCTTTCTTCACATGTTTTTTTTCTTCTATATATTCTTTTATATAGTCTTTGTACTTGTTCATTCTTTCTTTGTTCTTTGTATAGTCTTTGTATCTATTCATTCATTCTTCATTTTTTCCCCTCTCTGATCATTGTTTCCTCTTTCATCTGGCTTCTATATTAGATCCCAATAACCATGTATAGAAGCTCAGATTGATTTTCAGCACAGCTCAACACACAGTGCCACTGCGTGTGTTTGCATTGTCTGAGCCTAGCAGTGCATCTGGCTCCTAGAAATCCAATAAGATTATAGTGTTTCTCTCACTGCTCTGCCAACACATTTATCTGCTTTTTCGCTCTTTTTTTTTGGTTGTTTTTTTTTTAACTCCATGTTCTCAGCATACCCCAAATGTCAGGTTAATCCAGTTATATTCTCATTCAAGGAAAGGTAATTTTGCTTTTCTCCCTCCCTCCCCCCTCCTGTAACAACACAATCTCTTCTACATCCTTTTTGTTCAGTGTCCAGTTCTGTTGGCCTCAGCAGGCTGCTGCTCTAAAGGCCCATAGAAGGTGATAACTCTCTTGGCTTTCACAACCAGCAATTGGATAACGCAACATTTGCCTCCAGGGCCAAACATATATCCTTCAGCTATGCTATTCGCTTACAAGATCAACCTTGACTTGGTGATGTGGACCGAAACATCCAAAGAAAAATGGCAGAACAGGGAAAGATCATGCTTTCAGGTGCTGCTCCTTTAAAGAATTCTGGTGCTGTGTTTATATCCTCTTTTATGTTATGTAAATATACTGCTTTTCCCTCATCCTATATTATGAGATTTCATTATGGCACCTATGCCCTCCCCTCTTGGTACATTAAATTGTCTGGGAGAGCTATATTATTATATTTTGATACACACAGTACATGGAACACATGGGGAAATACATGGACCCTGGAACTGTACCCAAGCCTGTGCCAATCTGTGAAGCGCTGGTGATGTGTGTCGGGGTGTTGGCTCACTCTGGTGATCTGTTGCCAGAGGTGACACTGCGGCAACAGCAGGTTTGGATGTGACAGTTTGGAGTCCAGGGGGCTGCTGTGACAGCATTCCCAGCTGTTAATGTCACAAAGGCTGTGTGCAGATGACTGTATATCCCCCAAGTCTTGTTTTTGTCATTTTGTTTTTTTTCTCCACATAAAACTAACTCTTTACCTGGCTATCTCATTGAATTAGCTGAATGAGGATTTCAAGCATGGAAGCAGTGGAACCAATTTCATATCAGAATGTGGTACTGAAATCAGCTACCTATGGGATCAAACAACAGTAACATATATGCAAGAAGGCAGCTGGAAAATAGTTTTTCCCACAACAGAACACTGTCACATTTTATACTAATGAATAACAGATTCAGCTTGCCAAGATAATTAATTGAATGCTATGATCCTTAAATAGTAACTGAGGACCAGCAGTTAAATGTTTAAAGAAATCATTTATGTAGATGAATAGTAGCTTCTGGTGTGGCTGTCTGAATGTGCTCAACTGACCTATTTTTGTTTCAGCTTGTTGGTTAGATACTACAGGATGAAACACTTTCTATAAACACAGTATTCATAATGCCTTATAAACCCATTCATAAAGGGTAATAAAGCATTTGCTAACCCTGATAACTAATCAGTGTTCATAACTATTTACACTTTCTCATGACTGTACTTGAACTATATATATATATATGATAACTATACTGTTATCATATAAGCCTTTACAACTTGAAATGTCACAAATCATTATAAAGCTTCTTTGGGCTTTTTTTTCATGAGTAATTATGTATCTATCTCATTATACTTGGAGTATGCACTGACGATTGGTCAAACAATTTTCAAACTGAATTAATGCTTTTTGACACTTCAAGTTGTAAAGGCTTACATGATAACAGTATATCTTACGAGTATTATACCACATTATACCATCATACCATGACATTATAATGTATTATGAATACCGTCATGACTGTGATACACCAGGCTCGGCTTATTCTTATGTTACAGCATCAATCTGGTCAGTTGTTAACACTTTATAACTGTCAATCATGATAAGTTAGTATGAATACTTTATAACCCTTTATGATTGTCTATATATATATATAGTATTTAGCCAACTGAACAATGACATTGCAAGCAACTATTGGCACAGAACAGCATATGAATGTTGAACTGAGTTAATTCCCCTAAGAGGTCATCAGGTCATAAACCTCAAAATAGCCAGTGTGTTGACAAATTGGTCAATGGCTGTTTCTGAAATAGCATATTGCTGTACTTACTGCCTACAACTTGCATGAAGTGCAGGGCATGTACCATTGTTCTGAGACTGAGAAAATGAGAAGATGTGGTACAGTTGTTGATGTATTCCACATTTATATCTTTTTGTCCAGGAATAGGTTAATGTAAGCATCAGAGGGACATATGGATAATATGTTAATAATCTCCAAGTCAAACATTGTTTTTAATTTCTTTTCTTTGTGTGTCTCTGCTGTTCAGTCATTAAATAACACAGCGAATGATCCTGAAAAGCCCAGAGTCAATACTTAATGAGAATGGCTTGCGGATCAATAGCTATTGACTTAAAGGTGCCATTATTAGCTTGTAAGACATTAGTGCCTAAGTATTATTGTCTAATTATAATGAAAGTGGACAGCCTGTATAGTTGTTCAAGAGAAAATCATGAAGAATGTTGGTCTCTGAGGGTAAAAAAGATCTAAAATCATGGAAAGCTGTTGATAATGATTCAAGATTCAAGATCTTCATTACATCTCAGTATACTAGTATAAGAGAGAAAAACTGTTGTGTTTTTGTGTTGTAGTGAAAAGACTGACAGGCACAGGCTTAGGCTGTCCTTGCTTCCATGTTCATAAGTCTGTGAAAGTCTGTTCTGTAGTCTAGTGGTCTGAGCCTTAAGATTTTGAAATCGCTTGCCAGGAAGCAGCTGAAACAGCCCATCACTAGGATGGCTGTGGCCCATCCTGATTCTTTTGGCCTTTCTGATGTATTGGCTGTTACATAAGTCCTGATGGAGGGCAGATCACATCCACAGAAGCCTTGTGCTGTATGCACAACTCTTTGTAGTGCTTTTCATTTGGTTGCAGAGCAGTTTCTAAACCATGCATTGATGCCTCCAGTCAGGATGCTCTCTGTGGTGCATTTATAAAAGGCCTTCAGGATCTTAGATCACATATCAAACTTTCTTAGATGCCCAAGGTGGAAGAGATTCTGTTGGGCTTTTTTAAAAATCTGGTCAGCGTGACCAGACATCATCAGGTCTTCTGTTCTGATTGACTGATTGATTGATTGATTGATTGATTGATTGAGGACAGTCCTCTTCTGTGATGTAGCTGAAATAGATTAATTAAAAACATGACTAACCGCAATATAATAACAAAGATTTTACAATAATATATAAAGTAATATAAAAGTAAAAGTGGGGTAGGGAAACTTGTAATAAATGTCTTGAATTGCTTGTGTTTAAAATTGCTCGTTATAAATTAAAGTTTCAAGCTTAAGGGTACACTGGATTAGACATAGGGGTATTGAAACAGAAAGCTCAGTGTGAACATTAGGAACTGTAAGTTGAAGATGACTGCTAGAGCAGGTATGATAGGGACTTGAGTGCCTGAGTTTTTTTATGATAGCCTCATAGATGAAAAGAGCCTAGTGTCTGAAGCGTCTTTCAGGGAGAGATGACCAACCAATATTGTCTTACAGGAAGCAGTGGTGGATGTTGTAGCTAGCATCAGTAACAAACTTTACAGAATGGTATACTGTTTCAAGGGTTTTAGGAGAGGAGAGGGGGGCATTCTTTTACATTATATCACCATAATCTAGCACAGGCATAAAAACTGCTTCAACTGTCCTTTTTCTGCAGGAAATGGGGAAAGACTTTTTGTTTGGCATTTTCTCATGTAGCCATGCCCAGATACCTGTTCAATGTTAAAACCAATTGGGGCACTTAAGCTTAAGCAGCTAATGTCAATGTTCTTTGATCTAGAAAATTGCAATTTAGTTTTATTAGTGTTTAAGTCTAGTTTAAGTCTAAAGAGGGCCTCTTGTAGAGAGCTGAAAGCTAGTTGCAGATTATAAAGTGCAGGTTTGGTAGAATCAGCAATACAATATATTATGGTATCGTCTGTATAGAGGTGGACATGACAGTGATTGAGAGAAGACGCTATGTCATAAATGTAAATGGCAAAGAGGAAAGGTCTGGAAACAGAGCCTTGCAGAACACCTTTTGTTAATGGCAAGAGGTTGGAATTAACAGTTCCTGATTTTACATATTGTAACCTCTTGCTAAGATAACTATGGAACCAGTTGCAGGCTTTAGAGTCAAAACCAATGGCATTTTTTGTAAGAGCAAATTATGATCAACAATATAAAAGCATTTGAAAAATCAACAAAAACTGCAGTACAGTGCTTCCTTCTGTCTAGAGCCAATGCGATATCATTGGTGACCAGGGTTGCAGCTGTGATTGTACTGTGTTGTGCCCTGAAACCAGATTGATGTGGGTCTAATAGGAAGTATCTTGAAAGAAATCATTTCAATTGGTTGTTGACTAGTGATTGTAAGCCTTCGATAAGCAGGGTAATTTGGAAATTAGACAGTAGTTAAGTCATCTTTATCCCCACTATTATACAAAGATGTTACATGGGCCATTTTCCAGACGAATGTAGGAATGTACCAGATGAGGTGGAGAGGTTATGTTATATATATGTTAGCTGTTTTGTGATAAGGGGAGCAGATAGCCTTAGAAGAAAAGGGTCTAAATTGTCCTCACCAGTGGAGCTCATGGGGTTCAAGGCATTTAATGCCCTAAGGACTTCAGCAACGGTGAAGGGTATTAAAGAGAATTCAGCAGTGGGGAGTGGGGCACCCACATGGTCAGTACTGAAAGCTTTGATTTAAATTATGATGCCTGCTTAAAATTTCCTGGAGGATGTGACCGACTACAGTGCTTGTTAAAGGCAGAGCAAATCTCCATGGGTCTTGGAGACTACAGGGGGCAGACATTACAGAGGTAGGTAATAATGGACTTGAGATTTGAAAGCTTTCCAGAAGAGTGCTGGGTTTGAATAAGAACTGAAGAGCATATTAAGTTGGTAGGCAGATTTAGCTTGCCTCATCATTGGTGTACATTTGTTTCTAATTTTCCTAAAGCAGGTCCAATCATAGGCAGATTTTGTATGTCTATCCCGAGCCCAGGCCTTGTTTCTGGACAGAAGTAAGGCTGACAGTTCTGATAAAAACCTTCAAATGAGTCTCTGATACAAGCAATGGGGCGGTGGTCACTGACCCCAGGGTCAAAAACTCCACTGACAGTAAATTTATCAGGTTTATTTGAGAAAATTAGATCAATAGTGGTTGACATAGAAGGCTTTAAAAGGTAGGTTCAGCAATTTGTTGAGTAAAGCTAAGACTAGCCCAGACCCCTTTCATTTAACTCAAGGCAACAGATGACCAATTAGTCTTAAAATCCCCTTGAATGATAACTTTAGTGTAAGAATAGGGACTTGGTTGAGGCTGAAGGTGATCTACATACCCCAATAAAAACTGGCATGTTGTTACCAGGCCCATAGAGAAGTTTTAGAGTGATGAACTCAAAGCTATTTGAGACTGAGACTAGTTCTGTCCATTCTAAAATTATTAAAATCATCCTAGGCCACCTCTATGTCATTTATGCAGGTCTTAAGCCAAGTCTCTGTGAGGACTGTGGATCAATCAGGATCAATTTGGGAAATTAGAAGCTTTAGATGGTCCAGTTTCTGGGGATTGAACAGGCTTCTGATGTTCCAGTGAATCAAGCCTAGGCCTTTTCTGGATTTGGATGCTAGCGGATTATTCAGAGGACGGTTTACTGGTAGCGTTAGAATGAGATGCAGTAGAGTTGCTGGGTGGTGAAAGACAGGGAATGTAGATGAGGTTTGATGGAGTTGTCGCTGACGTAATTGATGTGCTGGTGGCAAGATCTATCATTGATCATAACCTGAATATCAGCAGATGTACAGTGGTGATCAGGTGGATCCTCAATAATGAACTGGTTATAGAGGGAAGAAGATAAAGGGATAAATTTAAGAGTAAGTTAACCAAAATTTAAATGGGACAAATTGAAGAGTAAATTAACCAAAAGTTATCAAATTAGAGACTAATTGCATGAAATGATGAAAACCATCTCTCCTATAGAGATCATGCCTTCTCCAGAAATAATCAAAATTTCCCATACTATTATATTTCGTGGCCAGACAATTTTTTTCAGCCACAAATAGAGGCTGAAGACAGCTAAAACATTCAGACTTCTTAGATGGAGATGGGATAGGCCCACAAATAATACAGGTCTTACCTAAATTCTCAATCACACAGTATAGATTTAGTATACAGTATAGTCCTGATGTAATTTCTCATATTGCCTGGCCATAACATAATTTGTCCGACATGGGCAATGACCATATTGATTGAGGGATGATAGTCAATAAGCAAAGGGATAAGGTTAATAAAATCACTAACCTTACCACCATTGACATAGTAAGAGATAGTTGCAGGGAGTTGAACTTTACTTATAATAGAGTAATCTAGGACCAGAATCTCCAGAGCAGTGAGACCCCGATTCGCACTCAGTATCATGTTAGACAGAAGTAAATGTGCAGCAGAGACCGAGCTTGGTGGAGCAGATGGTCCGTCACTGTCCAGAACGTTCAAAGGGTTGTGTGATAGTTCAGATGACTCAGTGTGTGTGAAGAGATGGCGCTGCCATTTCCCACTGACACCAGGAGTAGATAGGGAGGTCTTTTTTGCCTTGCCCAGGGAGGATGAGGGTAGCTGGACCACTGTGTAGGGTGACCATGTGGAACCAGACTCGGACTCATTTAGGATCTCCAACAGAGCAAAGAAGATTGGAAATTGGCAACAGGCAAACAGTGATATAGAGATAATCTCCTGCCCTCCCCCCACCGCAACTGAGGTCCAGGTGGAATCCACCCCCGCAGCAGGGTCAGGACCAGTGACCTCTGCAAAGCTATGCATAGGAGCCTGTTCAGCTGTGTGTGGAGTACAGTGGCGATGACAAACATTATTTTCGATGGAGCGGAGCTCAAGTCTCTAACTGGAAACGTCGGAGACCCAGGGGGTAGGGGACAATGAGGCTCCAGGTGTCCTTGACTC
Organism: Tenualosa thibaudeaui; assembly: GCA_027481765.1. Lineage (NCBI taxonomy): Eukaryota > Metazoa > Chordata > Actinopteri > Clupeiformes > Clupeidae > Tenualosa > Tenualosa thibaudeaui. The sequence continues at coordinate 12,850,140 of JAIFZK010000015.1, read as the reverse complement.
AAGGGGAGTAGTCATGATCCAGGTAAGACCAAGGTCATTAGGTTGGGTTAGACAGGTTAGGGTTAGGTCTAGTCACCAGGCTAGAACAACCTAGCTATGCTGGTAACACTGTGCAAGAAACACCAAGGAGCCACAGTAGCACCGTTGATGGTTAATGGGGTCAAACTGGTTTGCTTTCCTCCTGCAGTTTACAATTAGCTCTTTGGTCTTTGTCACGTTGAGAAATTTGTTCTGTCACGTTGAGAGGTTGTTCTCCTATGTGCATTAGGTGATATATTTATGTGGCTTGCATGTATGGTCAGCAAGGCCTCTTCTGATGATGTGTCTACCTCTGATATTGCAGAGGGATACCTGATTCTTATTTGTTATCTTTGAAATACAGTTAAAAATACAATGTCTACTGGCAAATGGATGGATATTTATTGTTTGATTGATTGATTGGTTGACTGATTGATTGGATTTCTTAATTAGCACTGGACTTGTTTTTGTAGGAACAACCCTATTGGTACTCTTAAGAAGGTAAAAGAAATATGTAACTCATGTGTAGCAAACACACACAACACCCTCCATTTCCAGATTTTCTCCACAACATCTGATTTTTAGATGCAAGGAAGTAAACTCATTTGTGAGGACGCTTTACGACTACACAAACCCTGTTTAATAGTACACGTATTAGGGAAGGCAGTTTTGTGTCCTGGCCAATGTCCTGTGTCCATCTTTCAGTTTGTAGAACTTCTCTCTGTATCCATTTTCTCCCTGGTGACACAGAGAGTGTATTCAGTATCACAAGTTCCCTGTTTGCAGCCATACACCATAGTCTAGAGGTCATAGCTAGGCTATTGGGTGGACATTGAGAGATGCAGTGTGGTGGGAGAGGGGGATTTGACTCGCACTGTCAGAGATAAGACAGGAATGATGAATGATGTCACCAAATGGCAGATCAAATGAGAGGGGAAGTCAGTGAATGATGATATAAAATTGCAGATGGGAACAGTGAGTGAGTGGGTGAGTGAGTGGGTAAGAGAGAGGTTGGGGAGGATATCTGATTTTCTCAGAACTTCCAGTGCTCTATGAATGCCAAACAAGAGAGAGAGAGTAAGTATGTAAACAGGATCCTGCTGCATTCTTGCCTACCCTGTGACATTGCAACCCTTTAGCATTTTAGATCCCAGTAAGGGACAACTGCTTGGACAACTGCTTGGGGTTAATGTGCTGATATTAAGAAAAAGTGAGTGATGAAGAAGAGAACCCTGCATGTATTTTCTTAGCCAGCAGCCACACAGTTAGCTTGACATAGGTACTGGAATTCAGAATAGCCAATAACAGTAGGTAAGTATTTCTCACATTTTCTAGCACTGAGGCCACTCAAAGCTTTCTGAAGGCAATAACACTCCATAAGTCTACAAGCAATGATGACTAGCCTTGTGTGAATGGATATAATTCAAACAGTCAGCAGGTTTAAGTTGGTTCACAGGCTTCAAAGGAAACAGGCCATTCATGTTGATTCACATGCAGACATTCCTGGCTTTGCTGCTTTATTGATCAATGAATCTCTGACAAAGCCTCGGACATGCCATCCAAACACTTTCATCCACACGCTGTAGCACTTTGAAAAGGGGAAAAACATCAGTGGTGACAGGTCTCACTTCAAACCCCAGCAGACCCCAAGTCCCAAGTGAATTCTCTGATCATCAGATGATGTAACTATTCAGTTATCTTTAGCTGCTGGTACACTATTTGGTCTATGTTGAACATAAACAAACTTGATAGAGCGGCCTGGCTTGCCAGTGTACCCATATCCTATCAACTATTGCTATAATTGTTTATTATTTCATGCAGTGGCAAACTACTTTACATTGACTGTAGGTAATCAGATCACATTCACATTCCAAATCCAAACATTTCATGGACAAATTCTCTACAATTCTCATCTTCCAGGGCTCCCAGTGGCCCTCAGTATGATATCTTACTTGCATTATCTCCAAAATCCCAACTAGAAGCACTCACTTGACAAACTCGCTCTTTGTCAGGTGGTATTTTGGTCTCGGAAATGACCGCACCATTGGGGCGCTTTCACTGTCAGTGTGACTGGGCCTGCTGCACCCGATGGCTGACAGGCAGGACCCTGTGTTTGACCTCTCCTGTTCTCCCACTCTCCCCCGCAGGCAGGAGAGGGAGCTGACAGGAGTGTAATGGCAGCCTGTGGGTCTAGTGGAAGTGGGCACTCTGTGATGGTGTCCGTGTTCTCTCTCTCACTCTCTCTTCCATGCACTTGGCAGACCATCAGAACCTAAGACTATCTATAGCAGCAGGCTGTTAAGCTGTCAGCCTGGCCCCTTCTCATTTCTGTCTTTATTTAAAGAAGAAGTTAGAGTCTCCTCTGTCTATCATTCTCTCTCTCTCTCTCTCACTCTCTTCATCCCCCCGTTTGTCCATGTTTGTAAGACTAGTTTCAGTCTCTGACATCCTTGCAAATTTTTCCTTCTTATTTTCTCACATCCGCCTTCCTCTTATTATGTGCTGCAGTCTGCACTGGATGTATTCTTAGTCTGTAAGTGCATACAAAATTCTTCTCGTCTGTAAACAGCAGTTCTGGCAAGCAAGTGATTCACATGGGCACTAGAGCTAGAGTTGCTTCGGCAAGGAAGAAGAAGAAGAAGAAGAAGAAAGAAAACACACTTGTTAGTTGCAAATTCTCCTCTGATACTTCAAAAGTAAAAAAATCCAGATTGCAGAAGGAGACACCACTAGAAAGCCAAATGCCTTCAGTATTTTCTGAATGAGTGGACCACTAGCAGACTAGCAGAATAGACCAATCAGATTTCTGCTCCAAAGTCTAATTTCACAGAGTCTGCAGGGACATGAAGTAAACACATTATGAAGCTTCTGCCTCAGATGTCTTCAATTAGCCCATTTGCCAGATGAAAGACTGTGAATCTTTTTTTCTGTCTCTGGCAAAAGTCTGTTCTCGTCCTTGTTCGAATTCCCATCACCCCTAAGTGATCGCAACATTTGATGTTGGTATTTGAGTAAACAATGGTCCCTATTCTGCTGCCTTCACTCCTGAATGTCCTTTAGAGTGATTGAATGTCGCCATTCGGTTTTCCCATTTGACTTACATGCCCTTTCTGCCATTCCCTTAACTGTTAGAGTGTAAATTTGCACTCCTATCTTGGCAAACAGAACAGAGGTAGTGATCATTTGTGTGAGTGTGTGTGTGTGTGTGTGTGTGTGTGTGGGTGGGTGGGGGGGTATTTTTATATTTCCGGTGGTAAGATGACTTAATTCTGACAGACTTAAGATAGCCCTGGGGTCTTACATGAAGAACATATACCCCCTTAGCTGTGCTTTATCAGTGGACAGACAGGCCTCACTGTCAGAAAATGTAGAGTAAATTGCAGCCAAATCCGTCACCATCTGTAATTTTCTCACACTTGAATGCTCTTCTGTAAGCAAAAGAGCAAAATCGCAAATGTCTCTCATGAAAAAATGAATGAATGAATGTTCATTTTCTTGTCAGGTAATGTGGGGAATTTCAACCTGTAAACCTGTAATTTTCCATGCTGTTCATATTTCAGCTGACCAGTAATCATATGAATTCAGAGAACAGGAACACTATATACTACCTTTTGTCAAGGAAAGTTAATGTTTGCAGCAAAGTTTGTAAATTTCTGTAGTTTCTATGTCATTATCTGAATTCTGTAGTTTTTGAAAAGCAGCGCAGCACCATTGTCAATTCTTGTGTATCCAAGGATCACAATACTCACCACTTCAAGCCTAAGATTGAGAGTGTTTTGGCCTTCAACCAATGGTGATTGACCATTAAGTATTTTATAAATATCATTTTGACAAAGCCAGAACTACTCCAGAGCTTGTGATTCAGATGTGTAGTCTCTTAATATCCTAATAAAGAGGAAAACCAAAATAACATTTTTAGGAGATACAGGACAACAAAGGGAAAAGTGTGATGTTTTATGGAAATAAGGTATGCATTGCTCAGCGACATTGTTGTTTTGTTTTGCTGTGTTTTCCCCCTTCCCAATGGCCAGTGTAATGCCAACAGATTAAAACTGATTTCATGATCCATAACTCATGTTTTCATTGTTGGCTTTTGGCATATTCACAGTATCTATTCAAAAGCATGTAGATTTGGAGAACACATAATCACTCTGAGTGTATTCATGACATTGGTTTTCGCAAGAGACTCCGGGCAACACAATGAGTGTGTAGGAGGGGCGGGTGGGTTGACTTAAAGTAAGGCAGGGGTAGTTTGGCACAGACCAGGATGTGCGCTCAGGCTTAGAACGGATTACAGGAATCTGAAATCACAGAATGCCCTATGTTGTAGAAGGCTTTAATTGTCCATTTGAAAGCACAGCCTCCATTCTTCATTGAAAACTCTTTTAAGATGCTTTAACACTTTTAGCATTAACACACACATACACTCACACACACACACACACACACACACACACACACACACACAGATTTAGTTTTCATTGTCGCATTTAAAGGAAACCACATCCAGCTGTTACACTTGTGTTATTCTCACTCCTCCCTGAGGTTTCAACAGGACAGCAAAAATGTATTGCAATTTCTCTCTTCTTCCCTATTACCTCTACTTCCCTCTTTCTCTCTATCTATCCCTCCTTCTTTCTGTCTCCATGGGGATCTGCAAGTAATGCTGATGCAGCCTGAGATAAGGTCTCCCATTCAACAGGTCTGGTGTTGATAAAGACACAGTAGAGTACAGTCCCTCAACACACTCCCCAAGGCCAAGTGCCTTATCTGATCTCCACAACTTTGATCAGAGCTCAGAGTTGTTGTTCGTGTTGGTGTTGTTGTTGGTGGTGGTGGTGTGTGTGCATGTGTGTGTATGTGTGTGTGTGTGTGTGTGTGTGTGTGTGTGTGTGTGTGTGTGTGTGTGTGTGTAAAGACAACTGGAGACAAGTGGAGGACTGGAGGGGCTTCTGTGAATTGACCCCCACATTCACACACTCACATCTCTCTCTCTCTCTCCCTCGCTCTCTCTTCACAGCAGACAGCTCTCTAGCTCTGATGGTAGCCACAGCCTTTCAGCCAGTCCAGTCTCTGGAGATAACGCTTTGAGAACCGGGAGACAGTATCTGTGCAGACACAGACACTGTGGGGACTACACAACACTTGTGTCTCTTTTTTAATACTCCCCCACCTCAGGAAGTTCAAATGTTAGTGTTTCTTCAACAGTGCTTAACTTTATTGCAGATAAACTGTGATTGATGAAGTAGAACCAAGCTGTAAGTGATGAAATTGTGAAATAAGGTTCAAAAGGAGATTCTGCAACATACTGGTACTCAATAAAATAACGACTAAAAATAAATATCTAAAATCATCCAACTTGCAGTGGATAAAGGAAGTGTTATGCATTAAATTAAATTGCATTAAAATGTTATGCATTAAAAATTGACATCAAATAAGGAAAGAAATATTTCGCACAACTTTTTCTGGACCTGGTGCTCTAGAACACTGAGTGCTTCAATCTGGCCTTCATGGGACTGCGACTCTCCTCACTGCTGTCATCAGTGTGGAGTGGAGGAGATAGGGGATGAAAGTGGCCTGTAAGACAAACAGCTTTCCAACAAGTTCAAAAGGCCTAGCGCCGCCTTTTTCTGCCTCGTCTGGGAGATCATCTGAGGAATCCTCAGCGCTTTAACCCCACACCACTCCACCTCCACCCTCACCCTCACACATAGAGACACACTTAGAGTTTTTTTTTAATGTGTTAGCCAGAACAAAATCGTCTGTAGAGGCAGAATGTGCTGAACTTCCTCTGCCTGACTTTGGCAGCTTCCCCTGTGTTTTTTGTACTTTCATCTTACCGCTCATTCTCATCGCTCAACAATATCAAGCTTAACCTTGACAAAGACTCCTATCTGCAAGTAGTGCGACATGTTTCAGAGCTGCTTCGCTGTGTGGGATTGCGGCACGATGTGTGGGTGTGTGTGTGGGCGTGCGATTTCTAAAATCACAGTGAGTGTGTCAAAACATAGCATAGCAGTATATCATCACAAACTATTTTATATGTCTGCTTCTCTTTAGATCTTGTCAGCTTTATTCCTTAGCACACCAAAAAGGAAACATACGATTTTGCTATAAGTTTCAAGCCCCCCTATTACCTTATGTATGCTTTATCCTTTGTTGATGAACAATTTGAAGAGAGAAGTATGTCTTTCCTATGGGGTGCATATGTTGTAAGAAAACACGTAAGTGTTGTAAGAAGACACACACGCATATATATATATATATATATGCATGTGATATCAATATATATATATATATATATATATATATATATATATATATATATATAGTGACACTTTATATTAGGGTACACATATTTACCATAAACTAGAAGCTTATTAACGTGCAAATTAATAACATACTAGCCATTTGTTAATCATTACAAGTTGCTTATTAATACCTGCAGGTATTCTGCAGGATCTTATTCTACCCATAGTAGACCATTGACTAGACTTTCTCCAATGTAAATTCCTAATTACTGCTTATTCATAGTAAGTAAGTTTGTTGTTTTATATGGATTATGATCTCAATATGCTTTGCTTAGTAAGGGTCTAAAGTGGTAGTACAACAGGAACAGTTATTCTCAGGAACATAGGACGTAATTAGGACTTATTTGAACACTATATTTGGGTACTTGTAGTTTTGGGTTTTGTTCTAATGAATAGGCCATCTTTTCTAAATAACACTGAAGGACAATAACTATTCATGTTGTACTAGTGCCTTATAAGCCCCATACTAACATATTAAGATCATAATTCATATACAACAACTAACTTACTATATAAACAGTAATTAGGAGTTCAAATTGGAGAAAGTATTAGTTAATGGTCTATTATGGGTAGAATAAGGTCATGTAGAATAAGGTATTAATAAGTGATTTCTAATGATTAACAAATGACTAGCTAGTTAATGGAGAATGTGTACTCTGATCTAAAGTGTTACTAAAGATTAAAATAAGCCCACTTATTTTTCAAAATTTACTTTTCTGTACCTCTACTGGTAGGAATACAAAATAAACACACACACACACACACATACAGTACACTTATGTTACTCATTCTTTTCAAAACAAAAACCATTACTGTGAGTGCCCTGTAAATATGGCATGTATCCTTGGTAAGTGCTGCTGTTTGTGCTGACTCATTCTTCAAGTGTTGTTTGTCCATTCCGAGGGACTGACAGAGAACAATAAGAATGGAAGAAGCTTTTAATCCAGGTAGAGACCAGAAATAGGAACTGCAGAAACAATGCACACCCAGTCAGCAACAGAACTCCCTCTCAACTGCCCGTAACACTCCATCTCAGACAACAGAACTGTTAGTGTGCAGTGTGCAGACATTTACTGAAAGTCTTATATTGACAGCCTGTTTGTGTCTCAGCTCAGATAGGTTACATCTGTTTCACTTGCTCTTTGCATTGTAGCATGCTGTGACTTATCCCAACAGCAAGATACGACTCTGATTCGAGTTCCTACATATTAGGCTGCCTCATATCATGAGTGGCATCTTGGCTAGTTGTCTTATGTCATTTTTTTATGCCTTTTTCTTTTTACAGTTGAATAGCTCCTTAGTGATGGTAATGTAATGGTTAAGGAGCCTGGCTACCATGCTAGTAGCTTGGAAATTGTGGGTTTGAATATTGACTGCCACTGTTATGTCCTTGCGCAAGGCAGTTCTCTTTCAGTCAAACTACTCAGCATTAACCAATGGGAATCCATTCTCCGATCACATGATCACCACTGAAGAAATCCTTCATAGGTCCTTTTTAAGATTTTTGGCATGAATGACTATGTAAAGTATACAACATGTTACCATGAGGCTCGCTGCAGAGAACGATGATAGCCATTCCCAGAGTGGAGGAATTTGTTGATCTGAGGATCTGTCTTTGCACGCCTCCAAATATCCTGGCGCAGGGTAGAGCGATGGGCCACCTGGTAGTGCTGGTGTGCCACTGGTGGCTGATGCTGTCGCAGCACTCTGACAAAGAAATAAGCCCCACTGCTGGAGGTCCCCTCTGTCCCATGGGTCTGTTCGGGCCCGTGATGCAGCACATGAGAGACTGGTTCAGTGCCATGCAGAAGGACGCAGACGGTCTGGATACTTTCCTGCCACGGCATAATGCAACTGATTCACGGTTGAATGGGAAAAATGAGCCCCCTGCGAAGCGATATAGGGGCTCCTTCTCAGTCTCTGTCCATGCCGGTGGTTTATAACCACAAATCTGATGAAAAAAAGCTGATAGGTGTAGATTGTTGTGAAGAGTTTCTATTCTCTGCTCTGTTTAGGCTTGGATAGTGGTGCTGACAGTGGCATCAGGATACAGCCCTGAAATTATTTTAAAGGTGCCCTGCCACACAAAACCTGTGTTTTGGAATATTATATGACTTTTGTGGTGCATGCGAAAATGTAATTCTGTCTTTGTTGTCTGCAATTTCTCAATTAACAGAGAAATCAGGGCAATTTGAAAAGTTAGTCAATTTTACGTAGCATTGGCAAACCCTAAGCCATTGGCAGATAGTACTGAATTATCGACCAGTCCATGGTCTCCTATATTTATTAGTGCCTGCCCCATGGAAAACCCATTGAAAATCTGTGAAATAAAGACAACAGGCAGAACAGCAACATGACGTTTTTAGCTTATGCTGAATAACAAGAGGCTATGGACAAATGGCTGCAGTGAAATTTTAGAGGTCCATCATTATTTATGTATCTAGTGCATTTCTTCAAAAAAGACTTGTCAACTTTGGTGAATACAACAGGCTTCGTAAGTTTTGAACTGTGGTTGTAACAGTAATGAGTTATCAGTAAACAGTAAACAGTTATCTGGATATGTTGGCAAGTGTGAAACCCTACACATTACAAGCGTACTGTTGCAAAGTGGCTGTTAACAATGTGCAAGCAATTATTGGATGTGCGTATCATAAGTTCTCCTCCTGTTCTTCCTCTGAAATGTAATATTCCAAACCATCTTTGGAGACCTCAGAGAACAATTTGAAATAGCATATAGCTGTATGGCAGAGCACCTTTAGAGTGAGCGACTGTTTGTTCTCTTGCTCTCTCCCCACTTCTGTTTCCTTCCACTTCCTCAATAGGTAGACTAACAAGAGAGTGAGTGAGTAAGTAAAGTAAGAGAAATTAGTGGAAGTAAGGAGTGGGACTAAAACTATCAACAAAGTGTCAACAAAAAAGACCCAATTGACAAAAGTGATATTGATTGCTATATATAGACACCTGAAAAGGTTCTTGTTGTTTGGGTCTTTCACCTCTCTATCACAACAGACAGTGCCAAGTCAAAATCACTGAAGTGCTTTAAACACATTGGCATTTCACATGCATGGTTTAGGGGAAAAAATATTCTGCCAAATTACTACAATACCTCTTTAAACTCTGAAGTACACTGAAGCAGAAGAGTGGCTTATTGATTCAGGCGCTAAATCACCATTACACTTTAGAAAAATAAAAAGTAAATTAACATGTTTTGTTTGTAACCGCTTCACTCAATGTATCCCTGGATGTACAACTGAAAATGTAAGTGTTATGTTAACATTTCTTAGTTTCAATGTAGGTTTAAGTTGATTGATTCATTCAGCAAAAGCTTTATTCTGAGATAGGGAACCAATCAAAAAAGGGCTTTCAGCTCTAACAATGGAGTCCTAAACTGAAACCAAGAAACAGCTGACAGAGGAGGTGGTGATGATGGTGATGATCCCATCTGGGAGAAGTCGGAGATGACAGCTAGGCATCCAGACCAAGCTCAATCTCAGATTGAGGAAATAGAAAGCCAAGCTTACCAGTGACCAGTGCTAACCAGTATATAGCAACTATTCAGTGCTAATTGGCGCTAAATTGGTGAACATTGTTTCCATTGATGAAAAATTGCTATTTATGTCTTTTATGCTATTTATGTCTTGTGTTTTTTTTTTTTTTTTGGTGTCAGTGTTATCAAAATGGTTACACTGAAATGCACATCACTGGCAAATGTGAAATCATGTGGCATAATTCTACAGCACTCTGAAAATGTGAGCTCATAAAAGACATAAATATGCTTCTGCAACTGCCTCTTCCTATTTTACCTCAAGGCTTTGAAAACATGTCTGTGTGCCTCACGAAAAGACAGGCTCATCAATCTTAGCACTGCAAACTTACTGCCTCATGGTAATGAATCACTGAACAGATGCAGGCTTGTTTGTGTGCATTGCCTCTGTAGCGTACTGTAGCTTACACAAATGTAGACACACGGAGAGAGATAAATCATGATGGGTGAATGTAGTGGATTATTAACATGAAAGTCAGCTCTCAGAAGAAAAGGGGAGAAAAAGGAAATATCCAGTACAAGGTGGCCATTTTTAATACAGCATTTCTTTACTTGCTAAAGTGTACTGTCTTAGAGGTGACACACACCAACAATGTTAATTTTGTGTTTGTGCAATATAAAAGTAATGTAAACATGGCAGTGCTAGTCCACCATTTCAACTCGGCTCTTGTTAAGGTAGTTTGTATATAGGCTAATTATAATAAATAACATGTTAATAAGTTGAAAATAAAAGTGGCGTGAAAGAGGTAGAGGATTAACAGAGGATGTTAACAAATGTAGGGCTGTTACTGACAATAACAGGGGTTGTAATACCATTTACATGTACCTGGTGTAAACACTTCTAAAGAGCCGTTTACCAAGAATGATAGCTGTAACTATAACAACAAATAAATGTTTCTCTAATTAATATGAATGGCAATTTCCACATCACAACTATAACAACAACGGCATGTGTAACAATATCGTTTGGACCACTTTCAGAGTGATTTTTTTGAGTGACAAAAGGTTGACAGCCAATCAGAAACCATGTTATTTAGACATTAATTCATTCACATGAGAACAGACTTATGCTATCGTTGGTCAGTGTGGACAGAAATATTGTTATAGTTACAATTATCTTTATAGTTATCATTCCAGGTGTGAACGGACCTTAAGTCTTTATAGATTTAAACTTTTTACATGGAGGTGACATGCATTTCTGGTTAACAAACGAAATAAATGGCCTCTGATAACAGTGAACAGCTACTCTAAATTACATCATTCTTCAGGGGTCATGCTCACGTCTCAAAGTCAGATGTGCAGATTGAACACATGAACACACACACACACACGCATGCACTCACACACACCATGTTTTCCAAAATATTGTATTTCTTCAATTACATTGCTGTGTTTTTTGTCAGTTTTCTTTCACACAGTATAGCAGACACTCATTCACTGCCAGGGCAAGTGAATATTTTTTGGCCTAACTGTACTATATAGCTCCACCAGGATCATAGGCAATTCATACACTGGGTGCACAGTTTTTTTTTTTCAGATATAAAAAAGGTACATTGTGGAAACCCTATGGGGAAGAAATGCATCATACATGTGTGAGGATAGGTTTGTGAATGCATCTTAATTGCAAGCTGATCTTTGCCCACCCCAGAACACTCAACACAGAACACTCTTTGATAATTACAGTCCTGGATGTGCCATCATTAACTCATTTGCAATTTTATCGGGTCTAATTGCAGCCAACACAAGGCCTGAAATACTGACACATTCCAAAGAGCGATGGCTGCCTTCGACAGGTGCCCAGCCCACTTGAAGAGCGCCGGCTTGCATGCCAGATCTCTAATTAGGCTTGTCTTTACAGGGTGTCACTCAATGATGTAATTCACTCATTTGCAGGATATGTCACCCCGCTGGTCCCCAGGCTCTGCTTCAGTAATGAGGCCATTTCCAAAGCCTGCTTGTTTTTCAGATAGAACGACTTGACCATATTTCTCTTACTTCTGCCAGAGCCAAGTCTTCAAGAAAATAAAACTTTGGCAGAGAGCACTTTGAGATATATTCCACAGTTTTGTGAAACGGTTGATCCTGCATACAATCAAACACATCCTTACCATACACATGAAACTGTTTTGAAGTGATATGTTTGCTATTGCCTCTGCAATAACACTCGTGGTCGTGAGATTGTCCATGGACATCCCCACGGGTGTGGTTACCTACAGCATGAAGCCAAACGCATGTAAACCATACGTGTCAGGATATCCACAAACAACCTTGCTCCCACTTGTGTTATATTGCCTAATTCTATGATGTCCTCTCCCAACACTTTCTGTGGGCCTAAATATAGTGATGCATTTTACATGTTTACTATAAAGTACTTTTACTTTCCATTAACATCATAACAGGATTCACTTTTGAAATTGTACTGACGTGTTATTACAATGTTATTACATTGACCTTATAAATCGATATCGATATGACCTTTATAAATCGATAAATCCAAAGAACACCTATCTAGGAAAGGACTGCAATGTATCATAACATTTGTGTGTGACAAATGAGAACACAATCCCTTGTATGATTGATAATGGTTATGGAGTGACAGAAAATTGCTGCAGTCTAGATTAACATTCAAATATTATACACTAATTGCCTATAGAAAAATAATTAAAATGTGTGTGTATGTGTGTTTTTTTTCTGTCCATTGCAGGGATAGATATTTCAATGATACAAACCCCTATTAGTGTAAATGAAAAGATAATGACTAGAATTATGTATCTCTTTGGAAAGAACACAATTACATGTCTGTTGGTAAAATATGCAATGTGGTTTTAATCATTCATAATGGTAATAGAATTTTCTGAGTATTCCATTTAGCTCTAAATGATATCACCCTATTCTGCTCCATTAGATTGCTGCCTAAGCATAAGATTCAAAGGCATGAAAGTCCTGCATAGTTTTTTTAGGTTGTAGTCTAATCTTCTGTCAAATTGTGTGGGCCATTTTGTATTATATATATATATATACATCTCACAAAAGTGAGTACACCCCTCACATTTTGGCAAATAGTCTGTTATTTCTTTTCATGGGACAACACCATAGCAATGCAACTTTGATACAATTTAAAGTTGCCACTTCTTATGAAAAAGGGTCAGGATGTCCCGGACAATTCAGGATGGTTGGCAACCCCAACCTAAACCCTTTTGAGCTGCTGTGGCGCATCCTTAAGCGGAAGGTGGAGGAAAGCAAGGTGTCTAACATCCACCAGCTCTGTCATGTCATCATGAAGGAGTGGGAGAGGATTCCAGTGGAAACCTGTACAGCTCTGGTGAAGCCCATAGGGGTTAAGGCAGTGCATAATAATGGTAATGGCCAGCTGTTCATACATTAATAGCTGTATGTTGGACAATCTATAAGTTTCATATAGCTGTTGTATATGAATTATGATATCAGTAAGGGGCGTGTAAGGTGCTAGTAAAATAGGAACAGGTATTCTCAGGAACAATTATTCTCAATCAAAAAAATGTAATTAGGACTTATTTGGACAAGATTAGAACTTGTAGCTTTGGGTTTTGTTCCTATGAATCTTTTCTCAGTATTACTGAAGGAGAATAACTGCTCCTGTTCTACTACCATCTTATAAGCCCCACACTAACCACTAACGCCATGAAGAGGTGCTGCTGCAGCAAGGCCATCCCCCCACCAATGTCCATGAGAGATGTGTGATGTGCCTAGTCTCACCGCTACCCAACAGAGCCACTGGTCTTTTTTTTTGTGGACCCCGCAGTTATCACCACTGGACCACCACCACCTAGCCTCTCGTTCAAATCGGGCGAGGATACTGTCTCCCTCATAGCATCTGACGGAGCGCAAGGCCAGAACATCCCTGGCAGCTGAGTTCCATGTGGTGGTTGAGCACACAGCCCTGTAACCTCATAATAACACACATAGCACTGTCCGCTGGGGTGACATTGACCACAGCCCATGCTCTAGTGCTGGTCACCCCTATGAGCACCCAGCTTCTGCTGGAGCAGGGAACAGTTTTCCAAACTGCATGCTCCTCCTAGCTGTGATGGGGTGCGTTCACTATGATCCACGCTACAAGCCAATCCCTCTTTTACACACTCTGTCTCCACGAGAGAAAACACAGAGCCCCTTGTACGGGCACACAAAAAAGTGTTTTTGAAGACTGTTCAGTGTGAAAAGTTGATGAGTTTTGAAATGGAGATTTTTTGTTGATAAACCTGACTGCTTCAACAGGTGGCATTTGAATCCTCTTTGAAATGCTATTGATTACTTGTCACATAAACTATTGGGGAACCTAATTCTAAAAGTTTTGAAAGAAAAAAAAACTCTAGCCTGTGTCTATTCTCTTCCTGATGTGAAAGGACATTTTACTCACAATGAAGTAATTTGAGCAGATCAATCCCCAAACCTGGACATCTCTTACAAATTCTGTGTACATGTTCTGCCCTTAACACATACATGACTGATATCACATGATATCTGATATCGCATCCAGGAGCTCCAAGACAAAAAAAAATTCCCATTATAAAATTATCATCGTTGGTTCCTATCTTTGGTTTACAAACAAATCCACATGTATTGGTGAGAATTTGCAAACGTTTTTCGGTCTGATATTTCTCGAAGTGGACCATTGCTAGGTATAACAGACTGCTGTTAAGGAAAGTGAAACCGAATGTTGCCATAACCAATGAGCTAATCTGTAAGGTAATGAACTACTGTTTTGTTGCAAAAGCGATTAGCTGTCCTAATATTTCAGATTACTATGATAGCAATGATAAACATGCTTCATTGTTATGTGATTGATGAATTCAACAGGTAGCTGTGTAATAAGCAGGATAACGTTCTGCAAGGCAGTCATTATCGTGGAATAACTCCCTTCAGAGTGATTCAAACCCTCTGCAGGCATCAGGCTCCCTTCAATGATAATGACAGCCTCACAGAACGTTGTCCCTTACATATCACTAGGTGAGCATCTAACTTGGATATAAACTGTTCATGTATCTATTAAAACAATTTATTCTGGCAGGTGTCCTTGAAGTGTTTTTTTTTGTCTGCCCATACCCAGTGTAATTAAGTTCAAATGAGCATTGATCAATATCATTAAGGCTGACATTATTAAAAACAAACATTTTGCCTCTGACAAGGTCATCTCATGCTTCCTACATTTCTTTAAATATTGTCCTCTTTGCACAACCCCCTCTTCCCACAACTCACTGAACTGTACTCACTATTTGATGTTTGTGAGGCAAACAATTACTGCTATTGAGAGCCTGCCTTGCACTTCTCCATGGTGAAATTTCCCTGGGGTTGTTTAAGCCAGTCCTTGTTCGATTGCTTTTGGCTGCCCACAACCCCCCATCCCCGGGGAACTACAGCCTATCCACATCACATTTGCACCATGCACTCAGGCTTTACACCGATGCCCCTCTGGTGTGAGTGTGTGTGTGTGTGTGTGTTGAGGGGGGACACCATGTCCATCACAATTACTTACTAAGAAATTAAGGTGGACTAGCTTCCTGGAATCTCTTTAGCAGTAGGACAAATCAGGCTGTCTGTAATAGTTACCCCTTTAGGCAATACCTGAATGTAGACTTGCTCTTAGTATTGGGGAAGTGTTTTTGGTAAAACTTTATTTGAAAGTGTCTACATAAGAGTGACATGAACCTGTCATAAACATGAGATGAATCATGATTGTCAATGAACATTGTATCATGATTATCAATGACACTTGATCAGTAAAGTGAAGTGTCATTAATGTTCATGATACATCATGTTACTTGTATTAGAGACTCGTTGTAGTCTATAAAATAAAGTGTTTCAAATACAGTGTTTTTCCTCTGTGTTGCTTTCAGTGAGAGTGGACATGTTGTTCCAACACATGTACAGTCTCAAACCATATACTGGATCAATATAGCCTAGAAATGTAGACATACCCTAGCGATAGCAAATGGTATGTCTAGAAACTAACAATAGGACCTCAGTAGCTGTTCTTCCAGGTTTAGCCACATCAATCACATTGCTCTATCCTTGTAGAGAGTCACCTAGACGTGGTGCTAGTGGTAACTTATCAGGCTACCTATTGCGGGCAGTTTGAAAGACAACTGCGGAGTCTGTGAAGTGCTGTCTTTTGTGGAGCCTTTTTAACCTTTCTTTTTTTAGAGTTTTTTTGTGCTGTTCATTCACGCTGTTTACTTTTTTGCGTAGGAGGCCCTGAGACACACGCTGCTATACAAGGGCTTCAGATGCCAGATCACAAAGTCAACAATCTCTCCCTATCGGTTTGATTCACAAACATGGATCCTATTTGCTGTGGCGGCTTATCGCTCGCTTGGCTTGGTGAGTATGAACGAGGGGAACTGCTTGGCTCTGGTTCCCTTGAGAAGTCTTGTGAAGTCATAATCAAAAGACAGAGATACATGCTGAAGACTTACAGTCTCGTTAAGGTTCAGTGGAGCAAAACCAAAAAAGTTTCTCTTTAGATAAATGACATTTTGCAGACAAATTTACACAAGCAGATTAACTGTGATTTCTGTGCTTCACATACCACTATAGTGCAGACTGTGTAACAGACAGACATATGGACAATGTTGTGTTTTCAGAATTTAATTTTCAACCGTTTGTAGCAGGAGTAAAAAGATTTCCCTCCCACTCAAAATATTACTTCATTTTTAAACTGCTTTGAGAAGTAGTGCAGAGTTTGGCCAGCATTATTATCCAAAGATAGATTAAAGAATAATGAGAAGATTAGAGAATACTGAAGTAGGTCCTTCATCAGGTTGCAGTTGTAGTCATATAAGTGAGCTACAGCAGAGACTTGTGTAGATCAATCATTTTAAATCCATTTTAATTGAGGGATTCACTTTAGCATTAATTTATGACACCACATAATTATAGGTGTGTGAAAAGACAATACAGAATGGTTTCATATAAACCACTTTAAATCAGTCTAATATTTTAATTGAAGGTTTCACAAATGAATTAAGTCTTCACACCATGCAATTTAACAATCACAGAAACAGCTAAAGTATTGAATGAGCAGACACAGAGGGGTTTTATTTATCTGTGCAAAGTTGCTTTCTTCTTTTTCCAGGTATTCTGAAATCTTGCCCTAAATTTAGCTGTGAAATTCAATGTTCAAGACATGGTTACAATTGCAACATGCCAAACGTTGTCTTGAATGAAAAAAATAATATTTGCCGATAAATACACATTTAAAAACACAGTACTACTGAACTATTTAGAGTAAACACTTCTAATATTCGCATGAGTGTGTGGTCAAAAATTTGAGGCAGGCAACCTGTTGGATCACTGCAGTCTTTAATCATGACGCCTGAGACAAGTTACCCACACAAAACCTATACAAGGTGTGTCGAGTAACAAGCCCATCTTCTTGGAGACAAGGATTCCCTTTTATATCCCCCAGAACACACATCACATGTTGTAAAACAAATGGCAGACCTTCCTGCCCTCACAAATCACATTTGACTTTCTGCCCTTCAGTTGTTTTAACTTGTCTAGGTTCCATTGTCCACTTCATCTAAAATCCCTTGTTGAGCCAGATCTTTATCTGGTTTCCACCAGCCCACTTTGTTACCCACTTCCTAACCATAATTTGCTTGCTAGGTTGTCTTACCCCTTTAGAATAAAGTTTTACACATGGCATACATTTGTATCACATTACTATTCTCTTTTGCTGATATTCATTTCTAGGATATTAGAATTTGTGTGATGAATTGACAACTGATATACATTTCCTATGAATTATGAGAGTTATGCGTGGAACAGACAGACAGACAGACACACACACACACACTGATGTGCACTGTATTTGTAAATAGGTATTCTTTTCATAGTATTTTCCCTTAATACTCTCAAACTCAAATATTCTCAAACTGAAATGCTAAAACACTTCTGTGTGGCCTTCTGTGTGGTATATTGCCATCAGATCTGAATCTGAAGCTGAAGTTATGATCTTGATGCTAAGCTGAAATAAGACAAAGAAGTTGAGTAGTGTTTAAACATTATGATATACAACATTAAATAGCCTTGTAGCTGTCACATGCATGTTCACCACCACTGTTGGTTTTAGATGCTCCTGGGTTAGCCTACAACCCCACTGTAGATTCAGTCTTACATTTTTTTAATACCTCGGTAAAAAGGATGTTCAATCCCACTTCACAGGTGTGGCAAGATAAACATATGTTTATGTTTATGAATTCATGTCCCTAAAGTTTAGTGACATCGCTTTAGTTGATGGTGTTGACAGCCAAATTAATGATACTAATTAATGGGAAGCTAGCCTGCAAATATTTCCAGTGGCCCAGTAGTGGATGAGTGGAAGAGATCATTTACTTACCCTATTGATTTATTACCATGTAAACACAGAAGTGTGTATATTTGGTGAATTTTAACAAGAAATAATATTGTGAAAAAGTAATGGCAGCCATGATGATCACAAGATGTGTTCCTGTCTAGTGGTTGCTGCAGGCCTATTTTGAAACAACATGGTTGGGACTATTTCATCATCTCCAGTCTTTATGTAGATGGACATAATTTTTCTCTGCCTCATTTGTCCATTGCGATCCAAATAAGCGAATCCCGATAAGCATTAGTTTATAGACAGAGAGTGAAGGCTGGGTCTTTTGTTCAACCAGTGCTGAAAACTTCCTCAGAATTACAAGCAATGAGAAGATCCAGATATAGCAATGTTTTGATGTAATCTCTCTCTCAGCTCAGCCTCATGAAAGATGGTTTCTTTATCTCTCTCTCTCTCTCTCTGTCTTCATTCACCTACTATAGGGAAGTCAGTGAAGTTCTTATTTAAGGCCAGAAAGGATTCATCATGCTGTCACCCCTGGTTTATTCTCCACAGGTAGCTCTCTGCACAAACGCAAAAAATACAACTAAACTGCAGACCTAAGAGATCCACAGACTGGCAGCGTACACAGACTTATACAAGGTAAGATAATGAAGTGCCAATCTGCTTGACACATGGAGAATAAAGAAATGGCATTTGAGTGGCAATCAGACACAGTAAGATATTAAAATATCCTCAACGAGTTTAACTGGTAGAAGTGAAATAGAATATTGTATGAATCCCATAGCATGGGAACCCAGATGCACTGCTACGAGCTATTGGAGCTTAATAGTTATGAAGCCAAAAGTACATGAATCAATCATTACCAATTATCCAGTATGGATCAGGCATACATTTTGCAACCATGTCAAGCTAATGACATGCTCCCGTGACTCTTATTTGGACACCTTCAATTAAAGTGTTACCCATTCCTGCAAGGAAAGCATATTGCAACATTCTCACGAGTTCATAAATGTGTTATGGAAGCTGATGTCTATAGCAGGTTTTGGGCTGAGTAAGAAAGTGAATTTCAAACTACCATTTGGACGCAGCATGTGAATGTGAATGATGAGAAAAGTGCTACTTGAATTCGACTGACACCTGTGTCAATTGCACAATTAGTAAATGCAGTTTACCCACCTTTCAAATCTCAGACATAGACTTTATCTCGATTAAATGCAGCTTTTAACACTTGGGATCACACAACTCAAACACACATCTGAAGCTGTGTGAGTTGTTGTCCTAGAAACATATGTTACACCACTAGAAATCTTGAATCTTCTAGTTTTCAAAATATATGCTTTTAAAGTAACATTTATCAGTGGTGCTTTGGATTTTCAGTACTTTAGCCAAGCAGCAACCTTATAATGACACACCCATCAGCTATTCAAATGGTAAGCATCAGGGCAATCAGTGGTGTCATGGGCTAATTGTGTAGCTGGGGTAGATGAGAACATGCCCCATCCTACCAGTAAACATAGTCACGTTGTGCTCAGAGTTACGTTTACAGTAGGCCAATCAGTCACCAAAGGTCAAAATGCCATGCATAGCCATAGTTTGTGGCTAAAGTAATATCACATTGGACAATAACCTTCCATCATCAAACATGGTCTTTTTTTTCAGATCTGACACTACATGATGTGGCCTACAGTGATCACTGGATTCATAGTCTACCCACCTCATATTTTACCACTACCGCCCTGCTGGAAAGGGAAAGGAAGCAGCAGTTTCAAGGCCCATCCACCACAACTCACCCGACAGATGTTCTTGTCTGTTCCAATCAGTGGTGACAGGCAGGGGAAAGGCACCTACATTAACGTCATGTCATTAAGGACTGCACAGCCTGACACTTGTCAAGACGGACATTCCAGTCATGCCAAAAACTGTAGCTTACTGACTAAGCGTTTCATTACTAGTTGTTTGTTTTTATATATTTTATTTTTGGGGGAAATATGGAAATATATTACCCAAGAGGGGTTATTAAATTTCAATGACATTTGTAGACTCTCAGACACAGCGTTTTCCTAATAACGACAGAAATTAGCCAAATGTGACATATTGTTTCAGCCCGCAAGAGGGATTTGAGGATATTGACTTCTAATTGCCCTGGCATGTCTAGCTTATTAAAGAGTGACACTGTCTGTCCATCTATCTGTCTGTCTGCCCGTCTGTCTGTCTGATTCCTCCCTTCAATGAATTGATCTTCACTGATGTTTAATTAGCTGTGTGGATCCACAGAAGAGTCAGAACAGACTGGGCCTGAGGGGCTTGAAGGTGGAAAGAGGTGATGTTTTAAAGTGACCTAGTCCTTTTCCAGAGAAACTACCATGTGATCAGAAATACTACCAATCCCTCTTCAAGTGAGGCCATGACATTTAAAAAAAATGACTTTCAAACAACAACAATAATAACAAAAGACCCCCTGTTTCTACAGTAAATCATGCCATAACATGAACCCACATAAAAGAGGACTCCCAGCAGAATGCTTTTCACATAGTCATTAGAATGTTTCTCTACATGCCCCCTGGACAGAGAGTTTTCATACCATGAGCAAAGACTGGGTGTTGTTGATCCAAATAAATTGTTTGGAACACTGCATGACTATGTGTGCACATGAATAGGTCATCATGCTTGACTGTTGACTATGGCAATTGCCATGGCTCTTGTTTAAAAATTCCAAATGGATCTCCGGTGGGCAATGCCACTTCACAAATGTAGGTGACTTGCTCCTAATTTTATCTGCTAACTATTTAGATGGTGAACTCCCTGGCATGAATTCCATTACTGGTCGCATTTCTGATTTTTCAAATGAAAAACTTGACTTGAGTAAATGGTGTGGCCCATTACAGGTGCTGCCCAGAGAGAACTCAGCATTTGATTACACTTGCCTCTAATTGCTAGATTGCTCTGTCTAGTATGCACCTAACCACTCAGAGGTAAGTGATGGTTTGTTTGTGTGTGTGTGTGTGTGTGTGTGCATGCGTCATCTGTGTGATTCATGTGTCATGCTGTGTCAGACCGATCCAGGGAGAGGACACTGAGATGCTGCCTATGAGTTGCTATGACAAGATGTCAAAAACATGCCATTAAAGTGGTTTACGTTCACTTTCACATTGAAAGTGGGGCCAGCACAGAACCCAATTACACACATTTATTTTTCAAATCAGGACATGATTGTCATTGAAATGTCAATGAGAAAAGATTGTCATGACCTAAGCCTACAAAATTTGGTTCTTAAAAAGACACGTGAATGATTGAGATCTGGATATGCAGCTCAAAACACACATAGTTGGATGTGTGTGTCTGAGAGGGAGTCATTCCAGTACATGGAATGTGCTGCATGATGGCTATTTTCATTCTCCAAACCAAGAGAAAGTACTCGCTTGGTTGTCTGTCTGAAGCAATCAATTTAAATATTTACATCACATTTTCCTCGTCATTTTCCTCCTCCCTTCATTTATTTATTTTTTCCCTCTGCTGGTCACAGTGCCAGCTATGCAGGATTAAGCGTTAGGTCCAGGAGGTGTTGTTTTGGTCGCGCTCATTTTGTACACCTGGGTAATTTGATAAAGGACCTGCTGTCTTTGGGCTGGATGAGGATGCTTGGGGCTCGCAAGCATCAGATTAATAATCCTAATTGACAGGGAGGCCAGATGTCATCCCGGGGAGGTACATCTGTAGGCTGAGAGGAGTCATGCATCATCTGCAGTACTGGACCTGGGGCTGCGAGGACCATTAGGAGGGCTGATGCTGCTGGCTGGGTCTGTGTGCCTGCTGATCTCCTCTCCAAGGTTCTCACTCACTTCCAAGACTTTCAATGCTCTGTCTAGAAATATTTCATACTATGTCCCTCTCTTTCTGGATGTCTTCCTCACTCTTTAACTTGCTCTCTCTCTCTTTCTCTCTCTGTCTCTCTCTCTCTCAGTCTCAAAACTTCTCTTGCCACTTTCTCTCTATCTTTCCCACCTTCACCGACTCATCCTCTCTTCTTCATTCTCCCTCTCACAATATATCACTTATCTTCTCATTTACAACTCTCTTTCTCTCTCTTTGTCTCTCACACGCACACGCACACACACACACACACACACGCAAAGAGAGAGAGAGGGAGACACACACAATTATCCTGGTTTCCAGCTGTCAAAATTACTGTAAATGAAGATCTATAATGTAGGGGATGGTGCTGGTGGCAGACATGTTGCCAAATAATGATATGGTGATCACTAGTCTCTCCAATACCCCTCCAAAAATAAAAATAAATAAAAACAAAAAAAAAACATACCATATTGACAAGGACACATGTCAAAGCCACCTGTCCCTCCAAGAGCCATGCTTTCAGGGATAAGGACAGTTAATGAACAATTCAGTGAAAGAGCTCCTTGACAACTAGCTCCAGTACCTACACACCCACAACACGAGGAACTTGTTTCATCATCCTGCATCTAAGATGGTGCTCCCATGAAAATAATCTGAATAATAATCTTTAGCAGCAAATCAGCAATGAATTAGAAATACTCATTTTATGGTGAATTTTACAGCTCTGACAATGCGATGCCAACAATAAGAATTTTGAAAAAGTCACACTTTGATTATGCGTCTGACTGAGTCAGCCTACTCCGATGAGTTCCTAAGTGTGCGTATGTCAACAAGTCAGCTTTTGCCTGTTGTTTGCGTAGAGCATAATGAGCTCCTGAGAATCCTCCCGTACATCCTGCCGAGGCCATTACATTCAGGAGAGGGAACGGAAGCGGATCTAATATCTCTCCCGGTGAAACGTGATCATTTTGATTTATGTTTAATTATCCTTCGTTCTTCAATTTTCGGCACGGCCCTCAGAAAACACTTAAAAGCTGGCACAGGGGGCAATTACGGCGCTTGATGCAACGCTAGCTCCCCTGAGCGCCCTCCAAATAGAGGCTGAAAACAAATGCATAATTTAAGAGCTAATTGAAATATTTTGACACATAGCTGTGCCATCTGAATTTTTGTGCCACTGTCACTATCACTTCACCACTCATATAATTTATTAATTTAAAAGTGGTTTAATGACTTTGATAAATTAAAAATCAAGAGATGGGATAAGACAGCATATTTTAAAATAAATTACTACCATCAGTTTCAGCAGAGAAAAGAAAAGGAAACGTATTCATTTTGCCATTCTCTTTTGGAACTACATATTGCATATGAACTACCAATGTATTTCTGTTACCTCTTAGAATGATATTTAACAGAAAAGCAGATTAAACTAAATAAATAGCCCTGAAGCATGTTTGCCTTCATATGGAGGCGCTAAATTTGAGAAATGACCAGATATTACCAAATTCATTATCATAATTTATAAACAGCAAATTTCAGCACTCATGACAATGCAAAAACAGTTCCACCCACTGGCTGTTAAACAGCAACATGCACTCCTTCCCACTCTCCTTCACACACACACACACACACACACACACACACACACACACACACACATGTATGCACACACACATGCACAAACACACACATAAACAAGGGCCTAAACACATGCTGCTTTATGAAGATAGGCAGTGACACAATAGACCTTTGGACATTTCTAGACATTTGTTGGGGCAGCCAGCACAGCTTTCACTTTACTTTAACAAGAGTTGTAGAAGCCAAGAAAAAAGACTGCAGGCAAAGGTTAGCCTCTAAGACTTCTGGAGAAACTTACAGTGCCCTCATGGTAAAATAAGGCAAAAAAAAAAAAACTAGACTAGATAGTTTCTGCTGGTAACTCACATGAAGCACCATAGGATGTCAACACTACTGTGTAAGTAAGGATGGAAAAAATAAGAGCACATTCACACAGCAGAATAAAAGATATATGAGCACATAAAAGGGGCATTTGTGTGGAGGCTCTGGGCTAGAAGGCAGTCAGGTGTGATTTGGGCTGTTGTTTTTCCAACATGGTAGTAGCCTCAGGTGAAACCCCTCAGGAGAATGCTAATACCGCAGCTACAGCTGCACTCCACTGACACTGAGCTTAAGTCTGCACATCTCTCCAAAGAGATCACTACTGCACTGAGAGAGAGACAGAGAGAGGGTTGTTTATTGTTGCTGTTGTTGTTTTAAGTAATACAGCTGCACATTAAATTTCTAAACATGTCCCTGTTTTTCAGTCATGCTTCTTGAATTATGCAGCAAGAAGGCTTCCTATATTCAAAACGTGTTGTGATTGTTTTAAGGGAAGAATGTGAGGAGAGCAACATGACAACTTGTAACTAACTTCACTTCACTTCAGCAACTTGTCATTTGTTTAATGCAAGGAAAAAGTTATGAGGTGTGTGTGTGTGTGTGTGTGTGTGTGTATTTCAGAGAGTGTTTGTGAGTGTTGGACGTGTTATTCGTCCGAGTCTCCCTGACACAGTGATTTGGTAAGTGTGCCAGCTAGCCAGAAACAGGTTCTGAGAAATGGCTACACAACTGACACATCACATGAATGCATCCATGATCCCTCTCTGTAGCACAGAGCAGTACTCAGCAAAACAAAAGTTCAGCCTTTAGATGCTCTCCTATTTTTTTTCTAATTTATTTAGATTTTAAGTAGTGCTGTCAATGTGAAAATGTAAAAATGTTAACGTTAATTTTTTTAAAACATGTGAGTGGTCACCTCTGGGCACCCCTGTCATAGACAGTCTGCACTCTATACTCTGGAAGCTACTCTCTTTCACGTTGGGTGTGTAGGACAAAGAGCGCCACTTTGCTGAAGCGTGTGCTAAACAGGGGCATATGAGACATTCTTTCTTCACCAAAACTGAAGGAGAATTCTGGAACTTTAAATGTGTGATTAATTATGATTAATCATGATTAACAAATTTTCTATTATGATTAGTCAAATTTTTTTTCTCAATTGGCAGCACTAATTTTATGGGAAAACTGCCTAGAAAAGACATTGCCTGCTATTACTGTAAAATAATGTATAACTGGTTCCCAGCAAAACAAACATTTTCATTTCTCATTTTTCTGCCCTTCTGACATTTCCTGACTAGCAGGTATTGTTTCCTCATGCCAAAAACAAGCTGATGCATGAAAGATGTACAGGTGATGCTGCAGTGGGTGGATGATGCTTAGCAGACTGGATCTGAAGTGCCAGGAACAGTGATGACAGATCAAAGATGTCCTCTGAATATAGTTGCTTTGGCGTCTCCCTCCAGCTAATGCATGTCACTCGCTGTTAGAACCGTGTTTTTCCAGCACAGCTTTCAAATGATTCAAAATGACTGAGATCCACAAACACTAAATGGGTATGGGTGATTTTATCCTGCAATTGGTAACACAGCTTTCTATTGAGCACACAGCATTTTCAAAGCCAGTGACAATCATAGCACCAATTTTCCATTCAGGGGATAACAAAAATGGGGCCTCGATGCTAGCGCTACCAATAATCTTACAATCAGGTTTAGATAGACAATGAGAACCAAAACATGTTTGTGATTTTGCCCAAAGACACATTGATTGCTAATGAATAGAGCCAAATGCAACAAGGCAGAAATTGCTGTGTTTACCTCAGAACGATCATTAGAGTGGTGATTATTCTCCTGTGAAATGAAGCACACATCAAAATGACATTCCAAGCGTCCTGTAATTGAATAATTGTAATTGCACAATGCTGTACCAGCACTGAATGTAATTATCCCAAAGTCTCTGTAGTAAAATGTATTGTGACATTTAATCCGTTTACATTTGAAAGTGGTAGCACACACCAGGTTTCATGTAAGAGCAGATGTTCCTTGGTGAATTGGCAAATAGAACTCAACAGATCTCTGATAGGTGGAGAAGAAGGGACAGATGCAGTCAGGCACTCTCAGGCAAGCAGGCAGGCTTATCCTCCATCCATTCTTCATTTGCACTGGGCCCCTCCCAACATGTTCCTCCTGGACTTTGGCCACCTTTTGGCCGCAGGAGTGTGGCCAAACACACACACACACACACACACACACACACACACACACACACACACACACACACACACACACACACACCTCATTGCCATGTTGCTACAACACTCACAGCATAACAGCATCTGCTCTCTCTTCTTCTCACTTCTCTTCACCCAGTGTTCAAGTCTCCTCACTCCCTTGTCTGCCAATCATTGACTGACATCAGACTTTTTACAGTCCTGTGTGGATGAAGGTTTCACTTTCTTACTTAGATTGTTAGTTTCACTTTTGACACAACAGTGGGCAGAGAACAAAGCATGGCATGAGCCCACGGTATCCTTAAAACCTGAAGAGTTCTCATGGAGAAGCATATTACACAACCACCACTTTTGGGTCTGATTAGCCATAACCAGTAGCAGAGCTACCTTTCAGCAGGTGTCATAGTCAAAGCAGTATGCACTGGTAAAACAGAACAAACTGTTTTTGCGTGTGTGTGTGTGTATGTGTGTTTGTGTGTGTGTGTGTGTGTGTTTGTATGTGTTGCTGCACCTCACAATGCCAATGCCTCATACCCATCTCTGCCAGAGGCATGTGTCACACTTCCACTGACAGCAGATGCTTCTTCACAACGATCTGCTGCTTGTGGGCGTGTTACTAAATCTGTGTGTGTGTGTGTATGTGTGTGTGTGTGTATGTGTGTGTGTATGTGTTTGCGTTTTTTGCTCAGCCTAGGCCACTTTGCCTGCAGCAGACAAACTCCCCGAAAGACAATGAAACAATCTAATTACCAGTGTCATTACAGCAGGCGCCGCATCAGAACAATGACTAATATCCCGCTGAAGTGTGTCACCCCCCAACCCCCCTTCTCTAGCGCACTCTTGACCTCAGATCTGTATCAGATGACGAGGTTCTGATTCACTAGTTCTTCTGCTTCTGCTTCCCTCCACTCGTAGTCGTGAAGAACAGCTTTCCCATCCACGCCTTTGATACGTACTGACTGTCAGTGTCTTCCGCTCCTTTCAGCTTTGTTTGTAGTCTGCTCCGCACGGTCAACCATCTGTCAGCAGATGGTACGTTATGGTGAGGAAAAAGAACAGAAGGAGACAAGTGGAGAGAGAGAGAAAGAGAGAGAGAAAGCAAGTTCGAGACACAGAGGGAGAGAGAGTGAAGTATGTCTGCTGTAGTTGGGCTCTGGTGCAGGCAATGGTGATTTAATCATGCCACAAGTTTTGATCCTCAAACTAATTGACGAATTAAATCTTACAATTAGTTTACACTGCCTTCACTTAAAGTCTGTGCTGATTGCAGTGCAGACTGCCAGGGGCTGCACAACGTAATCACTGGGTAGAAAAGTACAGCAGCTGAGGTGACCAGACTTGATCTCCATCTTCACGGACATATTGTGATCGTTATTGTGATCATGTTGTTAGAGGGTAATATACATTTAGTCATTACATGTATATTTAACAGACGGACAGATAGATAGATAGATAGATAGATAGATAGATAGATAGATAGATAGATAGATAGATAGACAGATAGATAGATAGAACATATATGCTGGTCATGGTGCTTTTATTGTCTCCCATGTGTAGGATACATTGAATAAGTATGTATGTATATTTATTTATTTATTTATTTATTTTGGTCTTGTGTCACTATTAATAGTGATGTATAGTTGAGAGCTTCATTTTGTCCTTGTTGGGCCTTAAGGTTGTGCTTCACATTTCATTGCCAGTGAGGGATCTTGCTTTAAAATTCTCCTTGTGCGTGCCTGGTCAATTGCAGCTGGTCGATATGGAGGACAATGATGCATGTGGAGCCGGGTTTCAGCCTGCGTCTCAGATGGAATAATTAGCAGGAAGAGACCTGCTCTGGGACAGCGTTTTCCTGCCCATTTATCTAGTACTGATCAGCGCCTTGCTAACCTGTTAGCACTTCCTTTACCTTTCAGGTAGCCACAGACGCTCACTCAAGGCCTCCTGCCTGAACTGCAGATTCCTGTCCTACTAATCTATGGAGTTAAAGGAGAACTCTGGTGCATTCAACCTATAAGTTCTGTTGTTAGAGGGCTTCACCACAGATGATTTAATAGGAGAAAACACAGCATTTAAAAAATCCTTAATGGAAATGTATTGTTGTAGTTTGTAATGTAAAAATGGCATATCTGAGAAACTGGAAGTCCTGCTCTGCAGTAAATTGCCGATCACATTGTTAGACATGAGATGATGGTTAGCCTTTTTGTTGTCTATCTCTGTTACCATGGTATCTGCCATGTCAAGAATGTTGGCACAGCCTCAGTAAGCAAATTTACTATTAAATATAGTCTTTTAAGTGTATTTATTTACTTTTTAAGTACCCTCTGATCTGGAGTTATAATATCTCTCCCTTCATTTAGATAGGGCCCGTAGACTACTTAAAAGCTGCCCAAAGACACCACCAAGATGGTCGCCAAGTGAAATGACTAAGAAAAACTTTGACTTCACATACTTTCATTCTGTACAAAATCAAAGTCCTTTTAGAGATGACCAAGCTAGCCTGCTTTGGACTACAAAACATAGCTAACAGGGTCAGAATTAGGCTTTTATTTTAACATATAGAATCTGCCCTTAGATGTAGGTACTTATGATATTAACCACTCACTCAATTCTGAACGGAATTTCATCATTTTTGTACTGGATAAAAGTCTCTGAAGCCCTCTAACAGCAGAATACATTGTCTGAATGCACTGGAGTTCTCCTTTAATCAAACTTCCATCATTGACACCCTGACACCTATGTGGGTGAACAGTGGAGATAAGAGTGGACAGAATGTGAGCAAATTGCCATTTTAACCATTATTCGAGTGAGCTAATGGTACATATTGACATGATTAAATTCAGATTGAAGCAGGAATTTCCACAATATGCTTTCAAATATACAAAACATATATCCAACATGTACAGACACCCATGTGCGTACACAGTGCAGATAAAAGTGGACAGTGCAGATTAAATACATTATCCAAAGCCTCAATTTCTTAAAATACTCTCCTCGAATTTAAACCCACAACCTTGGGATTGCCAGTACTGTGGGATACAAGATTAATATGTCATGGGTTATCATGGTGCCTCTCAGCCTTGTGAGAGAAATGGTGCAATGTCTATCTAAACACATCCACCCTAATACTGTCAATGTCACCAATTTATGGTTATTATTGTTCACCATGAGGAGAATTACAAGCCATGACCTTGTTATCAGCCTTATGTTTTGTTAAATGTATCAGCTTGCTGTGCTTGTAAATTAGTGTTTCACACTGTCTGCACATTGATGATTTGCTGATTTAACATTATTGATTTAACATCATAAGGAAAAGTTCTCCAAAAGCAAAGGCAATGTCCTGTCAGTGGGTATGGAAATGCAAGAAGTAAATGAATGCAGTCTCTGCCTACTGTTGTACATACAGCAGGGCACAGATATCTACACTCCACACAACACAGTGAATTCAACTGGTAGCATCATTTTCCAGTACAGAGATGAATTTTCTTCAGTGCAAAGTACTTGTGAACAAATCTTCACAGAAGAAGTGTGGGTGACCCTTTAGATTACGACCCGTGAAGTACTGGGTAAGAAGTAGGTAAGAACAGCATTTTTGATAAATCAGTGAACAGACCTACCATTAGACAGGTTACAGTTACAATAGAAGAGTGATATTTCCTATGATTTCTGATGCACCCAATCTCATCAGCAGTAGTCTAGCCCATCTGCTGTGTTCCGCTCAAATGTGTCCGAAATAACTTTTTTTCCAAACACAACACAAATTTGAATAATTTTGCCAATCATTACATGTTGGGTGTTTTATTCAACTTTGTTATACCTGTAGTGTTTAAAAATGCAACAGCAAATGTACAAAAAAAATTTTAGGCACATACAGTCTTACCCACAGATCAGACAGACAGTGTAAGTGTGTTTGTGTTCACTTACACAAACATAAACATACCCCTCACTCCCTATTTTTGCTTCCAGTGACATCCTCCACCAAAAACCTATTTCCAGTAAAATCTCTCCCTCACTGAATTACATAGACTTAGTTCAGTGAAGCCTACAGGCCATAATTAGTGCACAAAAGTTTTAAATTTGTAATATTCGTAAGAGAACACATTGATTAAGAGGTCTATCACAAAGTTTGATGATAATCATATGTATCATATCAAGTTAAAAATGCTCTGGTCACTTCTGGCCGGAACACCAAAGTTGTAACCAGGAAAAGAAACACAACAAGAGGGCTAGGAAGCACTCAAACTACTTTCATGTGATTTGTGTTATTCCAACATACATACACAGTATGCACTCTATAATTTATCCCTTGATTCTTTTTCTTATGCCGTTCTTACCTAATGTAAAGCGTAATGTAAAATGTTTTCACTCATAAACAGAAGGTTCCTCAGACAAAAATAGAATGAGAATTAGGCCTACTAAATCAGTCTAAAGTCTAAACTTCGAGCTCCAATTTAATAAAGACCTATTTTAGGGTACAAAAAAGTTGCCCACTCAGAAATCATGTTTCTTCCTTAATGACAAGTAAATTGGAGCATTTAAAAATCATTATAAGTGATTACCGACCATCTGTTTCAGATGCAGAGGAAACTGAACAAAATCTGAAACATTTCCACAGCCGAGTGTGACTCACTGTCACTGCTGGTTATTATTATCAGCTCAGTCATCCTCACTGAGAGCGTTGGACCCATATCGTCTTCAAACAACTGTTCACAAGACATTCCGGCAATATGTACCGACTATGACTTAATGGAATTGATTAACATGAGGATATATATACACGCATGGCTGGACACAGGGTCAACACATTATCACGATAACTCTAGGGAGAGGACAATGAGGCCATTTGCTTTTCTGTATCCATGCACATCAATGCACAGCAAATACACATAGCATCCTGGCAAGGAGGATTGAAGTAAGACAATGCACACACTGGTGTGTATCTTTTTGTATATGTTCCAATGTGAAGTGTTCAGTGAAA
Organism: Tenualosa thibaudeaui; assembly: GCA_027481765.1. Taxonomy (NCBI): domain Eukaryota; kingdom Metazoa; phylum Chordata; class Actinopteri; order Clupeiformes; family Clupeidae; genus Tenualosa; species Tenualosa thibaudeaui. The sequence continues at coordinate 12,818,973 of JAIFZK010000015.1, read as the reverse complement.
CAGTCAGACTGTTGGATGATGACACTAACAAGGAACAAAGTGCATTGAAAAACGATGAGTGTGTCATATACAAGGTTGCACAGTGAGTCATTCACCCTGTTTTATGTAAGTTTGCTGTTTTTGGTTAAGGGGAAAAGAGCATTGCGTTGTTGAAGAAGACAATGTGAATGCACTTATGAGAACTCAGAACTGTTTACTTGTGTACTGAGTTAACAATTCACAGTGTACCACACTCAGAGAATAGGATACAAAAAAAGCTGTTTATTAGACAAGTAATTTGTACATGATTCATCATCCAATATGTGGCCCTACACGTTTGTATTATTGTACTTGCTATGATATGATCCATTATGTATTGTTGTAAAATGGGTTTGTACTGAAAGCGCACGCCCTTATCTACTACTGCAATGCACTTAAAGAAGCCAGGAAGAAAAATAGTAGCAAGAAAAGAGCTCTGGAGAATAAGACAATGGTTGAGATAATAGTCGATAACTGCGAATAGAGAGAGAGAGATAAAGTCGCGTGGATAATGAGTGGCTCTCACTGGTGATACACTGTGGAGGATGAAAGCAGTTTCTCTCCCTCTGGTGTGCTGAGCAGCTTCATTGCCCAGGCTTGCCTCTAAACAGAGTAAATGAGTTAAGTAAATATGTAATCACATATGTTTCCTTAATAATAAGGAAACAAGACTTCATATATAATACAACAAGCACAGCCTGCGATCAGAGGATCACATTGAGAGAATGGTGGTTAATTTATCAGGCAAGCATATATATCTAAACAAAGTGATGTGCATTTTAGTTCACTATGGAAACCATAACATATCCAAGGTAATGTATCCTACAATATACTTAAAGTCTAAAAAGAGGATTACTGAAAGACATTATTTCATAAAGAATAGAGACCAGAGACACATACAGCCAAAGAAAGGGAAGAGAAAGCCAGAGAAATGGGGGTTCCCTACCTACCTGATGGTCCATGCAGACAACTGTGTGTGTGTGTGTGTGTGTGTGTGTGTGTGTGTGTGTGTGTGTGTGTGTGTGCACGCGTGTGAGTGTGTGTGGGGAGGGGGTTGTTTGTGATGTCTTCATTGTGCAGCTTGTGCATAAAAAAAGGGGGGGGGGGGGCAGCCCAGTTTGTTCAACCCTGGGTCTCAACCCTGAGTTCAGTCACACACACGCCATGATGGCTGTGGCTGACCACAAGAGCACGACCAGGAGTGTTGGAGCCACAGAGTAAATGCAGGGTGACAACAGGCGTTCCATTCTACCCCTGGTTTGGAGCAGAATACAAAGCCAGAGTAGAGAATGTATTTATTTCATAATTTCCCTGCCTGCAGTGTGAAAATAAATACACAGTTAAAATATGCATTAGTGTAAACAGGAGAAGCAAGGACACTGATGCTCACACAATTGGCTAAAGAGAATCTTCAATCCGGGCACGTATGTGTGTGTGTCTGTATGATTAGTGCATCTTTGTGTTGCATGTGACCAGCATGGTAATGTAGCTCTGAATATGTGCCACCTTTCTCTCAAATGGCCACAGCATGTCAGAGTTGTGTAGCCTGCAAGCTGAAGTCTGCATGGATGGAAAATGACAGTGACCTGAAATATATAAACATTAGACATTAGACATTAGCATAAGAGTGTGGAATTCAGTGTGGAATTATGGATTGGAAGTGAACTGGCTAAAGTATGACAGAATAGAAGACGAAGTAATGAAACAATATTCAATCATACACAAACACACACACACACAGACACACACACATCTCTCTCTCTTTCTGTCTCTCTCTCTTTCTCACACACACACACACACACACACACACACACACACACACACACACACACACATACATACATACTTTCATACATACATACATTCTTAACACAGATGGCCTGTCTGAAGTGGGCAGACTGAAAACCAATGAACAGGCTAGAATCTTAACCCACTGGCATAATATCTCTCTAGATTGTCATTGACTATAATTACTACCAAACAAAGCTAGACAAAACGCCAAACCACTCCTAATGCAACACTGAATTTAAAAAGCTACTGGCAGAGATACTGAAAGCTGTAATTGAAAATGGATTCTAAATAACCCCACTAGGTAACACTTCATATTAGCACACACAGATCCGCCATTAACAAGCTGCTTATTGCTTATCACTTATTAATAACATATTCTGCATGAGCTTATTCTACCCATAGTAGACCATTAACGAAGAAATTTGCCTGTTAATAAGCAGCTTGTTAATGGCGGATCGGTGTGTGCTAATATAAAGTGTTACCCTACACTTTGTATAAAATTATGTGGAACCAAAGAGGATTGGATTAGAACACTGAAAGTTACTGGAAGCAGAGTTCAGAATTTGTTCAAGGTACAATAAGATACACATAAAAAAATTGTCAGGTCACGCCGTCTGTCTGACCATCAACTGCTTCACAATATGACCCATACTGCCCGACTATCCGTAGTGGTGTATGATGTCCAGATGTTTGTGGGCTGTGGGGTAAATTCTGAAGTGGGTGTACAGTGTTTTTTTACAGCCTTTTGAATTCCTATGTGTGTGTGTGTGTGTGTGTGTGTGTGTGTGTGTGTGTGTGTGTCTGTGTGATTCTTATCGCACTATTTGTTCTGTTTGTGTGCTACAGGTAATGCCCGACTCTCTCCACTGCTTTCTGTTATCTATGTGAGTGCTTTGTCACTTATCATACAAATTATGTAGAAAATGTGTGTCCTTAACCTCAGACAGCAAATGGCTGCCACCCTGACTGGTTTGTTCCTCTGATTTGTCAGTCACAAGGGGTGGCTTATCTGTGCCTCAGCTCAAATTTGAACTAATAGCTTTTTAGTTGTTCAGCAAACACACTTCCCCATCAAAACAGGCTCAAAAATTAAAAGCAATTAGCTTTTCGCTACTAATTTGTTCGTTTCACTGAAGAAGAAGTTCCTGTGTATACACTTTATCTGCCGTTCAGCTAAGTCTTTGTGACTATTTAATGGAGATGAACAAAGGGATCCTGAAATGTTTACCTTTTGCAACTCTCTGTTACTACCTAATTTGATTTCACCTTCAGAGTTTATGGTATCCATACCAGATTAGTCTCACAGTGTGTTGTGCTTTCCAACTGGCATGAGTTTCTCACATTTTTTTAGCTTGCACTAAATGAAGGTCGTACATTATTTACAGTTAAGCAAATGTCATTGTTTTGCACATTCCAGTCAACTGATCTGAAACACTGTCAGTTGGCATGCCTCTCTTGGAGACAGAACTTGGTTTCGTTACACCAATGTGATTTACGTCACAACAAATGTGCTATGTCTGTGAAGATTCTCATTCATCCAGGTCATCTTAGTCAAAAGAGTTTAGTTGTAGGCAACTGGACTTCTTTATTGAGCTTGACAATGTTTCGTCTGTTACAACAGGCTTCGTCCGGTCTAATTCTGGTGTGGGAAGAGGTACCCTCAACGACTCTCAGGTCAATTCACACCTGAAGGGGTTGGCCCAAGAGGTTCCTCCAGAGATAAATAGTACCTCTTCCCACACCAGAATTAGACCTGACGAAGCCTGTTGTAACAGACGAAACGTTGTCAAGCTCAATAAAGAAGTCCTGTTGCCTACAACTAAACTCTTTTGACAACAAATTTGCTAGTGTTTGTGTGTGTGTGTGTGTGTGTGTGCATGTGTATGTGTTTACATCCATGTGTGTGTAAAACCACCCTGTTTTTTGGCTGGCTAAATGAATTAAACTGAACTATTAAAACAAACTTGCCAAATTCATGAGAGTCAACAATAACACACTATTCACACTTAGTGTTTCAAAAGTTACAGAGTTATTTGCTAGAATGTATTGCTCTATATATAAATATGGCTAGATAATCACAGCAAAGCTGCAACATAGACCACATCTATTAAACTGCTATATATATATATATAGCAGGTAGGTCCAGTCATTGGACGCAATGTGAATGATTTCAGTTAGACCCTCATCTTCCACAATGTTAACGGGCCTACATGCAGTGGCCACCCACTTGGCTATGGCGACTGTAAGTTTGTTTTTAGTTGCGGAATCCATGTGCCTGTGCCAAAATCCATCCATTGTCGTCTGGTTCTGACGCGGAGGAGGCGGAGAATTTGAATCACCTGAGTGTTTGGCCATTAAGTGGTACTTTAGACTAGTCGTGCTGCTATCGACAGTACATGCATATAACTTTGGTCTTATCAACTGACCCATCTGGCAACGTTTTCAAACTGAACTTCCCATTCATTAGTTTGTTAGCAGCATCCATTGTCACGTCTTCCCCTTGCCATCGCCATCCAAACAAATGGCATTGTGGGACGCACTTAGTGAAAGAACGTTAATCTCGCTGTTAAAACTGTTATTTTTGACAGTATATATATATATATATATAGGCCTATATATAAATAAAATAAGCCTTTGTCCTAGTTTTTTCTCCTCAATTCCACATTTCTGAGGCTTCTTGCTTAAAGCGCTGCTGCACACACACACACACACACACACACACACGCACGCCGGGTGATTGACAGAATCCAAATTGCATTAAGATGAAAGGAGTGAATGCAGGGATTTAGCAGAATGACGGAGGGGTTATGCATTCTCTCTGTGTGTCTTTGTCACATTCCTCATTCCATTTGAACATTTAAAATACACACTTTGTAGCGTTTGGCTTTATGATAATGATGTCCCTGTGTTGAATCCATATTTTGATGCTCAATCTCTCTATCTGTGTGTGTGTGTGTGTGTGTGTGTATCTTTTTTAAACTTAAAGTCCAATACAAAACCCCATGAAAAAAATGTTTATGTTTTACATGTTAACTGTACCTTCAGCTTGACTAATGCAATACCCAGATTTGTTTTTTGCTGGAATTATTTTACTGAAACTTAAACACACGTCATGGGTTTAGTCTCCAGAGACTTCTTAATCAGCAAACAGTTGATTCACATTAACATTAAATCACTAAAACTAGCTGGAATGGTCCTCATGATCTGGTCAAACCGGTTAAACCATCAAAACTCATGAAAGCATTGCAGGGTTATAAGATGGTGGTTGATGATGATATGACTATCAATAGTATAGTATATGAAAAATATAACTTGGAGCTGTCAGGTCTGCATCAGATCTGGTCACGGCCACGCCCCCTCACTCAACTCGCAATCTCTCTCCCAGGTCACAATCACTTCCCCGCACGGTCACGTTCCCCTCAGTATTGATTGGTGTCACCTGGTCTCCACTCTATTTAACCCCGCTCCCCTGTTTCTCGCGTGTTTCCTCGTCCTGTTCTTCCCGCGTACCCAGACTTCCCATTTGGTATAGTTAATTCCTGTTTTTTCCTAGTCTGTACTTTTGTGTTTGTTTCCTAGTTGGTCTGAGTGTTAGTCTTTTGATTTCTCTCCGATAGAGTAGCGGACACGACTTTTGTTATTTCCCAGTTTGTTTTCTGTTTAATAAATACATTGTTGTTGGAATCCTGCCTCAGTCCCGTCTGTGCCTGACAGGAGCGCTAACCAGCTAGAATTAACCCAAAGGAAGGCAAACCAGCATGTGCAGAGAAATGTTTAGGGGACTCTGGCCCTTTGCTCATTCATGTCCCAAGTACCCTTTTGAGAAGACACACTCCATTAGATTACTCGCGGAATTTTTGTCATATTACTTGAAACCACACAACCTGGCCTTTCCAAAGGTGTTACTAGCTAGTTGCTGTGATGGATGGTTCGCGAGAAAATTAACTTTGAATTTTCACAAAGTTTATACTATTAATGCTATGGACAAGTGCAAAGTGCGTCTGCCCAACTTGCTGTAATTAACGGTTTGTAAGAAAAACATTTACGTAAAAAATTATATTAATATGCATCCATGTCACACCCACTGATATTAGTGAAATATCTCATGATGAGATACTACTGATTCCAGTGGTGTATAGCATTTCTCTGTATGATTAGCGCTTCCCAAGTCATCCAGTCTTGAAATCACATGACATTTCTGCATTGTCTCTTTAGTCTTGATACTAAGGCTGATATAAGGCATAGTATGACATCAAATACTGCCAGATTTGTATAGCCTGTCCTGGAAAAAGACAAAAACAAACAAACAAAAATGGATTCAAAGGGTTAAACATGACGAATAATGTATGAATAAATAATTTTGTTAAAATAAAATACATGGCTGCTTGATCTGTTTATTTTAGGCTATATTTGCATGAACCAGAGCCATGGCTCTGAAGGAATTTTCAATTGCAAATAATGTGGAAGAACCTGTTTTGGAGTGGGGTAAGATTAATTGATGTAATGTAATTTGTAAAAAAACAAAAACAAAAAAATCATAATAAAATCTAAAACAGCCCTGTAAATGCATTATCATTTCATATCATTTTTATAAGGATTTGTTAAAAAGCCTGCTCCTGTAAACATGCATCACTATGCCTTTGCACATGCATCATTATTACCTTTTGCAAATCTGTCTGCAGCAAAACAGATATCAGATTAAAAAAGGCTGTAAGATTCCAGGATGTTACATCTCCAAATAAGCGTTGACATGTTAAGTAAACAAAGTTATTAGAACTAGAAGAAAATAAAGTGTTTACAAATCCATGTGGCCCATTTTAAGTTTTGAGCCCCTGCCCCTCCAAGGCTTTCTGCACAGCCTTGCAAACCAGACAAAAAAAAGCTACAGTGGATATTTGTGAGCTCCTCAAAAATCAATAATGTATGTCTTTATCATTCCTCATCTTGACTTTCCTTTTTTTTTCTTGTGTGCAATGTGGTGTGGATGTGTCTTCCTTGATATTGTGCCTTAATGTTATGGTTTGATGGTGTGTATTATTGTGCACTTGTTCCATTTGATTGCCTTGGAAACTTTTAAAGTTGATAAATAAATACATACAACTTTAACTCTTTATAAAAACATGTTCCAATAAATAACCAACCATGAAACTAGTAAAGACACCTATACTATCAATTATTATTGTATATTACAATGTAAACTTTCTGGGTTGCTAGTTAGCCAGAAAGATGTGACCAGCTATATCTTCAGTTGATTGATCCATAGACGCTTCACTATTTGTCCCACACATATGACAAGGAATACCAGACATGGTAATTATCCATTGTCATTTCAGACAACCACATTCCTGTTTCCCATCATTACTTGACCATGTGCAATCATGTCTGCTCAATGGCTCCTGGACTGTTATCAGAAACCCGCAGTTGTCAGCAGTGGCACCCAATGGAGTGTAACTGGCCAGCCTGGAACAGGGCGTTTAGAGCCTGTCATTAAAAAGCCATCTCACATGTCTTCCAGTTGAAGGAAATGTCTTTCACTCTGAGGTTCAGTCTCAGTGTATACACCATTCCTTTCTTCGTGCTAGGTATTTCATAAAGTCATGGTCTATTGAACATATTCCAGAGGAATGAAATAGGCCCAAATTACTTATGACTGCAGTCACACTCAGTGACCTTGTGATCAGTATGTGTATGAATTATGGTCCATCCTCCACACACACACACACACACACACACAAAGAAGGAACAGTAAGCTAGCCTGACAAGCCTTCCTATAACATCAAAATGTATAGTCTGGGCATGACCGATAGACCAGGCTCAATCCTAGGGGTGGAATCAGAGTCTTTCAAACTGGATACGACCAATCACAGCAACGTCGGCAAAACTGCAAATAGCCTACGTCCTTCTTTGAAATGCCTTCTTCTGCCCAACTTTCAAAGAAAAGGCCAAGTCTATCTCCTCCAAAGACAATGCCAAAGCCGATTCAAACGACAGCTAGCATGGCTAGACGTGAACAAAACTATTTAATCTATACAAGGGGTATAGAAGCTAACGCTTTAGGTCACATGATTGACATAGTTTTTTTTTTTTTAAATCAGTTGTTCTTTATAATGTTGCAAAAAGCATTCTTTCTTCTATACTTGGGCCAATCTTGCCCACATGCAAAGGCCTTGTGAAGTAAATTGTAAAATGAAAAAGACTCCAGTCTTTGCTTCCTAGAGGTAATCATATCTTTACAGCGAAGAGTTCATATGACGTGAAAGATCATATGGATACAGCACTGATTTGCTTTTAAGATACACCCTAAATGCCCACATACTTTAGACAAACATATTTAGATCCACAGAATAGAACCCTTCAACTCTATGGTCTCCTGTTTGTGCTTAGTCACAACTGTACAATACATAAACAACACAACCATACAAATTATTAAAGTGTTCATCAAAGGTTACAGGTTGAATTGCAGGGTCAAGTGGTTGACTGTAGGACATGATGGAACATTTGTTAGACAGTGACTACCCTGGAGCACACTAAGTGAGGCATAAGCTGAAATATTGTTTGTGTGTGTATGTGTGGTGTGTGCGTGAATATGTTTGCTCCTGTGAGCTGCTGCTTGTCTCTACATATGTGTCCTTCCTATGACAGGAGTGACAAAGCCCTGGCATAGCCACTGTCACACAGACTCTGGCCTGCGTGCTGTGCAAATGCCATTTGCCATAACTTTTTGTGCATGTCTCTTTCTCTCTTTCTCCATGGTATTCTGATTAGAGAAGGTCAGCTTCTGACTACACACACACACACACACACTAACACACACAGAAAGAGAACACCACAGATGTCACACAAACACATATGCAGTCTGAGAGGTTGTGGAGAGGCACACATAGCCTACAAGACCATGAAAGTGCATTTATTATATCTAATTAATTACTAGATATTTTCTGGGCTACTAAGGTCTAACAGGCTGACATCACACATGTATTTTCACTTTTTTGTAACAATTTAATAAACCATTTCAATAAAAAAAAACGTTCCATCATATCAAATAGTTCTATGTAGAACCTTTTTTTTCAGAAATTCACTCTTTCTTATCAAATATAGAACCCCAGGGTTCAATATAGACCCACCAAGAACACTTTTAAAGAGTGTACCACATTCACAAACATATGCTCATAGAGAGACACAACACACACACACACACACACACACACACACACACACACAGCCCCACGTCTGCATCACCTCCTGAGACTGGACAGATATGACACTGAACTGAGCTCCATATGGGCACTATGGCGATACATGCATCATCTGCCAAGCCACATCAAGGACAGGCTGTTTTATTTTGACTAGATATACTGCCCAACAACAGTGCTGCACACACACCATCTTAAAACAAACACACGCACACGCACACACAAATGCACAAACACACACACCACAGTAGAAACACCACCACCAACTGAACCAAACACACACACATCAACACTACTTAAAGTCTATAAAACAACTACAGCACAATTATTTCTTTTCAAAAATATAATTTAACTGAATGGATCCCACATGCATATCACACGCATTAATGCCCCCACGTTTATCCAGTCAGTACTGCATAAGTACCCATCAAGGTTTGGAAAACACTGGCTTACACTTACATTACACTTACATCATGGTTCATGTATGACTTCTGTATTTTGTTTTGCTTTCTTTACTCATTATTAGTATTATCATTCATTTTGTTTCATTTACTTTTATGATATGTACCCTGTGGTCAGTGTGTAATAAAGATTGAAATTTAGTAATGAGAGACACTGATTGAAAAATTTCATTATAGCAAGGCCAAGTGGAATTTTGTCTGGTCATCTAGTGTAAAGGAATAATCCCAGATGCAATGTCTATGGCATACCTTGGTTGACACTAGACTACTCTAAAATCTTTTTTAAAATGAGTATCAGTCTGGGGGTTGGTTCACTTAGCTCCAGTTTGTTTCTAGGAGTAAAGTTAATTAGTGCGTTACACATTTTTGTTTATCTTCACCTATATGTTTTACGCTTTTTCAAGGACTCTGCCTGCTCTGACACAAGCTATGCTTGAAAGCATTCCAGTAAATCTGCAGTTTCCTGGCTGTGCCTCTTGCAGGCTTCTATCTGGCTATAAAATATTGCTCTGTTATGAAAAGGCATGACAAGTGAATCTGTGCAACTACATCTCAAGTACTGAGTCCATAAAACAAAACCTCCGCTGGGAGCAAGAACTGAAAAGTGCAGCACTTTCCACTGCTACTGTAGGTTCCATGCACATATACCATACTGGGTAACACGTTCTATGAATCCAGTGCCACAAAGGCACCTGTGTGTGTGTGTGTGTGTGTGTGTGTGTGTGTGTGTCTGTGAGTGTGCGTCCGAGAGGTCTGTGTCTGTGTGTATGTGCGTGTGTGTGAGCATGTGGTGACAGTGTCCTTCTATGCATTCATAAACCCTTATAACTAATGACATTAGTATTCAAATCTGTTTATACTTTCTCATTACACATAAGGCATTATAATGTTATCATATAAGCCTTTACAAATTGATGTGTCACACAGCATTATAAAGTCTCTTTGATACTAGGGAAACATACTCTTTACTTGTCTGTAAAGGTGCTTTATTGATTTTAATGTGTCTTTATTTAGAGAATACACTGAGCACTTGTAACTCTTCATTATTTGGCATGAGCAAGTGGTATAGAAAAGGACTATTAACAAATTAAAGCTTTATAATGCTTTGTGACACTTGCACATACAGTTTAAAATAAATACATACAGTTTATAATGTACAGTTATAATATGTAATATGCAATTTACACATCTAGGTCACAGATGACATGTATTCTGTCCACTATCTATATGATAGAGCTTTAGACCTCGAAGGCTGCAGTCACTCATAACCTACTTTGCCCTGCAACATACAGGAATTAGGTGCAGGCATTGTGAATACAAATGCATTTGTGAAACCCATTATCGCTATCAACCAGACACATGAAGGAGCAGACACACATAAATATGTGTCCTGTCACATCAAAATAGCATGTAGGCTGGTTAGTCTTATATTGACCATGTGGCCAGCCTAATATCATCCTATGCTGATTCCCCCTGAAATGTTTTGGCCTCACTCTGACTCTTGGCTGGCTGGGTTAACCAGCCTACAGCCATTGTTCTCAGTTCTAATCTGCATTAGGGCATTCCACTTATTGCCCACCTTATCTCTGTCTCTTTCTCACACACACACACACACACACACACACACACACACACAGAAAAGAGTGAAATAATCAGAAAGCCCAATGTCAGCTGCTCTGCTCTGCCATTAAAAGCGGACAACAATTTGAGGGAGAGAATTTTCTTTTGTAAATAATGTAGGCTACAGATGTGAGCTCCATTCGCCATGCAAAAAAGAGAAAAAGAGAGAGCAAGAGAGTAGGAGAAAAAAAGAGAGGGGCATGAGAAGTCATTTCAGCACTGAACAGCACCAGCCATTAATGTTAATTGTTTGGGTTGAACACTGTTAGCATTAGCACACATTTTTGCTAGTGTGCCAGCTGCACGCTACTCGTCTCAGTATGTGGTCGGTATTGACATGTATCAAACGAAGCATGGTCAGTTTCTGCGTGAGGCAATTGTTCCTCGAGGGGGTTTGACCTCAAGGCCGTTTTAGCACAGCATGTAGCTAAGGAATGCATTAATTATCAAATGAAATCTTCTATCTCTCCCACCACCACCCCCCCCCTCCCCCAACACACACGCCCTCTTCTCCTTTCCTTCACGCACCATTTTTCCACTTTGAAACATGACAGCTTAATAAAGGGATGCTTCCTGAAGGCTAACCCCACCAAGCGCACAGCGGGCTGTTTGTACAAGCCGGGAGATCCATTAATGTAAATCTGACATTTTAATTGGGTTATGCTGAGAAACAGAGAGCAGAGGACAACCAGGGGAGCAAAACAATAAGGCAGCCATGATACTGTGTCAGCAGCAACACAGAAAGGAGCCTGGTGAATTGGGTTTTGAGATGAAAATCAGGACAATATGATTTATGGCAACGGTATCTCCCATTCAGCACTACCACAAACATCGCACCACAACAAAATATTTTCTGTTACTCTTAAAGACATGGTGTTATAACATTGTTCTTTTGTATAGATGTTAGTGTGGTGTGTGAAACAAGTGAAAGTGTAAAGTTCCAGAAACAATGTACCATACAAAAAGGGAACACATTTTTCTTTCCTTTCTAAAGGTGCAAAGAATGGCTGATTGCTCTAAAGGAAGGCATACTGATAACTACAGAGCAATTTCTTTTCTTGTAAGTGTTCTGACATGTAATCCAAAGTAATTTTCTCTCCTCGCTTACTGCTGATTCTCAAGGATGCCCACGAAGGCCTATACAGTACATTAGCCTCTGCATTTTATCAAAGTAATCAGTAAATACATCTCGCACAATATCTGGGAAAATAGCCTTAATTATGCAGGCTGGCTCACGGTGGCTTGGCAGTCACATGGTGCCAAGCTGCCTTCAGTATCAGGGCTTCTGTCACCATGACGAACATGCGGCTGGGTCTCCATCTCGCTTGCTCGCTCGCCTGCCAGATGGTGGCTTTTTCCTCCTGCGGCGGCGTGCCCCTAATGTGCTGGCTGCTCTGGAGGGGATGACTGGGCACCACCATCCTAACATACTGACAGGTGTGTGTGTGTGTGTGTGAGTGAGTGAGTGTGTATGTGGAGTGTGTGTGTGTGTGAGGGAGGGAAAGAGGGATTATCCCTCAGTGCTCCTTGATTGAGGTGTCAACTTCTTGTCCATTGGCTTCTCACATTTACAAACTGAAATGCAGAGTCAAGGTGGAGATGAGAAGGAGGAACCAGAAAGGAGTTGGTGTGTGTATGTGTGCCCAGAGAGTGTGTGTGTGTGTGTGTGTGTGTGTGTGTGTGTGTGTGTGTGTGTGTGTGACTGTGAGCAAGTGGTGGCAGTGTCGGGGCTGGTGGTGGCAGTTGATGGAAGGGGACGGTGGTGGAACAAAGTGGATTTCTCAGGCGGATGACACAGCTGGGTGGCATTAATTCAGAGCCTTCATACCGTCAGAGGCTGGCCAAACAGGTTGTGCACATTTCTGATCGCCGTGGAGCCTCAAACACCAGTGCACACGTGATGCTCACTGCTTACTAATGACCCGTCACTTTGCAAATGTTGACTTCAAGCGAGGGCTGATATTTGTGACTCGAAGGCAGAGAAGTTTGAGGTATTGCTTGCACAATTTTGACAACTTTCACAAGCATGGATTAAAATTCAGGTTAAGGCACCTGATAACTCCTCTCAGAAGATATCTCAACCTGCCCTCCTGTGAAATGTGTATTTGTTTATCAACAAAAGGATTGTCTAAATAGACATGTGAAAGTCAGACATCGAAATTGCTTTTTCTTTTGTTTCCTTCATCCGTTTTTGTGTTTTATAGCATTATCTGCCCTCCCTTTGTAGCCGTGGTCTGCGGCCCAGGTTACGGTGTTGGATAAGTAAGGGATAATGAACAACACAGCGTGCGTATATTAGTTAATATTGCATGTTCGACGTGGTTATAATCCCCCAATGCGGATGATAAGTGCATTATTCACTGATATATGCATGCCGTGGAGTTCATTATCCCGCTCCTAAAATCAGTGTAAGAGAGTTCAAATCCATCTCGGTCACAAGTTAATAGGTTGCTCTGTTGCGAACATTGGTCAGGCTGCTAAATTGTAACCCTGTGTTAATGTGACAGTTCATTTAAACTTTACAGTGAGTTGGGCCAATTGATATGCAAGTGTAATACATCCAGAAAAGTGGAACTACTTCATAGGTGTGCGTTTATCTGAAAATAATGCACATTCTAAATAGCGCATCACAATAGGAAGGCTATTTTATGGAGTAGATAGCCCTACAGGTAGGCCATAAGGTGTCTAAGGAAACTACAGGTATGCCACTGCACGATACGTGTATAGCAATATTTTTGGGTAACGTTGTGAAAACCAATCAGAAACCAATTAATTTTAATTAATTTAAACATTACATTTATTGACAAAAAGGACAGACTTTAATTATCGTTGGTCAGTATGAACACTAATAGCATTATGATTGTAGTTTATCTTTGTAGTTATTGCTCTTGGTGCACTGCCTTTAACTAGAACTACAAATATAACTATAAGAAAGGGGACATTTGAGTAGTAGAGAATGATAAATAATTGTACTTAAACTGTTCTGATTTATGCTGGGATCCTGCCATTATATTTGATGAACTGTAACTCCTAACACAAACAGCAATTCCACATTCTCACTGTGGTCAAGCAAAGCAGGTTCAAGCAGTCTGTTACAAAGTCTGTTTCTTTTTTCTTACAAATAGTTTTTGTTTTGTTTTGTGTCTTAACACTAAGGCAGTGATTCCCAACCAGGGTAGGGGTACAGGAGCACACTGCAGGGGGTGCGTAGAAATATTTCATAATAATTCATTTCCAAGATGATAAATAAATATTCTCAGTCAATTTCATATTAAGCCCGTCAATAAAATGGTACATGTGTGCTACAACTAGTTTCCCCGGTGACACAACAACCTGTGGCACTCCACACCAATAATAATCAGTTGTGTTATGTTCTACTTTTGGAGAATCATCAACACAAATGAGTGAGGGGGTACTCATGGTATGACAAAAAGACTCAGGGGGTACACAAGACAAAAAAGGTTGGGAAACACTGCACTAAGGAATGCAGTATGGAATATACTTCCTAACCCCTATCTTATAAGCATCATTTTATTAAATGCAATTTCTAATTAAGATTCTGTCTTGGTGTTTCTTCACTTCATTCCATGACGTGCTCTGGGTTGGTTGGTCTATAACCTATATATATATAATAAAAACATACTCCCCTGAAGGGAACCTGTTCCACCTGATTTCCTATGTTAGCTGTGAAGCAATAAAATGCCTTTGGCTTCTCATCTTAGCAGTAATGTTAATTAAAAAAACATCATGACTGGCAGGACTTGCTTCTCCCCTGCACACCACAGGGCGCTAAGGCGTAGAGGTTTTGTGGGACTGACAACAAAGTTGGTTTTTCACATTACCTCCTGCATCGCCTGCTGTCAAGGTTATTTATGAGAGTAAATAGCCCATCTTCTGCTTAGTAATTACAGAAAGGGTACACTTCAATTAGACTGGGTAATTAGTGTTGATCATGCAATGCTTCCCATCGCTTCTTCACTCCCTTTGCCTCTTCGCTTGTTGTCTCTTTTTCTTTTTAAAATCAGCCTGTTTTATTGAGAAGCAGTTATTGTGATGTCTTTGGCCTTGTCAGTGTCTAAAAAAAACTTCTCAAAAACACTGCCCTCACAGTTCTACGAGCCTTGATTATTTAATCATGATGTATTAAATATTTAAACTTTTTGTGCTGAGATCTTTGATTACAGCCACATGGTTTTCAGTCAAGTCATCTGCAGGTCACTTCAAGGTTGTTTGTCCTTTCATTCACATTACTTACATATACTGCATCTTAAAATGCTGAGTTCTCTCAGTAGGATAAATTGGGTAGAAAATTTGTTTTACAGAAATATCTTTTAAAGGCAAACCAGGAAAAATGGTTGTCCACTCTTCCCCATCTCTTTAAATAGGCACATATTTTAGACTCATCTACATACAGGGAATAACTACAGTAGAAAACATGATTGTGCGAAATGATTATGTAAAATGTTTCATACAATAGTTCTACAGTCAGAAATGGCAATTACTCAAATTTCATGTATTCACATAATACAGTATCATGGCATGTTATTAGTGTAATGGACATGACAAAAAATGCTCAAAAGTATTGTCTTTGTAATTATGTTTATTATGCCTTACAGACCTCAAGAATAGTATTTCCAACTTTAATGTACAGGTGTTATCTGTGCAATTAGTGGTGAACAACTGCTGTGACTGCAGGCTTGTGTCCTCTGGTTGGACCACCCAATGCAGAGTCAGGTGTTGCTTGCCTGTGACGAGAGGCCTGACAGCTGCCTAATGAGTGTGAGCTTTAATTATACACAGATGAAAAGGGTGGCTGAGGTCCGGTGTTAAGAGCAGCCCATCTCTTCATTGACAGTGCCTGGCATGTACCGCGCAGAATACCAATGTGCAATGAAACCCATACACAAACCACAACAAAGCCTTGCCACGTAGGCGATGGCACCTCGGCAGACAGAGGGCTTTTTAAGGGCACATTTTTTAACAAGTTTCACCAGACAGACACAGTCTGAGGTCTGAAAGGTTAGGACACTGATGGCTCTGGTTGTCAGTGAGCGTCTTACATTACATGTCTCATGCTCACGTTTTCCATCTCCTCGCTAGTGGCTGCGTAAACATGCCATCTTGCGGAGTGGTGCTGCCCTTGATCCAAGGAGCTGACACTTTGCATTGTGCCACTGCACAGCCTCTTGAGATGTTTCTGGATCAGGTATATATGCCAAGAGGTGAGATATCTATATAAAGGCCCACAGCAGACTTCAGTGCCAGGCTTGTGATGCGGAGCATGGCGAGACGAGCGATGAGAACAGAGGGGGCACTCTGGATCGAGAGCAAGGGGGCGAATGAAGAGATGAAATATTTATGGGGGAAATTGAATCAGGGACAGCTCGTTCTGTTCCTCATTATTGAATAATGCATAATCGACAGTATATGACTTGGTTTTTATTCCACCCTCAGATGGTATTACCAACAGAGGGTTACACTCCGGACACCTCCCTCTGCCCTCTGTACAATAATTGCCTGTTCCGGCTGACTGGGTCCATGTATCTCCCCATAGAGATAATGCTTGACGCAATTAAGTGAGCAGTGCACGTGGCATTTTTCCCTCTAAAGGGGGGGCTATAACTGTTCTGAGCAGAGGACAAGCTGTAACAGGGAGAAGAATGAATTGGCTCTTTTGAGATTAGAGTGAAGATGTTCATATTTTTTTGTTCCAGAATAGTGTGAGTAGCAAGAAGAAAAGTTTAAAAACATGTTTTCAAAGGGGAATTAAAAAATAACTCTAGCAAACAATGAGGTAAATGAAGCAGTGTAAATTTCTAACATTCAAGGGCATTAAGCATCCCGCCAGTGTTGGGAATTAATTTTGGGATTTAATTTCCCTCCTTTTTAAGGTTATTTGGAAGGTGCCAGAAGATATTCGCCAGAGGTCTGTTTTCATGGCTAATTGATCTGTGTTGAAATCTGAGCAGATGAGCCAAGCCCTTGTTACAGCTCATCCCAGCTCACAACGCTGATCATGCTGACACAGAGAGCATTTTCTCTGGGTTGATGTATAATTTATATTTTCACAGCAAGAGCATTTTTTCACACACCTTGTATGCTGGCTTGCATTTCAGCAGGAGTGGGTGGAGTTGTGTGTGTGAGTGTGAGTGTGTGTGTGTGTGTGTGTGTGTGTGTGTGTGTGTGTGTGTTGGGTGGGTGAGGGGGTCCAAAGCTTCCTTCACTATTAAAATGTTCCACCTGTGTATGTATATCTGAGGAGGCATAACAAATCAATAATCTACCCTATTAAGTTGCTGTCTTCATCCCTCTCCTCCTCCTAAAAAAGGTGTGTGGATGAGAAAAGAGGGAGGGGAAAAAATTGCTCCGTGTCAGTAATGTTTGCATCTTGTGGCTTCAATTTAGCCCCGGTCCAAAAATAAAGAAATTGCTGCCTCCTGCTCGCCTTGAGCTGAGAGAAATAAAGAGTCGATATTTGCTCCCAGGGACTGGGGAGATTACACGGGCATAAATCACCCAGTGTGCACCTGTCTGAGGCGTCAGAGGCAGAGTCATGTGTCATTGCGTTTAGCATCGTGCTGTGCCTTCCCTCCTTGCCTAAATCAATGCACCGGAGGGGGCACTTCCCTGCTGCAGCTCCACCCAAAGCACACCACTGGGAAGGGCTTATATGGTGCTCTCTGCTAGATATCAGCTTTCTGCTGCCACCATTTTAAGATTGCCTCTAGACTACACTTCTTTGACTTGGTTAATAAGAAATTGACTATGGTGTTTCACAATTCATATACTGTTCTATTTTTACAGAATACATATGTAGTTTAGAGGGACTGGCACATCATTGTTACAGGCAAGGCAAACTAAGTTTATATCTATTAATATCTACAACTAATTAAGCTCCAGTAGAAATTCAATGAAAAGAGTGCTCTACACACATACATCACAACAAAGCGAGACACTGTGTGAAATCTCAGCGTGAAAACAACCTCATCAGGTGCAGAATACACAATAATTGGATCTTGTCACCATGCAAAGGCTATGACACCACATCACC
Source organism: Tenualosa thibaudeaui (assembly GCA_027481765.1). Taxonomy (NCBI): domain Eukaryota; kingdom Metazoa; phylum Chordata; class Actinopteri; order Clupeiformes; family Clupeidae; genus Tenualosa; species Tenualosa thibaudeaui. Next base: position 12,800,839 of record JAIFZK010000015.1, on the reverse strand, counting down.
AGTAGTGGCGCAGTGGTGCGTAACACTCAACAAATCCGCCTTCTAAATGCCTGTGGAGAGACTAAGCGTTTTATGGGCTGTTTGCAGCAGCACATCCAGTCCTCAGTCATCTCAAATGAAGACAGAGTTTGCAGATCCCCATCACCATCCCTGCAACTTGTCTTCCACCAAAAAACGCAGCATAGCCTCACATGCTAACGCATCACTTACCCAGCTGTTTGGTTGAGACTAATAGCAATCTGAAGCTTCCTCATCTCTCCAGCTGACAAAGGGAAGGACATCCGCCGGCAAGGGGAGAGGGCTCGGAAATATCATTGGACCAAAGAAAAAAGGTACCCGATGCCCTTTTGGGAGAAAAATACGCCTGTCCCCAAATACGAAGGGGGTCTCACATCAGTTACGGAGGAAGCAGTGCAGAAGTGCCAGGGGCCAAACATGTGATCATTATTGGGAAATGGAAGTGCATTAGATCCCTGAAAGACTGATGGTCTCTAAATGACCACTGGCATTGCTGTTGCACCGCAAAGGTGAATTTGTAGCCTTCCCTGAGGATGGGCTTTCTAAAGGATATGAAGGAAGATGGTGAGTCTTGGTGGAGGTGCCGATGTTTTGTTGCGGTTGTTGTTGTTCTTGGTCTTAGGCCCTGAAGTTAAAGGGCCAGTCAGTTTCAAAGTGGTCTTAAACTCAGTGGAGCAGAATGTCAGTTGAATATGGACAGAAAGAGTGTGAGATTCCTCATCTTTTCTCTCTCTCCCTCTCTCTCTCTTTCACAGTTTCCTCTCTCTGTGTGTCTTCTGCTCTCTCCCGCTCTAATGACTTGGCAGCGTTGTGAGGGTATTGTGACTGAAAGCCCTAATTAGAGATGACAAAATGTTCCACAGCCCACATGGAGGACATAAGCTTCTTCACTGCTCTCCCTCTGAGGCCACTGACTGAGGCGTATACAAAACACTCACAACAATGGCTTACACACACACACACACACACACACACACACACACACACACACACACACACACATAGATGCAGTTAAATCTGCCACATTACTTACACAAACCACATTGAAATGTAGTAGATTTCAATGGCATTACAAACAAATACAAGGATGTCTAAATAACAGGTCATGTTGTTATATTGCTTTGATCTTTAACAACTTCACCATGATATTCTTTCTTAAAGCTGCTAACCAGTATTCAAAGAGACATGTCAGGTATCCGTTACTAACAATTAAAATATGAATTGCATCCCTCAATTGTATTCCTAAAATTGCCTGTATCAGACTCTGGATCTTTCCTTCATTTAGGATTCAAAGACACAAGTACACACCATTGCAGTGTTAAAACAGTGATATCATCCAGCGTTTATGTCTGATGATTGCTGACCTGTACATTGTAATGTAAATGGTGACATACATAAAAGGAGTCTAGCTACCCAAAATTCCACTGTGTTTGTCATTTGTGACAGAGTAAAGGCTCATTCAAGAAAAGATTAATGTTTAGAAACCTGGACAAGGTTTTCCCAAATGGATATCTTGAGAGCAGAGTGAGATTTGCTTTGTAAAACTTGCTTTGCTGTGAAAACCTTGACATAAACCAAGCGTATAGGCCAACAGGTGAAGTCCTGTGTTCTCTCATCACACTTCTCATGAAGCTCAACAGTACTGCAGAGCCAACCTCTTTGACCTGGTCTCCCTCAGTTCACTGCATGAACTCGAAGCCTTTGTAGGTTTAGAGTTTTTTGACAGAGTTTTTTTGGGCGGTTGATGAAAAAACATCGATAGGTCTCTTCAGAGAGTCTAACAGCCAAGAGTGGGTTTGGTCAGACACAGGTGATGAACTGAACTACACGAGTGGTAACGTGAATGAGCTCTACGATAGAGAAAGTGCAGAGGCAAAACTGTGTTGCCGTCAGTAGAAGGGGAAATTATGGCTTCTGGCAATAAAGCTGGAAAAAGAAGAAAAAAAAAACAAAACTGTAATTTCAAATCCTATGTGTGCAACCTGTACATATGGCTTCTGACAATAAAGCTGACTTTGATAAAGCTGACTTTGAAATTACATGGCCAGCCTGCTGTCCCCTGAAGGGACAGACTGCTCAAGGGCAGATCCCAGAGAATGTGTCTGCATGGATCGGCTTGTGCTACATGGTACACCACTGGCTGTGGATAAATGGGGACGCACTGGAGTACCAGACCTGGGCTGGCAGCCGACATCCCCAGTGTCCAGCAGTGGGTGAGCAGGAGAACAGGACTAGGTCAACACAGACTGTGACAGGAAACTGCCATTCTTCTGCAGGATCTGACTCAGGATGAAGCATATTGCCATCACAAAGCTAACTGCAGGAAATATTGCTGCACAGATTTATTTGAAGAAATGAGTGGGATTGAAAGAAAGGAGAAAGGTTGAACCAAAACAGGATAAGAATTTCACCCTATTACAGTAGACATTTATACTGAAATCAGTACTGGTCTTTGAAGTTTGAAAAGGTCTTCGAAAAGTATACATTGCATTTGAGTGTGATACTTTAATAAACATCAAACTTAAGATTTCATGATGTCTTACAATCACTTGTCACGGCTTAATGCTTGCCAACCTAGTCCTACAGTATATCCGCTAATATAAATCATTATAAGTCAACACACACCACTAGTTTCTAGCTTCTGCTTATTCTCAGGATGGTGTATGTGTTGTGATTGAACATGCAAGGTTAATAAATCCAATATATATGGTGGTAGAAGAGTCATTCTGTCCCTCATATTGTTGTCCAGACATTGTTTACAATGTTCTGGAAAGTGTGTGTGTGTGTGTGTGTGTGTGTGTGTGTGTGTGTGTGTGTGTGTGTGTGTGTGTTTAATGAATATGGCCATGAGCCCAGATGTTCCCTCTCTTCAGTCTAAAGCTCATCAACTTACTGCAGTGAGCCCACACACTCAAATACTGCATTGTTAAGAAGCATTGTGTAAGTTTCTTACACTTGGTTATTTTGTCCTTTGTCTGGAAACAAAATCAGGGTTACCTTGCAGTTAGTTCACTTGTTGAGAGACACGCTAGTTGTTCTGGAACTACAGGGACTTTTCACATAAGGTCAGATGTGAAAAAAGTTCCTCAAACCACAGAAAAAAAGACATATTCATCTTTTAACCTTCAATCAGACAGTATATTAGAGAGAGTAACAAGAAATGGGTGGCATGTGAGGAAGGGTCTGAAAATGAAAGGATCTCAAGTTGGAACAGAATCAGAAGATTTTCAACTTGTTCTTATCAGAACGTATCATCTACGTATCTATGAAAGCTTGAAATCTATGTGTCTCTTTTTTCACATATCTCTCAAACCATTTGACTTTGACATGTGTATTCCTGACAACCTAAGTGAGTTTAGTGTTGAGTCCAAATTGAAATTCTAAAGACAGGAAGCCCAATGCTAGATGCAATGTGCCAGTGGGCATGCTTTGTGAAGGCATGTGGGCACTAGCTTCTCACAGTAACATTTAATTTTTTAAGCATCATTGTGGAATGTGGAATGTGGAATGTGCTGCATCAAACAGGAATGTCTTAGGAGTCATTCATTTACATTTTCCCAGACACTGAAGTATAAAAATACCCTTTAACACAGGAAAAGACATCCTTCATTTCCTTCATCCATCCATTAGTGTTTACAAGGTATGCTTCATGAATGCTGCCATTTGAACCATTGAAAGGGGGGCCATAGCAAGGGCTCCTCATTCCTGAGTTGATTCTGGTTCCCCTCTGCCATACCCCAGGTCACACATTTATAATGGTAACATAAGGAGGATGAAGGAAATAGCCAACTGTGTGAGGAAAAAATGCTGAGAAACACATTTCTGTCAAAGCCAAGTTTGTAATTAGAGTTGTCTGTGTCAAAAGTCATCAAGTGTACAAATAAATAATGAAGTGACACGTTCTGAGAGTACATCAGCAGAAGATGATATAGATTGTAGAACTTGATATGTGATTCTAAGGCTTCTAATCTGATGTTGTCCTGCTGACTCTGTGGTGAGGTGAATCAGGAGAGGGATTAATCCTCTCCATTAATCCATCTCAGGTTGCACTTCACACCTCGACAGCAGGAGTTCAGTTCCTGTCCATTCAACAAGACTTACTGCAAACAAAAACAGCAGCTTGTGACTAGTGAGTTCTTTGCAATGAATGTGAAATAACATTTATTTTTCACTTTGCATGTTAAAGAAAAAGGATGGAGCATTTAAACCCATAGCTCCGTTGTTCAAGCTCATCGAGTGCTGTCAGGGAAAAACAAATGAAATTTGATATAACATAGCTAATAGTAACTGAATGAGGCACAGGGAAATGAAACTGAAAGTGAGTTTAGTGTTAGGTGCTATTTCACTACTCAGTCTATCTTGTGCCAAATTTCAAACAGCAGGGCTATAGGTTGAAATGCTCTGGACTTTTCCTTTAACATTATTAGGGATACTGATACTAATATTAACTTGATTGTTGTCACTGAATTCATTTGAAATTCTGTTCAATATCACATGCATAAAGGATAGAGTTAAGAATAAACTCTTCATACATCAACTCCTGTGCTTATCCAGATTATCAGAAGTCAAGTGTAAGCTCATCTAAAGAATTCCTCTATAATCATAAATAAGACAACGATGGACTCTATTTAGTTATATTTAGCTTAGATTGGATGAGTATATATAGAGTGTTAATCAAGTGGAATTGCCAGTACAATATACAATTCAATTAACTTGTTAATTTATCTTATCTAATTAATCTTGAAATAGTCATGTGCCTTGACACGCACAATTCCAGGCAGTTGTAATATAAGGATAAAGGAAAGAATTAAATCAGTCCTCAATTTGGAGGGAAATCTTTGCACAGTCCTAGCCAACAATCACCAGAAATAGTTTACTGCAACACACTGACAAGGAACAATTTACAACAGCAGAGCACTATCTATTTTTAAAAAATGTGAAAATTGAAACGAATAAAACATTCTGAGATATCTGTTAGGTTGTATATTTAATCTGTCATGCCAGAGATTGAATGTTGTAGACTAACTGTGTCTTTCAGAGAATGCTAATAATATTTTTCTAAGATGAAAAAGGAATGCTGGCCCTGGTACATCAGCTTGCCCTTGTAAGTACACTGAAAATAAAAAAGTGATGTGTCACAGTGTGAACATGACGCAGTGGCTGAACATCATTCCCCTCGTTGCAAGTACATTACTCCTCGAAGTTTGAATCAGTGGTGCGATAAGAAGCCTGTCGCCGTGGCAGCACTTAGACGTACGGTTCCACTCCAGGGATCCATTGGAGCACCAAATCTCCCCTTCTGCCAGATGTGACCACAGAGGTGGCGTTTTCTGCTTATGTGCCGCTCATATCTCACTGTCACTGTGCTACGCAAACCCTTCCACCAGACGCGTCAGCTGGAACCAGTCCATCTGAGTCTGTGGAGTGTGTCCGGTCTAGATGAGACTGCCTACCTGTGTGTGGCCACATTCCACCTGATGAATGACACCCTGGTGCACATGGACTCACTTCCCCACACTAAGCTGACCAGAACTCTGAGCTAAAAATCTGGGATATTTCCCTGCATTTTCTTTGGGAATACAGGACATTACTATTTCTACAGTCAATATCATTAAAATAAGGGTAACACTTCACTTGACAGGTGAGTACATAACACATTCATACCAGCTGTCATAAATTGCTCACAAAGCATTCATGACTGCTCCAAAAGGCATTACCCAACCTTTCATAAATGTGGAAACATGGCGATAAAAGTCAAATGGAAATAAAAGTCAAATGGTCTCAAAGCAGCATTGCTGTTTTTGCTTTAAGCCTGGTACCTGATCATGTCACATCTCAAATATTTCTTGAATATATTATGAAGTCTGCTACAAATGTCACATAGATCAACAAACAGACACACACACATGCACATGCATCCACAGAACAATGAGAGAAATACAAATAAACAGACTTACAAATACACAACATTTAAGAAATTTCTTTAATCATTTGATTTCACACACCAGCCACATTTTCAATAGTTTGGTGACTCTGAATAACAAAATACCCCCCTCATTCATTTCACAGACAAACAAACACACAGGGCACAAGAAAACATGTCTCAGAATCCCACAAAGAATCAGTATCTTAAGCTATAAAAGCCTGACACTATTCAGGATGAAGGACCTGTCTGCCTCTGATGCACACACAGACATTCAGATCTATGCAGATCTTTGTTTAGAGAATATTGTGTGCAGACTGGATCATTTGTATAAAGAGGTAGAGGTATTCCAGGGACACACACACACACACACAGTTTACTAGTTCCTATATGTGGAATGGTTGAAAACAATAAGAGCCACAGAGGTGGAGTTGATAATTGACAATAAAACACTTGTGAACACTTGTGTTACTAACTGATATAATTTAATAACAGTAGCTATATCCCTAAATCATTAGCTATATCCCTAAACGCCAGGTACTAATGACATCAAGCTCAGAGTGATGTGGAGAGCCTCTGAGCGGTTTTAACACAATGATAACAGAGAAGCGCGGTTATGATAAACAACAAAGATGCTTTTTTTGTCATCAAATTGCATCAAATGAACAGTAACATTGTATAATAGAGGCTAAATTCCATGTATGGCCATGTCCTCTTTGCAGGATGCTCCATGGAGTGCTAATTGTAGGCTTCCTTATGCATTCTGTGGCCAAAGGTTATAAATGAATTCCACAGTACCCGCATGTCCCTGCTGTGTGTATCATATTATATTCTCATTTTAGTTATGATGAAATGCTCAGGACCAGGAGATATACCATGCATTGTTTCTGTCAGATCGGTCTCAATCAATATTGCACCCCAGGGAGGGTTTGAGAGACTATTATGATGAAGCACAACTAAGAGTTAAGCTGTTCCATCTGCACTCCATGTAGTTAATATCTACCTACTACCTTCCCTAGAGCATCTCACAAGGAAGATGGTTTCTTAAAATACACAAAAAGCATGTGAATACCTGAATATATGAAGAAATAGACACCGTTAACATATCTAGTGGGGATATTTGGTATACCGTGATTGAGTTTATAAGCAGAAAGGACTGACAGTGTCAGTAATAATCAATGATTGTGATAGTTGGTTTGGTAAATAAATGTAATCTGCTGGTGATCAGGTTAAAGAGATTATAAGATAAATTGAAATCTCAGCTTGGAGTGTTTGGGGTGGGGGTGGTTCGGTGACTTTGGGCAATCGCCAGGGCCAAATTTTGTTCCTAGTCTGACCCTGGAACAGAGCCTTAGATCACGACAAAAAGGTTCTGTGAAGGAGACCATGTGAAATGTAGGTGCATGGTGTCTAACAACTTCATAATAAATTAAAAAATGTGCCTCTCATGAAAAGTTTCCCATAACTCTTCAACTGTCAAAAGTTATTACATATCCCTCTCATCCTCAAAACATTAGATCGACTTAATATGCTCACATATCAAGAGCACCTTTAGCTGAATATGATGGATGCACCTTCATCAGCCATTAATACTGACTTATCTGAGGACTGCTGAAAAAAGTTGAATGTCGCACTAAATACATTCAAATAACCTGACGCTGTATTAATTACCTGGCCCAGGAGAGCAGAGAGCTTATTTATTTATTTTCTTGGGCCTTATCGTTGGCACACAGGACCGCTCTCCAGGGTTGATTTATGTGCTCTTGTGTCCTGCTATCAGCCTGGGAGCTCGTGTTCAACCTCACGCTACCATCTCCCCTCAGCAAGGCTGGACTATAACTCAGAAGGTGCCATAATCAATGTCCAGAACCAAGTCTCATATACAACCACTGTCAGCAAGAGTGTGGTTTAAGATATTCTGAGAGGTTTGCCTAGACCTGTCTCTCATTGCAGGCATGTGAGTGTATACAGAAGAGCTCCTGCAGATATCTCTGCAAATTGTGCATCACACCTGATGTGTGTATAGCACCTGAATGTTCACACATGGTTGTGTGTGTGTGAGTGTGTATACTCCACCCATGCATGTTCTGTGTGTGTGTGTGTCTGTGTGTTTATATATGTGTGAGTGAGTGTCTAAGTAAGTGTCTGTGTACCTGTACAAGCGTGTTGAGTGTCTGCATCCAGGAGAATCTCTCCTCGGCTAGGCAACTTATTACCCTATTGATCAAACGGCTGCTTGTTTTCCCCCTTTCGCTTGTGCTCAGTATCGCCTCTCAGCCGTAATGGATTGAGTTCTGGCCAGCTGTCTCCCTCACTTAGCCTCAGCTGTGTCAGGCCCCTACAAGAGCCCATGGCGCATCGCAATTCCACCCCCGGCCACTCATATAGGAGCACTTGGCCTCCATCGCTGGCCCCCAGTCCTTCCCGAGAGCCCAGGGTCACGTCCCCTCCCACCCCACCCTGCCTGCTTTTGGGACACATGCTAACTTCTACTAATTTACCTGCAGCTCATTTTCAACACAGGCTGCCAAGAGTTATAATGCATTCTGATGCATTACTCTAGTTTGCCATTTAACCCTAAACACTATGTTGAGTGTTTTTAGCAAGGGAAAAACACTCACTTGGTTAAGAGCCATCTCTCTCTCTCTCTCTCTCTCCACTGAGATGAATCTCTCCATACTAAGCCTTGGCACCTGACTCTGTATCAAAGAGAAGCGTTTGTGCTTTCCCCACTCTGAAGTTTTCTAGAGGACATTCAGTAGGCGAGATTCGCTGAGTATTTAAGCACTTTAAACATATCCACCTGACTACCTCAGTGGAGGCCTCTCAGAACCTCCAGAACATCAGCTAATCCGGCTAACTTTGACCCTGGTGAATCATACTTAGAGAGGAACATCCTCTCCTTCTTTACAAACGGCTATGAGCTGTTTCCACCACAAGTAGATCCGTAAGAGACTTGTTTCGCTTGACATTGATGAACTTATTATAACAGCATGTATATTCCCTCACATGGTCTTGTTGGAGAGCCTGTCTGGGCCATGTAATTACAAGATTTCCAGGCCAGTTATAAGACAGTGTCTTCTGTCTTTCGTTTAGGTCTCTGCTGTTCACACACCCAGTTGAGCTTGATTGATATTCCTGTACGGCATTCCTTCCTAATCCCATGCATTTTTAAGCAGCTGCCCTCTTCCCAGCAGCTCTGGATGTATAGTAATGAAAAAGAGAGAGAGAGAGAGAGAGAGTGCTGGCATGACACTTTGTGCAGACAAAAGTCCTCAGGCACTGATTCATTATTAAAAAATGTCTGGCAAAACATGGTAGGATGAATATGAAACATGTGCAGAAACTGAAATCCTGTGTGTGTGTGTGTGTGTGTGTGTGTCTGTGTGTGTGTGTGTGTGTGTGTGTGTGTGTGTGTGTGTGTGAGAGAGAGAGAGAGAGAGAGAGAGTCAGAAAGAGAGAAAATATGTCTGTGTGTGAGAGAGACAGAGAGAGAGTGTATATTATAGACTATGATAGACCATTATGTACAGCACCATGACAAAAATGTGTCTATTTGGAGCTGTTTTATAGAAGTAAGCATATACACACAAGTTTGATATTCATCACTCTTTGGTGAACATCATGTGACGCCTCTCATTCTTATCCTATTCGCTGTGTTTCTCCTGGTTCATGGCATAGTGGGCTAAATCCCCCTACCCCTCAATGCCATGTATATTTCACAATGAAATAACCTGAGGAGGAGGAAAGGAATGATCAATATTTCAACACCACTGCATATTGTAACTATGTCTAAACACTCATCCATGCACGAACACACACACACACACACAGAGAGAGAGAGAGAGAGAGAGAGAGAGAGAAGTAAACAAGCCATATTCTCACTCTTCAACATATCACATACAGTGTAATGGGAGCTGGAGCTTCCTCTGCTTTCATATTCCACAGAACTTCAATTATTGATGCACACTTAGACGAAAGGACACACAGCAAACACAATAACCAAGCCAACACAAAGATGCTTCCAGACACACACACACACACACACACACGGTCTATCTCAGAACAACAAAATAATCCAAGCACTGCTTACACACAAACACATTTTTGCACAAACTCAAATGTAACACAAGGAAAGGAAAGAATTCACACAGACATACCAGCTAAAAATATTCCAAAATATCAAGGTTTTTTAGAGGACAAAACATCAAATGTTGCAGAAGTCAGAGTTTTCCATAACAAGAGGGCTTCTGAGACTACACTGTAAGTGAGCTCTGTTGCAAGCAGTCTGTCTGTGCATGTCTGCAACATCAGAACAATGTTCATGGCAAGCACAGACTTCTTTTTCCCTCTTCAGACTTTCCCAGACCTCCCTCATACCAAGGCAAAGAAAAAAGGAAAATTCTATTACATTTATTCATTTCAATGACACAGTCACAAAGTGACACTAAAGAAACAATATTCATACCCCAGTGGAAAATGAGATCTTAGACTATAAAAAAGTGACATTCCCTTAGGCCAAAGGATGCATATAGAGAGAGACTGGGTTAATACTTTCTATGAACCCAGTAGCCTTGATGCATTTGTGCATTCATAAATGGTTATAAAGCATTCATAAAGCTGTATAGCTACAGACATTTGTATATGTTTATTTATTTATTTTTAACACTTTAGAATAACAGATGGTTTTTACACACTTGTTACACTTGTGAATAATGAACTAATTGTGAACAAAACATTTATATAGGTTTGTAAATGATTAAGAAATTCTGTGTTAATATGTTATATGTTCAAATGAGCGTATATTCCCCCCAAAACAATATTTTTTCCTGTTTTTAACAGTTCAAAACATGCAAACCATACATTTGATAGAGAATATATAAACTTGTCTCATCAGACAGCATATATAAACTTGTCTCATCAGTTGAAATGGCACATTTATTGTTTTGTGGGAAATATTCACTCATTTGCACATATACAATTAACATAACATTTCTTAATCATTTACAAATCTGTATAATTTTTTTGTTTATAATTAGTTCATTATTTACTAAGTGTTACTAATATGTTATAAACATCTGTTATTCTAAAGTGTTACAATTTATTTTTGTTTGTCTTTTCTGAAGCAAGTGGGTGCTGGGAAATTACTATATAAGTACAGTTACCTTACCTTACCTTTCCTTACTCTGTATAGACTCAACTCTGAATCATGCCATGTGCTTATGTTCTCAGACAACACTGCAGTAGTGGGCTGTATGGACAGCACTGTGAATACAGGAGCCTGGTGGATGAATTTGTAAGATGTGCAGCACAAATCACCTACAACTGCACACCACCAAGACTAAAGAGATGGTGGAATTCAGGCAGGCTAGCCTCCTTCTGCTACCAGTCTCCATTGAGGGGGCAAATTTGGAGGTTATTAAGTCATTACGTGGGGCTACATCTGGACAAGAAGCGACTAGTCAGCAAACACAAATGCACTGTACAAAAAAGGGCAAAGCAGGCTCTATTTTCTGTAACAAACTCTTCTTGATGAATCATGGCCACTATCCTCTTCTACACTGTGGTGTGCTGGGGTGGCAGTGGCCATCCACTTGACTGCTCACTCACCATCGGGAGAGCATGTTTAGTAGTAGACTTCTGTCACTGACAAGCTCAGCAGACAGACTGAGGAAGTCCTTTGTCCCTAGGGCAATGCAGCTTTACAATACTACTCTGAAGGAGAAGGGAATTATGGATTTTGGTCATGAGTCTGTCCTTCTCTGCCTTCACTACATCATGTAGTCTACACTTAGACAGTGATTTGACTCTCCTACTGCTTTTACTTTTTTTATTTGGCTCATCTGTGGAAAAATTTTGCTAAACCAACTGTTAATGCGATGTGTGAGAGACCATTTTTCTCGAGAGACATCATGGCTTGCAAACGAGTGAAGCATGGCTGTTGCTCAGTGCTTGGATGTAAGAATGACTACACAAATGAAAACACAAATGTATTTTTTTAGTACCTTTATCCGAGCCTCTGAAGAACCAGTGGGTTAATTTTTTCTTCTCTGGAAATGCACAAAGTTTTGTATGTGTGCGCCAAACATTTCACTGACCAAACCATCTAAATTACTGTATGCAGACACAATATTTTAGACTAACCATTCAGAGACATCATGCTGTAGTCACTGAGTTTCAACTTCTTCAGGTGCTTCACAATTGGGATCAGATTCTGGGTCCAACTGGAAAGCTTGAACGACTGCGTACAGGGTATAATTAGTACCGCCACTCGCCAAATGCAAGTAAAAATATGTGAATAAAAAATGTAGGCCACTCGCCATTCGTGGGTGCTGAAATATGACTGCTTCATACACTGTGTAACTTTCATCATTAATACCATTGACAGTGAAATACACACAGCTATAGCAGGTCCAGGCTAGAGTAGTTCACCATCAATCAGCATTTGAAAATATATCAAGTAATCTGCTTAGGCTACGTGCAGTCAGCTAGTCATTAGAACTAGCGGTTTAAGGTGTGATAGAGTATGTAAACATGGGCCTACAGAAAACATGGTGTGTAAACCATGGTGGATAATAGCAATACTCAGTATCTGCTATAAAATATCTTGAATTAAGGTGCATTACATGCCTTTCAATCTATCTAAACTTTTTTTAAGTGGACAGTTAAAAAATAATTGTCTGGTAAATGTTCACGCATTACCTGTCATTGGTAGGTAGGTCAAAAAGTTAGCTATACCCTGACTGTGTGTATACAAGCTATTGTATCCACATCCACTGCAACATTTGTGCATGGTACTGCTCACTGGCCCACCCTCCCCTTTGCCCCATCTCTCTCCTCCTCATTATCATTTAAAGCTACAGACACAGAAATAGCATGTCCTAGGGAAAGCTCGTTGTGGGACTGGCTCCAAGTGGCTGTAATTCTGCACCAAAGCTGAATTTAGGGGAAGAGACTTCAGATACTGTATTAGGCGACCACTAAGGTCTACAGAAAAGCATACAAAATCAGCATGTCATGCAATCTTCAATTTGTGTTAAATTGGGTGTTACCTGTTTTGTACTGCACTCTACAACTGCACTCAACATTAGATAGTTTTACTCTCCCAGATCTAATTTACCTCCACTATGCACATTGATATCTGTTACCATCTGAAGGCCGATGCCCACCAGATGCGTCTGCAGCAAGATGTAACAAGAAAAAAACTAGAACTATAGAACTATAGATAGAAATCAAAGCCCACTGAAAACATCTGCCGTGCATCTGCCAAAGAGGTTTAGAAAACAATTTTAAACCTGCACGTCAAACCCATAAAAATGGGTCTGTCAATGGGTTTTCTGTCAAATTCATGTGTATTTGCATTCTGGCTAAAGTTAATAATACCATTATAAACAAGACTTCCCATGCAATCGTTGCCATTAGTAAACAAAAGCAGTTAATTCAATATTAATGATCTAGCTCATATTTGGCTGATAAAGGCAGCAATTTAATTGCATAGTAATGTTCATTGTCAATCTAAATAGCATGAAGACAACACATATCTGTCATTATTATGGCTTAAAATAGCGCTAAATTGTGTAATTGTGCTACAATTTGATGGCAGCACCATGAATAGAAATATCAGAATATTAGATGCACTCCATAACATGCATCTGATGCTCTGTGTCCAGTGGGCACCGGGTTTTACAGTTGTCTTCTGTGAGTGTTCTGAGTGTGTGTGCCTATGTGTATGTTGTTGTATGAGCTACTGAACACTCATTTTGAACAATCATTTTCACTCACTATACCTACAGCATGCCCTGGTGGTTTGTAATAAGTTTTTATGAACATTAGAAAAAATACATAAAGTGTTACCTCTTATAAGATTCAAGATTCAAGATAGTCTTTATTACATCACATTACACTAGTATAGAGAGTAAAACTCTTGTGTTTTTTGCTCCTCAAAAAATAAATAAATTGTGTGTGTGTGTGTGTGTGTGTGTGTGTGTGTGTGTGTGTGTGTGCGTGTGCTTGTGCTTGTGCTGTGGCAAAAACTTACAGCCAAGGTTTAGGCTGTCATTGTTGCTTCTGTGTTTACAAGCCTGATAGCTTGATGGAAAAGCTGTTCTGGAGTCTGTTAGTTCTAGCCTGTGATATCACTTGCCAGACGGTAGCAGCTGAAACAGTCCATGACTAGGATGGCTAGGGTCCTTTTTTTTTGGGGCTTCCTGATCACCTTTATACAAGTTCTGGATGGAGGGCAAGTTGCAGCCACAGATGCCTTGAACTGTGCACACAACTCTATGCAGTGATTTTCAATTGGCAGCAGAGCAGCTTCTATACCATGCAGTGATGTCTCCTGGGACATTAACACCAAGGAACTTCAAGTTCTTCACCCTATCCACTAGTGATGCACGGGTCAAGGATTTTTAACACCCACACCAACCCGACCCATAATGACAGCCAGAGAGAAAATAAAAAAGAAACCAATGAGCCTACATTGTGATTTGCACTAGTCTCTGAGTCTCCACTAGTCTCCACTCTCACTCACACATATACACACACAAACATGAGTGCACACACACACACCCAACACACGCATGCATGCACATGAATCGATAAAGCCTGGGAACATCTGGGCTTTTCATCTGTCATCATTAACCACCATTGTAAACCATCATTTAGCACAAAGAACCACTGATAAGTGGGCTGTATACTCAACACAGCACTTGCTTTGTGAACACAAATGCTTAAAAACATGAAGGCGAAAAGCTTCACAATTTGCTCCACAATTGGGCGTTTAGACTGAAAACAAACAGCCTACAGCCTACTGGCTCAAAATGTCTCATACAAAAGGACCCAAATGTCAATCTCAATCTCAATTTCTTTCCCAAACATAATCTCACATAAACCTTTGACAAGGCTATATCAGAATAGGTCAAGTGTTAGGACATGTGTGGCAGGCTATTATTTTCGCTACACAAATTATTGATAAGAGGCTATACCAGCAGTCTCTGACGTGCAGCCTGCGTGCATGTGAGACAAAGCGAGGATAAGACGAGCACATTTTATCCTCACACAGAAAACAAACCACTGAACTGATACATATAACTTGAACAGGTAAAATTATTGAGATTTTGACCCAACCCACAAGCAATCTGCATTTTCATTCCTAAAATACATCCCACACCGTTCGACCTGTGGGCCCCAAAGGCTTTGGGTCGACCCATGCAACACTACTATCCACTTTAGAGTCATTGATGATAGTGAGCTCCAACTGATCTCCCTTCCTTCTGAAGTCCACAATCAGCTCTTTGGTCTTTGCAACATTGAGAGAAAGATTATTTTCTTGACACCACTGTTTTGAGTTGTTAATTTCACTTCTGTAGGCTGTCTCATTATTGTTGTTAATTAGTCCATTAACTGTGGTGCCATCAGCAAACTTAATGACCATATTAAAGCTATGCATAGCCACATAGCCACAGTCATAAGTATATAGGGAGTACAGGAGATGACACAGGACACAACTCTGAGGGGTACATGTGTTGATGATGGTCAATGAAGTTGGTGATGGTCAATTAGGTTGAAGTAATGGAGCCCATTCTCACCACATTGAAAAGGAAGTTCAGGATCCAGCTGCGTAGACCAAGACTCCTGAGCTTGCTGTCAAGTCTACTGGGGACAGTAGTGTTAAATGCAGAGCTGTAGTCTACAAACAGCATCCTTACATAAGTGTCCTTCTTCTCCAGATGTGTAAGGGTGGGATGCAGTGCAGTGGTGATGGCATCATCAGTGGATCTATTCTGTCTGTAGGTGAATACAGATATGACAAAGATCACCATAATGAAAAGGTCAAAGAACTTTATAAAGCGCTGAGCCAGATGACATTCCTTGCAGGAGGTGGATAACTAGAGTGACGTGCCCTTTTGCTTGATTTAAAACCAGATATGTTGAAATAAATTTATTTCAAATGAGCACACATATAGCTTATGTAACTAATGTGTAAACTATACCAACATGTTATACACTGAGAAACTCTGTGTGTACTTTCAATGCCAGCTTAACACCTTCAAAATGCAATAAACAAATGTAACATAAGTCCAATGCTGGTGTATGTGTGTGTGTGTATGTGTGTGTGTGTCTGTATGTGTGTCTGTATGTGTGCATATGTACTGAACTAAACTAACTGATAAGTCATTCAGCAAACTTTGCCAACTTTACCTTGGATCCTTCTGATAATCATGTTCATTTCTTCATTCATGTTCATACATATTCATTTCACGACATAAGCAGCATAAGGTACAAGGTACATGATCAGACCTCAATAAGGCAAGTGATTTGTTTATTTACATACTGTTTTGTTTCTTTGATTCTAAGTATCAGGGTAAAAAAGGCACCTCTCAAAAATCATGACTGGCTAACTGTAGTCAGGCTAGCCTTACGGCCATGAAAGGCAGAGCAGCGAGTCGGATGCTGATGGTAAAAATTTGTTTATTTTCCTTCCCAAGCAGGAAAAAATGGTCCAGAGGAAAAAAAAAACAAAAGAAAAAAAAAACTCCAAACAAAATCAATCAGAACTTAACGTTTTCCAAAATGCAAACAAAAGTCTTAGACGATAAAGTAACTTCAATAATAGAAAGCAATACCAAAATATTTAGTATCCCAAACTCTCTCTGGTTAGTCAGGTGTTTGCTGTAGCTCACCTCAAAACCATCTCCCTGCTGCGTGGTTTCCCCTGGGTTTTCTAGCCCCAGGGTCAAACCAAACCATGGGCAAAATCAATCATGGTTAGAAAGCTAAGAACACATACAAATATATATATATAAATACTCTGTTTAAAAACAATAAATACTCCGGTTTACCAGTATATACATCACACCCTTCATAAACGCCATAAAATATTAAAACACACAAACACCCCTCTTCCCCACACCCTGGTGTAACATGCCTGACTCCGATGTGAACTCTCCAAACTATAATTGTCCCTCGAGAGCTCCCGTCGGGTCCTTCAGACAACACGAGGAAGTTGATCTGCAACAAGGTAAGCTCTGCTTTGTTTGTAATTAGCTCACCAGTTTGCTTGCTAGCTAGCTATTATTTGCCAAACGTAAAATGTTTGTAATGTCCATAGTCCTTTATCTTCAGTTTGGCAACTCCTGAAGTAAAAGCATGTTATTGATAAAAGTTCGTTTGTGTTGTGTTGCAGACGCTGTGCTCCCGTGACTGCCAGCTGCATGCTCACGTTCGGTGGTAAAAAAAAAAATAAAAGGGCTGTGTTTAAAACGTGTGTCGGCGTGATGATTGTTTGCGTGTTAAGTGTGGTGTAAAACTGGTAACGGGCTACCGCACCGTTACACTAACATATATCACAATGTTCAACATCTTGAAGAGGTTTTAGATAACCACCTCAGGTTATAATATATTATATATATTATACTGAACGGGTCCCTTCATAACACATTCATAGCAGCTGTCATAAACTGCGCATAAAGCATTCATGCCTGTTTAATGAGACATGACTCAACATTCATACCAAACCTTTCATGAATGTGGAAGACAGAACTACGAGAAATTGTCAAAATAAACGTACAATTGCAAAGCAGCATTGCCGTTTTTGTTGCAAACCTATTACCTGATCACGTCACATCTGAGTCAATGGGCTAGTCTAGTGCCAAAAAGACAGAACATGGTCAAGCAAACAATTTTTGCTTTTTGAAAAAATGTATTTGTTTTATAATGCAAACTTTGCTGATGATTTCTCCTCTTTTTCTAATGGGAATGTACAACCGTTCCAGGTTACACAAATAGGGGTCAGCTGAATGTAGCTTAGTTTACCTTCCAGTGTTAAACTCAGTGATTATGAATCCTTCACAACTTGTATAGTAAAGTGACATTTGATGTAGATTTCATAAGATATTCCTGAAATATTTACAAAGGCTGCAGAGATTAAATTAATGGTATCCAGGTTACACAAATAGCCCATAGTTCAGCTGAATGTAGGCTAGTTTACCTTCCAGTGTTAAACTCAGTGATTACAAATACTTGACAACTTGTATAGTAAAGTGACATTTGATGTAGACTTCATAAGACATTCATGAAATATTAAACAAAAACGGCAATGATGCTATGCAATTGTTGGACCTTTATTTTGACAAGTTGTCGTCATTTTGTCTTCCACATTCATGAAAGGTTTGGTATGAATGTTGAGTCAGGTCTCATGAAACAGTCATGAATGCTTTATGTGCAGTTTATGTCAGCTGCTACGAATGTGTGATGAAGGGACCCGTCAAGTAAAGAGTTATCAATTTTGTTTACCTCTTTATTGATTAGCCAGACTTTATATCAGGTTTACCCAGGCTGAGTCCAGCTTTGAATGTGTAGTAGCAAGTCCCAACAGATTCACAGGAAATGGCTAATTATGCACAGTTATGTTTTCTTTTTTTTACCATTTCACAGTATAATGAGGGTCAGGGTAACAAAGGCACATCTCAAAAATCATGACTTTGTATATATTACAATGTTCAACATTAAGTCTTGACGTTTTAGTTAACCACCTCAGCTTATAATATATTTGGTTTGATTTTGTTTACCAGACTAAATTTAAATCAGGTGTACACAGGGCAGCTTTGGATGTGGAGTTCCCAACAGGAAATGGCCAATAAAGCAAAACATCAGCAATAAGGACGGCCATTATGACATCAGCCCCTTTATCAAACAATACACTTCTCACACAGCTTTCTCTCTCTCTGCCACACACACACACAGACACAGATGATATATCTTCAATGAGTGTCTCTAATGTAACAATAAAATGCTGCAGAGTTTCCATACAGTTGTGAGGATATAAATCAGTTGTGTGAAAAATTAAGTGCGTTACTTTTTTCCACTCCATCGTTTAGCTACTTTCTACAGCATCCAACTGAGATAGAGATACAGCTGGAGTTATGGCAAATCAAACAAACAAACAAGCAAATAAACAAACAAACTCATGCCCAATTTGTGCGAACACCTGCCATCAATCAACGCATAATGTGAACCAGACGCATTTTATCTCATGTGGGTGTTTGCTAAATTAGGCTATATGACAAGCATAGACGTACAGTGGGTCCTCTAAACAACTCACTCTGATGTTGTTCAGTGATGTTTGCCCACTCTGTACCACCATCACACTAATTAAAGGACATGTTTTTTTTTTGTTTTTTTTACTTAAAACCCTGTTTTCTGACCATCTATGATGAAATACAATAGCCTGGTGCATCTGGGATTCCTCAATTGGCACACATTTCCTTCTTCGTGGGCAGATACTTTCTATGAACTTTAGAAATATAAAAACATGCCAGACCCCTTTGTTCGGTGATTGCCCGATCAAAAATTTGATGGAGGAAACCTAAGCTAATGACATCCCTGACTGCACTGTAGCGAAATGTGATGTTGAGCTGAAGCATTAGGAAGCACTGCCCTGGCTAGAAAAACAAAGATGAACACTGAAATTCAATTAACCATCTTAACCATTGTATGTCATCAGAAACAAACAGAAAACAGGGCTTTAAGTGCTGTAATCCAACATTAAAGAGGTTATCCAAAAAAATTATATCCATGACTCCCTCGAAGACTGTTGACACCATTCACCAGAAAACCACCCTATGTCTTCCCTATCTCTTGTAATAACTCTATATTGTCTTGTAGTCTTGGGTTTACATGTCAGATACTTCACTTTTAAAGAAATTATTAGACTACATGACTTAATTCATCAACAGGACCTGCCACTCATTTTTGCTTTTTTTTAAAACTATTTTCAATTATAATTTGTCTGTAGCTCACGAAAAAGTGTGAATTGGAAGTGTGTATTGTGACCTTAAAATTGTGAATTGCATCGTATCCTGGGTTGATTGTAATGAGCATCTCTCTCTCTCTCTCTCTCTCTCTCACTCTGTCTGTCTGTCTGTCTGTCTCTCTCTCTCTCTTTCCCTCTCTCTCACACACACACACACACACTCATACTCACACACTCGCACACACACATACAAAATCAAGAATGGCCATTAGAGCCTTAATCTCTTCCTCGGAGCTGAAGGCAATCACAGGCAGGTGGTGGCCATGATGGAAAGTAATGGGATGTTGTAATAAACTGACACAAAGTGATATTAATTGGGCATTTAGCGTGAAGTTTGGGAAGGGCTTGGTGCAGACTCACAAAGAGATGGCCTCAGCTTGGAGGCAAAGCTGACAATTCGCAGGAAAGAGTGCAGAACTCTCTCTCTCTCTCTATGTGTATGTGTGTGTGTGTGATGTTGGCATCAGATGAATATTCTGAGGCATGCAATTCTTCAAGCAGACAATTAAGCATCATTGTCCATTCTTGATGCATGTGATCAAAAACAATTAATAATTAATCTAAACTGGAGGAATGTAGCATCAAAGTTTAATAAATAAACTTTAAACTAAACTTGCCAACTTAAGAGATGGAAAAAGTCAAAGTGTTTTCAGAAGTATACTATACACAGCAAAGTTTCTCTGTATGTTTAGTGTCAGCTGTGAGATATATAGAATGAAGCACAAAGGTCAGTACTTGTTATCTTTCTCAAGTTGCATATATTTGCTTCTCTTCTCTCTCAGTGATGTGAGTGGAATGTGGATGAGTAGAATGTGTCAGAGAATCTGACCTGCTTGTAAAACTGGTGTGGATCACATGACCTTTGCAACATAACAAGCAAAGTTTCCTGCTGTGCACCAAGATGCCACAGTGTGTCTGATTTCTCTGGGTGGGTGTGAGAATATATGTTCCTACTATGTACGACTATGGGGGATCACACGGCACAGTTGGCCTATAAGCTTGGCGAAAATCTCCATAAAACTGAGATGTTTCAATAGTTTACGCATCATTAGAGGAATGTGACAAAGACAGCAACATTATGGACCATATCTCCCTCTTGCAGATGAACATAAACACAAATAAAAAACACAAGGACCAGAACAACAAGCTAAATATCATCTTCTTTCATATCATGCTTTATGTTTCACAGTAAGTCAGACTCACATCATTACACATGATCTGCATGTTTTTTTTTTGTTGTTAATGTAGTTGTACTCTATGTCTTTTGTGAAATTGTGTTTATTACTTCAGTTAACTCTTAGAAAATGATCATTCAATGATCAAACAAATCGACATGTAGGCAAATGGTGAGAATTTAGGACTTTGGTGTAATTGTGCTTGTGGTACATCCTGCACTCAACAATCAGAGTTCTTCTCTCAAAGCCTCGCCGGCCCTGTACGGGAATGCACATGGGGATGGTGTGTCAGAGCGGTTCCCATGGTTTCTCTACAGACACTCACCCACATACAAAATCTAACAGTCCTCAGTGCATATGTGAGTTCAGTATGGTGACGGCTTTGGGATAGACACTGTCCCTGAATCTATTTGTTCTGGCTGTTATGGATCTGAAACGCCTGCCAGATGGTAACAGGTTGAAGAGATGGAAACCGGGGTGGGTATTGTCCTTGTTCCTGGTCCATGTTCCTGGCCCTGCTGAGACAGCGGGAGTTGAAGATGGTGGCAATTGAAGGCAGAGGGCAGTCAATGATTTTTTGTGCGGTGTTGGTCAACCTCTGCACCCTTTTCCTGTCAGCTTCTGTGCAGCTGGAATGCCACACTGACACAGTGTAGGTCAGCATACTTAGGAATGCTAATGACCTTAATTATGTAAGGGTATTGTAATGTATTGTTCACCTTCAGCGTTGGGGACCTGTTCATCCTGTCGAGAATCATTTTCCTATAATGACCAACAGACAATACATCGAAACACTTGCTTGCAAACATGTGAAAAGAAACTTTTAAAAAAGTTTATATTTAATGATTTATTGCAGTTTCATAGCTTGTGCTAAGAAAAATAGTCCATAGAACACTAATCTTTTCAGGGGTTACTAAGCAACGTGCACTTTGTTAACTTGTTGCTGCGTAGCCTATTTATTTGTTAATGTTAAATTGACAGTTTGTAAAACCTACCTTTATTTTGCCTTGTCCACTTTAATGCCAGTAATGTTATCCATGTATCTAGGCTTCAAATGATCACAGACACTTGGGGATTAAAACAGATAATATAAAAATATAAAAAAATACTGTCAATAACTCCAGAAAGACACAATGACCAATTCACTGGTAAAAATTCCATGTGTCCCACTGACTTTAATGCAACATGTTTCACTCTGGTCTGCATAAAGGAGGATTTCCCCATGCCCCAATTGCAAAAGTAGAATGCGGTAAATGAACAGCACCTCTTACTCTGCTTCAACCCTTTGTTGTTATTTGATTGCTCTCTCTCTCTCTCTCTCTCTTTCTTTCTCTCTCTCTCTGAGTTTCTGTGAAATGTGCTTTTGAACAACTGCTAAAAAACTTATTTCCTTATTGTACCATCATTAACTCTCTCACTCCAACAAGGTGAAATTGTTGCTGAGGTCCATGACTCTAGGCCACCAATTCCAAACCATACCTTATCACTGTCACTTTGTTGTTTGTTTTTTGCTCACAGGCACGTGGAGTACTTTAGACATCAAACACTCATGAGAGACTTTATCTCAGTGATCCCAGAAAGAGAACAGTTGTAATGTATATAAGAAGCAGGCCTAAGATGCTTAGTAAGGGAACCATGTCTAGCCTGGAAGGGTTGAGCATGTCTTGAACTTATAGCCCAGAAGCATGTATCAGTTGTAAATAGACAGAGATTAATGAAATGGTAGAAATAATTATTTATTCAACAGTAAGACATAAATGTAATCATCAGAGTTGAATGAAACAGACAAATACACTAAACAACAGTTATTAAGAGTTAACTTGAACAAGAAAATAAGCCATACACAATAAGAGAACCAAATTAGCCAACACAGAAATAGAGTGTGTGTCTGTGTGTGTGTGTGTCTGTGCACACACGCATGCATGTGGGCATGTTGACACTTTTGGATAATCGTAAAAAGCAAAGCAAACAATCAAAACAGTGGTTTCCTTATTGCACCTTTTGTGTTCTAAGAGAGTTATCTCTGTAATATATCTAACTGGCTAACTACACACAAGGTCATGTTGCTAATCAGGCACATGTTAACACGTGTGATGTGCACTTACCTATGCCATAAGGCCAAGGGCTCCTCAAACACACATCAAACACTTTTTTAAGTGCCAGCAACAAATCCACTTCAGGAGACTGAACACAGGAAAACACTCAGAGTGTGTGTGTGTGTGTGTGTGTGTGTGTGTGTGTGTGTGGCCGGTTGGGGGGGGGGGGTAATTTCTTATTGCACCCTCAAGACAAGGTCAAACTATTGCTGAGGTCCATAAAATTAGACTACCATTATCACTATAATTTTACTGTTTGCTTTCTCTTTCTCTTACCCTAGGTTATTGATAAGCAGCTTTCACAAGGAATTGTTAATGGATAACAAACACTTGTTTATACATATATATACATGGTCTGAAAGACACATGAGTTACATGTTCCTTCCCCAGAAAGAAACAAGCCTTAGACGCGTCTGGTAAAAGAAGAACTTTTGCAAGGTAAGAGGAAATTTTCCCATCATGGCTAGTTAGATTCTTGTATGCCTTTGAAATGCCCTTGTGCAGTGGCAGACTGGAAAGCTTGATAAAATGTTCTTTATTTATTTGCATGTTCTATTTCTGTGTGATATCAAACATTACATGTAAAAAAAATATTCAGCATTGTCATTGCTGTTCCTGGGATTTATTTTCTGGCACGTACAGCAGCTTTGTAGAGACAATAAATATATAATTTTTTAGACTTGACTACTTTAGATCTCAAAATGTACTTTAGATTTCTCAAGTGGTGATTGGTTATTTTTTCTATCTAGAATGGGAAATATTTTCCTGATTATCTGTCTTCATGTGTCAGCATTAACAGTTCTGGCACGACCCCAAGGTAAACAATGACAAAGTTTGACTGTTTGATTAGCACACTGTTTTTCATTTGTTTTCATGTGTCATGGTTTATCCCTGACAAGACTTGCTATCATTTGTCCTTTTATGTCCCCAATTCCTCATGCCAAAATAATGAAGAGATACAAGTACTCAATGCATGCTCTCAGTAAAGTGGAATGAACACATAATTACTCATAATTACATAATTACTCCATTACACAAGTCTTTATGAATGTATTATAACTCTTTATGAATGCATTTATAACGTTTATGAATACTGGGTTCATAGAAAGTGTGACCTACGTTTGTTTCAAAAGGCATGTGTCTGGTTTTATTAACGCCCTCCGTAAGGAGTAAAGTACTTTTGTAAACATTGTCCAAGGAGGCCAATTGCATGCATTGTTTCAAATCTGAGGTCTCACCTTACAGCAATAACAAACAACAGTAGCTTATATGAGAGAAAATATGAGGTCTACAGTCTCTCAAACATCCATGTTTGTCAGCATTAATAACCTAGGCTAAATAAAGTTTAAGCAAATTTTACTGAACACATTTTTCATTATATCAGAAATGTGACCTTCATAAAATCAGTGCAGGTGCGTCTACTTTATCCATGTGATAGTTTGTGTTACTATTGAAGGTCACAAAAGTCTACAAAAATAGAGCTTTACACAATCAGGCCTACAGTAAATCTTAACTTTTGTAAGAAATGTTGAAACTCTCATTTTCACTTTGCTTCATGCTAGTTTTTTTAAAAATGGCTTTATAAATGAAGCCCCAGGTTTCATGTGCAGAGACACAGTTCATGTGGGTTTGCAAAATCTATGGTCACACTGTTGCATGTTCTGCAGCTGTGGCCATAAGGTAGCTGGAATAATTAGTGGTTTATAACAATATGCCTCCACTCATGACATACCATCTTTTTAACCCGGTCCAATAAAATAATACAGTCTTGTTCATGTGAATGTGATAAATGTTTCTCCTCATAGCTAAAAATTTGGCATTGTATGGAAAGGCGACTCAGTCAGACCTAGTTGAACAGCCATGGGCACCGTATGGTGATGCCCAAAATGCCATTGATGGAAATCATGACCCATATTATTATCATGGATCCTGCACTGCCACTGACAGCCAAACTAACCCTTGGTGGAGGGTTGATCTGCTGAGCGAATTCATAATCACCTCAATCGTCATCACCAACAGAGGAGACTGCTGCCCTGAAAGACTCAATGGAGCGGAGATTCACGTTGGCAACTCCCTGCTGGACAATGGCAATAGCAATCCACTGTGAGTTTCAAAACTGGTTGAGTTGTTGAGTTGTTAAATATTTGGTCACAAGTAATGTCACATGTCAAGCTGTTTTGATAATGAATATTGTTTAGTAGTCAGGCTTGGACCGCATAGTGCTTCTGATCAATATCATATTTCACTACACCACTACACCAGGTACCTGTCTAAAGGCTTAGGTGGGCTACGTCCTCAGTGGGAGGGCTGAAAGCAATGTCACAACCAAACGGTTGTGAATGGTTGATGGCATGTCTAGTGTTGGGGAGAAGCAAGATACATATAACAAAATTACGTAAATTAATTACGAAATAAAGGTAACAGTAATCAGTCACATGACTTTGAAATGTTTAATTAAATTACAGTTACTTTCAGGAAATATTCAAGTTTACCATTTCAGCTACATCTTCTGCAGAAACACTGGCTATATGTTTAATAATATTATATTTTGTAAAGCTTTTTTTTTCTTGTGCCCAATATCCTCTATTATAGCTTAAATACTATTCTCATATGTATAACTGATTCTCCTGTCATGTTTTGATTGACAACACCACCTACTTGCTGCTGGATCTACAGCCTACAAGAGGTCTGAGCTGCCATTGCAAGCAGGTCTGCAATGTCAGATAGAAACTACAATGTAGGGCTAGCCCATTGCCAGAAATAAAAATTAGCTGTGGTGAGCAGGCACACAAATGGACAAACAATCCCACGCAAATAGACTGAATAAGTGCTTATTCAGTGATGTTTAACAACTCTTGAATGTCAAATACAAGCAGGCATAGCTATTCAAAGATCAGCATGATCTCACAATAAAGCAGTGTTGGTTTGATTTTTCTCACTTAAAGCCTTAATTTTTGATTGTTTATGATGACATGCAACAGTTAAGAGTTAACAGTTAAGATTCTGATGAATGCCTCTGTTGCCTCTGTTTTGGTTGTCCACCTACAGAATGGCTGCAGAATGGCTTTATAAACGAAAGTTTAATGCTTTTTATTAAAGACTGCAGCTGTGCACCTCTGCAGCCATTCTGTAGGTGGGGGTGGGTGCTACCGCAACAACCGAAAATTCTTAGAACAGAAGCATTCGTCCAAATTTTTGTCTTAACCATTGTATTTCATCATAAATGATCAAAAACAAGGCTTTAAGTGTAAAAGACAAACCAAAACCAAAGTTTTGACCACAGTCACTGTTGAGTAATGCTGTTGACAGTTCATTTAAAATGTAGAAGAGTAATCCAAAAGCAATAAAATGTAATTAGTTACATTACTGTGTTAAAGTAAAACCTATAATACACTACTATTACATTTTAGATGCAGTAACTTGTAATTGTAAAACATTTCCAAAGTAACTTTCCCAGCACAGTAAGTATCTGCCTATCAGGAAGTTAATGTATGCCCACTGAGAGGTTCCAGACTCTGCACGAAGTGAAACAATGTGGATGAGTCTGGTTCATGAGGCTAATTGTTTACTACATCATGTTGCAAAATTATGAAAGGAGTCCAATGTACATAATGAATCAATTCATCAGTCAATCAGTTAAAGAAATAATTAGATGTTTACTCATACTGATACTAAATACATCACATACATTTGAAAACAACTACTGATTTGTCACCTTTCTTCCAGGGCAGGGGTTATATCCTCTATCCCGGCTGGACAATCCCTCAGCTTCACATGGGATAATGGAGTACAGGGACGTTATGTTAATGTTTTCTTACCAGGCAGCAACAAGCTTCTGACACTTTGTGAAGTTGAGGTCTATGGCTATCCAGCTCCAAATGGTAAGCATTTTCCTTCTTATATATATATATTTCATAACACCTCACAGAATACACAAAATATGTTAAACTGATGTAGTTTAGGAACAGTGCCTTGTATTTGAGAGTGTCCTATGGGATCAGGATTTTATACAGTTTTGATGTTAATGCATGGCTGGTATAAATACTTGATTGATGGCCGTTCACACCTGATTAAAACAAGGTGTGGATGGTGATAGAGACATAATATTTGTTAATATCTCAAGCATTGTCTTTATTTCTTTATTTGTTACTGTGTAGGTGAGAATGTGGCTTTAAAAGGGAAAGCAACTCAGTCAGACCTTTATGGAAACGGCTTTGCATACAATGCCATTGATGGGAATCGTGATGGCATATATGGTCATGGTTCCTGTACTCACACAGAAAATCATGTCAACCCATGGTGGAGAGTGGATCTGCTCCAAAAATATAAAATATACTCAGTGATAATTACCAACACTGTGGATAGTGCTCCCATTAGACTAAATGGGGCTGAAATTCGAATAGGAAATTCTTTGGAGAACAATGGTATCAACAACCCCAGGTTAAAGCACTTTCTCAGTTTATACCAATCTGTGTATCTCATGTCTCACAACACCAATACCATGTCAAGACCAACAACAATAAACATAATCAAATAGTTCAGACCATTATGCAAAGACCCTGTCTTATTTTTTTAAAACTCACCTTTAACTACATCTTTTTCAGATGTGCTGTAATCACCTCTATTCCTGCTGGGTTCTCTAAGACCTTTGAGTGTAACTGGATGGAGGGACGCTATGTTACTGTGGTGATTCCTGGACGTGCGGAGTATCTTACACTCTGTGAAGTTGAAGTTTATGGATCACCATTGGACTAAAGTCCAGTGAAAGAGCATACAAGATAGAAAATATCCCTCTCAGAACACAGCAGATGTTGTGTTGGATATGTTGTGGACACTTATTTTTTGCTGTGATATCTCTGTTACGGGAAAAATGTGCAGGGATTTTAAAAAGAAGCTTTTTACAATGAACTGATAATGATATGTGACAGTATATATTTTCATTTTATATGATAATTAATGCTTTTCATTCCTGTTACTTTGAGTTGATTGAGTTACTTTGAAGTGGAGTTGATAACAGATTTGTAGATTAAATAAATGAAACAGTAATAGCTGACTTATTTACAACTGATGTCTATTTATCATGCTTCAATGTTATAGATAGCATTCTTATGACGTATCAATAAAGCAAGTAGATGTGGATTTTAATATGTGGGCATTAATATAATGTTCCACTAGCACTACTTTGTCATGAATGACACAGGTTCAATTTCATTTACATTAGAAACAATAAACTTATAGGTAAAACAAACTACATTTTTCTAAATATTTCTAACTTTCGATTAGGGTATACATCTTATTAATTAAATAGCAGTTTATTAACATGCAAATTAGTAACATGCTAGCCATTTGTTAGCCATTACAAGACACTTATTAACCTTATTCTACGTGACCTTATTCTACCCATAACACACCATTAACTAAGAATTTCTCCAATGTAAACTCCTAATTACTGTTTATTTGTAGCTAATAAGTTACTTGTTGTATATGAATTATGATCTTAATATGCCTTGGTTAGTATGGAGCTTAAAAGGCAGTAGTACAACAGGGAGATCTTATCTTAGTGATCCCAACTGTTGCATGTTGCCACTTTTGGATAATCGTAAAAAGCAAAACAAGCAAAGGAAAACAGTTGTTTCCTTATTGTACCTTTTGTGTTCTAAGAGGGTTATCTCTGTAATATATCTAACTGGCTAACTACACACAAGGTCATGTTGCTAATCAGGCACATGTTAACACATGTGTGACACGCACTTACCTATGCCATAAGGCCAAGGGCTCCTCAAACACACATCAAACACCAGCAACAAATCCACTTCAGGAGACTGAACACAGGAAAACACCAGCAAAACACATGTGAGTTTTGTTTCCATTTTGACTAAATGGGGCTGAATTCCAAATAGGAAATTCTACAAGACAACTCCATCTCAGTTTCAGGATGTCAATAGAAATACCAATATCTAAAC
Source organism: Tenualosa thibaudeaui (assembly GCA_027481765.1). Classification (NCBI taxonomy): domain Eukaryota; kingdom Metazoa; phylum Chordata; class Actinopteri; order Clupeiformes; family Clupeidae; genus Tenualosa; species Tenualosa thibaudeaui. The sequence continues at coordinate 12,771,851 of JAIFZK010000015.1, read as the reverse complement.
ACCATTTTGCTCCCTTGAATTGCTCCATTCATGGAGAAAGTTATGAAAAATTGGGCTTGCTTTAGGAATAATCAAAATCAGAGTTTGGATTTCTGAATTTCTTGTGTGTGTGTGTGTGTGTGTGTGTGTGTGTGTGTGTGAACAACTGCAGAATAGTTCCTTATTGCCCCCTCAAGACAAGGTCAAACTATTGCTGTGGTTCATAAAATTATGATACCATTGTCAGCATCACTAATTATCACTGTTATTTTACTGTTTATTTCCTCTTTCTCTTACCCTCAGGTTATTGATAAGCAGAATAACTTTAACAAGGAGATGTTAATGGATAACAAACACTTGTTTTGAACAGTGGTTTACATGTATATATATACGGTCTGAAAGATGTTACTTCCCAAAAAGAAACAAGTCTCAGACACATCTGGTAAAAGAAGAACAACCTTTGCAAAGTAAGAGGAAATGTTTCCATCATGGCTAGTTAGACTCTTGCATGCTTTTGAACTGCACTTGCATAGTGGCAGACTGGAAAGCTTGATAAAATTTCCTTTATTTCTTTTTTTTCTAACCTTTGCATGTTCTATTTCTGTGTTACATCAAACATAATATGTAAAAAATGTTCAGCATTGTCATTGCTGTTCCTGGGATTTATTTTCTGACATGCAGAGCAGCTTTGTAAATAAATAAATATATAATTTTCTAGACTTGACTACTTTAGATTTTATCAAAATGTAGTGATGACTGGTTATTTTTCTTTCTAGAATGGGAAATCTTTTCCTGATTATCTGTCTTCATGTGTCAGCATTAACAGTTCTGGCACGACCCCAAGGTAAACAATTACAAAGTTTCACTGTTTGTTTAGCACACTTAGTATAAGTTTTCATGTCTCATGGTTTATCCCTGACAAGACTTGCTATCATTTGTCCTTTTACGTGTGATATTTTGTGTTACTACTGGAGGTCACAAAAGTCTAGAAATATTTGCAGGTGCTTTACATAATTACACACATGGTCAAAAGGTTGCAGAAAACTGGTCACTTTTTTGCACATGGAAATTCTTTGTAGGCCTACAGTAAATCTTAACTTTTGTGAGGAATGTTGCATGTTGAATTTCCCCCTGCTTCATGCAAGATTTTAAAAGTGATTTTATAAATGAAGCCCCAGGTTTCATGTGCAGAGACACGGTTCATGTGGGTTTGCAAAATCTACGGTCACACTCTTGCATGTTCTGCAGCAGTGGCCATACAGTAGCTGGAATAGTTAGTGGTTTATGAAAATATGCCTCCACTAGTGGCATACTATCTATTTAACCCAGTGCAATAAAATAATACAGTCTTGTTCATGTGAATGTGATAAATGTTTCTCCTCATAGGTAAAAATTTGGCATTGTATGGAAAGGCAACTCAATCAGACCTAATTGAACAGCCATGGGCACAGTACAGTGATGCCCAAAATGCCATTGATGGAAATAGTGACCCACATTATCAGCATGGATCCTGCACTGCCACTGATACCCAAACTAACCCTTGGTGGAGGGTTGATCTGCTGAGCCAATTCATAATCACCTCAATCGTCATCACCAACAGAGGAGACTGCTGCCCTGAAAGACTCAATGGAGCGGAGATTCACGTTGGCAACTCCCTGCTGGACAATGGCAATAGGAATCCACTGTGAGTTTCAAAACTGGTTGAGTTGTTGAGTTGTTAAATACTTGGTCACAAGTAATGTCACATGTCAAGCTGTTTTGATAATGAATATTGTTTAGTAGTCAGGCTTGGACCGCATAGTGCTTCTGCTCAATATCATATTTCACTACACCACTACACCAGGTACCTGTCTAAAGGCTTAGGTGGGCTACGTCCTCAGTGGGAGGGCTGAAAGCAATGTTACAACCAAACGGTTGTGAATGGTTGATGGCATGTCTAGTGTTGGGGAGAAGCAAGGTACATTTAACAAAATTACGTAAATTAGTTACGAAATAAAGGTAACAGTAATCAGTCACATGACTTTGAAATGTTTAATTAAATTACAGTTACGTTCAGGAAATATTCAAGATTACCATTTCAGCTACATCTTCTGCGGAAACATTGGGTATATGTTTAATAATATTATATTTTGTAAAGCTTTTTTTTCTTGTGCCCAATATCCTCTATTACAGCTTAAATACTATTCTCATATGTATAACTGATTCTCCTGTCATGTTTTGATTGACAACACCACCTACTTGCTGCTGGATCTACAGCCTACAAGAGGTCTGAGCTAGCAGCAGGTCTGCAAGCAGGTCTGCAATGTCAGATAGAAACTACAATGTAGGGCTAGCCCATTGCCAGAAATAAAAATTAGCTGTGGTGAGCAGGCACACAAATGCACAAACAATCCCACGCAAATAGACTGAATAAGTGCTTATTCAGTGATGTTTAACAACTCTTGAATGTCAAATACAAGCAGGCATAGCTATTCAAAGATCAGCATGATCTCACATTAAAAGCGGTGTTGAGGTGTTGAAGTGTTGAAGTCCAACACTGCTGTTGCTGTGTTAAAGGGTTGGTTTGATTTTTCTCACTTAAAGCCTTAATTTTTGATTGTTTATGATGACATGCAACAGTTAAGAGTTAACAGTTAAGATTCTGATGAATGCCTCTGTTGCCTCTGTTTTGGTCGCTCACCTACAGAATGGCTTTATAAACGAAAGTTTAATGCGTTTTATTAAAGACTGCAGCTGTGCACCTATGCAGCCTTTCTGTAGGTGGGGGTGGGTGCTACTGCAACAACCGAAAATTCTTAGAACAGAAGCATTTGTCCAAATTTTTGTCTTAACCATTGTATTTCATCATAAATGATCAAAAACAAGGCGTTAAGTGTAAAAGACAAACCAAAATTCAGTATGTTTACTCATACTGATACTAAATACATGACATACATTTGAAAACAACTACTGATTTGTCACTTTTCTTCCAGGGCAGGGGTTATATCCTCTATCCCGGCTGGACGATCCCTCAGCTTCACATGGGATAATGGAGTACAGGGACGTTATGTTAATGTTTTCTTACCAGGCAGCAACAAGCTTCTGACACTTTGTGAAGTTGAGGTCTATGGCTATCCAGCTCCAAATGGTAAGCATTTTCCTTCTAAATATTTCATAACATCTCACAGAATACACAAAATATGTTAAACTGTCCTGTCCTATGGGATCAGGATTTGATACAGTTTTGATATTAATGCATGGCTGATATAAAAACTTGATTGATGGCTGTTCACACTTGATTGAAAGAAGGTGTGGATGGTGATAGAGACATAACATTTGTTAATATCTCAAGCATTGTTCTTTATTTCTTTATTTGTTACTGTTTAGGTGAGAATGTGGCTTTAAAAGGGAAAGCAACTCAGTCAGACCTTTATGGAAACGGCTTTGCATACAATGCCATTGATGGGAATCGTGATGGCATATATGGTCATGGTTCCTGTACTCACACAAAAAATCATGTCAACCCATGGTGGAGAGTGGATCTGCTCCAAAAATATAAAATATTCTCTGTGATAATTACCAACACTGTGGAAAGTGTTGCCATTAGACTAAATGGGGCTGAAATTCGAATAGGAAATTCTTTGGAGAACAATGGTATCAACAACCCCAGGTAAAAGCACTTTCTCAGTTGATACCAATCTGTGTATCTCATGTCTCACAACACCAATACCATGTCAAGACCAACAACAATAAACATAATCAGATAGTTCAGACCATTATGCAAAGACCCTGTCTTATTTTTTTAAAACTCACCTTTAACTACATCTTTTTCAGATGTGCTGTAATCACCTCTATTCCTGCTGGGTTCTCTAAGACCTTTAGGTGTAACGGGATGGAGGGACGCTATGTTACTGTGGTGATTCCTGGACGTGCAGATTATCTTACACTCTGTGAAGTTGAAGTTTATGGATCACCATTGGACTAAAGTCCAGTGAAAGAGCATACAAGATAGAAAACATCCCTCTCAGAACACAGCAGATGTTGTGTTGGATATGTTGTGGACACTTATTTTTTGCTGTGATATCTCTGTTACGGGAAAAATGTGCAGGGATTTTAAAAAGAAGCTTTTTACAATGAACTGATAATGATATGTGACAGTATATATTTTCATTTTATGTGATAATTAATGCTTTTCATTCCTGTGGAGTTACTTTGAAGTGGAGTTGATAATAAATTTGTATATTAAATAAATGAAACAGTAATAGCTGACTTATTTACAACTGATGTCTATTTATCATGCTTTAATGTTATAGATAACATTCTTATGACGTATCAATAAAGCAAGTAGATGTGGATTTTAATATGTGGGCATTAATATAATGTTCCACTAGCACTACTTTGTCATGAATGACACAGGTTCAATTTAATTTACATTAGAAACAATAAACTTATAGGTAAAACAAACTACATTTTTCTAAATATTTCTAACTTTCGATTAGGGTATACATCTTATTAATTAACTAGCAGTTTATTAACATGCAAATTAGTAACATGCTAGCCATTTGTTAGCCATTACAAGACACTTATTAACCTTATTCTACGTGACCTTATTCTACCCATAATACACCATTAACTAAGAATTTCTCCAATGTAAACTCCTAATTACTCTTTATTTGTAGCTAATAAGTTACTTGTGTATGAATTATGATCTTAATATGCATTGGTTAGTATGGAGCTTAAAAGGCAGTAGTACAACAGGGAGATCTTATCTTAGTGATCCCAACTGTTGCACGTTGCCACTTTTGGATAATCGTAAACAGCAAAACAAGCAAACAAAGGAAAACAGTTGTTTCCGTATTGTACCTTTTGCGTTCTAAGAGATATCTCTGTAATATATCTACCTGGCTAACTACACACAAGGTCATGTTGCTAATCAGGCACATGTTAACACGTGTGATGTGCACTTACCCATGCCAAATGCACAAACAATCCCACGCAAATAGACAGAATAAGAGCTTATTCAGTGATGTTTAACAACTCTTGAATGTCAAATACAAGCAGGCATAGCTATTCAAAGAACAGCATGATCTCACAATAAAGTGGTGTTGAGGTGTTGAAGGGTTGAAGTCCAACACTGCTGTTGCTGTGTTAAAGGGTTGGTTTGATTTTTCTCACTTAAAGCCTTCATTTTTGATTGTTTATGATGACATGCAACAGTTAAGACTGCAATTCTGATGAATGCCTCTGTTTTGGTCGTCCACCTACAGAATGGCTGCAGAATGGCTTTATAAACGAAAGTTTAATGCTTTTTATTAAAGACTACAGCTGTGCACCTATGCAGCCATTCTGTAGGTGGGGGTGGGTGCTACCGCAACAACCGAAAATTCTTAGAACAGAAGCATTCGTCCAAATTTTTGTCTTAACCATTGTATTTCATCATAAATGATCAAAAACAAGGCTTTAAGTGTAAAAGACAAACCAAAACTCAGTATGTTTACTCATACTGATACTAAATACATGACATACATTTGAAAACAACTACTGATTTGTCACTTTTCTTCCAGGGCAGGGGTTATATCCTCCATCCCGGCTGGACGATCCCTCAGCTTCACATGGGATAATGGAGTACAGGGACGTTATGTTAATGTTTTCTTACCAGGAAGCAACAAGCTTCTGACACTTTGTGAAGTTGAGTTCTATGGCTATCCAGCTCCAAATGGTAAGCATTTTCCTTCTAAATATTTCATAACACCTCACATAATACACAAAATATGTTAAACTGATGTAGTTTAGGAACAGTGCCTTGTATTTGAGAGTGTCCTATGGGATCAGGATTTTATACAGTTTTGATATTAATGCATGGCTGGTATAAACACTTTATTGATGGTCGTTCACACCTGATTGAAACAAGGTGTGGATGGTGATGGAGACTTAATATTTGTTAATATCTCAAGTATTTTTCTTTATTTGTTACTGTGTAGGTGAGAATGTGGCTTTAAAAGGGAAAGCAACTCAGTCAGACCTTTATGGAAACGGCTTTGCATACAATGCCATTGATGGGAATATATGGCCATGGTTCCTGTACTGCCACAGAAAATCATGTCAACCCATGGTGGAGAGTGGATCTGCTCCAAAAATATAAAATATTCTCTGTGATAATTACCAACACTGTGGATAGTGTTGCCATTAGACTAAATGGGGCTGAAATTCGAATAGGAAATTCTTTGGAGGACAATGGTATCAACAACCCCAGGTAAAAGCACTTTCTCAGTTGACACCAATCTGTGTATCTCATGTCTCACAACACCAATACTATGTCAAGACCAACAACAATAAACATAATCAAATAGTTCAGACCATTATGCAAAGACTCTGTCTTGCTGTTTTAAAACTCAATTTTAACTACATCTTTTTCAGATGTGCTGTAATCACCTCTATTCCTGCTGGGTTCTCTGAGACCTTTGAGTGTAATGGGATGGAGGGACGCTATGTTACTGTGGTGATTCCTGGACGTGCAGAGTACCTTACACTCTGTAAAGTTAAAGTTTATGGATCACCATTGGACTAAAGTCCAGTGAAAGAGCATACAAGATAGAAAACATCCCTCTCAGAACACAGCAGATGTTGTGTTGGATATGTTGTGGACACTTTTTTTCTTTGCTGTGATATCTCTATGTGCAGGGATTTAAAAAAAAGGCTTCAACAGTAATAGCTCACTTAGTTACAACTGATTTCTATTTATCATGCTTCAGACAGAAGAACTATTCTGATGTTCTAGATAACATTATTATGATTCATCAATAAAGCAAGCAGATGTGGATTTTAATGTCAATATGTGGGCGTAATAGTGTTTCACTAGTACTACTTTGTCGTGAACAACACATTGATAACAGGTTAAATTTAATCTATATTCAAAACAATAAACTTATAAGTAAAATAAACTAAATGTTTCGGTAACACTTTAGATTAGGGTACACATATTATGGGTACACTCCATTAACTAGCAGCTTATTAACATGCAAATTAGTAACATGCTAGCCATTTGTTAGCCATTCAAGTTACTTATTAATACCTTATTCTACATGACCTTATGCTACCAATAACAGACCATTAACTAAGAATGTCTCTAATATAAACTACTAATTATTGTTTATTTGTAGCTAGTAAGTTAAGTTTATATGAATTATGATCTTAAAATTCCTTGGTTAGTATGGGGCTTAAAAGGCAGTAGTACAACAGGAACAGTTATTCTCCTTCAATAATATTTAGAAAAAATTGGCTATTCATCAGAACTAAACCAAAAACTACAAGTACCTAATAGTGTCCAAATAAGTCCTAATTACATCTTTTTGATTGAGAATAACTGCTCCTGAGAATAGCTGTTCCTGTTGTACTACCACCTTATAAGCCCCTTACTGAGCAAAGCATACAACAACTACTTACTATAAACAAGGAGTAATTAGGGGTTTATATTGGAGAAAGACTAGTTAATGGTCTACTATGGGTAGAATAAGATCTTGCAGAATAAGGAATTATAAGAAACTTTTAATGACTAACAAATGACTAGTATGGTACTTAATGGAGAATATGTGTACCCTAATCTGTTACCTTACATCTTCCTTGTAAATAGCAACGAGGCTTTACATATGTATGTAAATACATATGTATGTAAATATATGTACATATATACATATGGCTGTAGCATTATGCAGTTCAGCGTTATGAGTCAGCTTGTCATATTATGGTTCAACAATATATTGAAATATATGACAAGCAGGCTAATAGTGATTAAAAGAAAGAGGCATTGAACAATACTGATTCTGGCAATAGCAGCTTAAAGTACACCTCTTGTCCCCATGCTTCTGAAGCAGGGGATTGTTTGGAATTATTCATAGCCTGGTCCAAACAGCTGTTTCTTTCCAACTGACTGAGTGTATTGTTTTGGAGGATTTTATGTATGAGTGCCCAAATTAAAAGGCGACATGGAATGTCAGAGGCTATTCTGTCAACTGACAGTGTGATGGCTTATGATTAAAGACGGCACCTTTGACTGAATCCAGTTGAACATTAGATCTGTTATTCTGTTACCTTTCCTGTTCAGGCTTATTCTATCCTATGCTCCAATTCACCTCCCTGCTCTTTCTTTCTCCATCGCACTCACTACAACATAGACACACATGCCGTCTCTTTTTCTTTCATAAGCGCTCTCTCTCTCTCACTCGTGCTCTCTCCATTGTGCTCTCTACAACACACACACACGTGTTTAATATGTTCTCTCTCCTGCTCAGTATATGTGTCTATTTCTATTTGGACTATGCCAATATCACTGGTTTGTCTTCCTTCAGGGAGGGGGTGTGAGGAAGTTGCTCTATGGGGAGACCAAATGGAGCAAGGACGAGCACTCTGGCTGCTAAGCCACCCGGCCGCCACTGACAAGTTCATTTGTATGTAATTACTTACCCCAGCCACGCTTGTGAAATAGACATTTGTCACCTTGACACTTGGATTTCTATCTTAGATTAATGTGTCTCCCTTCTCTTTATATAGTAACGCTTATTAATCCCTTGGACCCATTTAAGTGTGGTCCCCACCTCAACCTTGGAAGCTTAACAGACTGTTTCAAATCCACTGAGCCAACAGTCACTCTGTGTTTTCATTCTGCATTAATACTCTGGTATTCACTTTGCTTCGCTTTAAATCAGTCCCACTGCAGGATCTCTGGACCACTGTTGGTGGAGCTGTGATCTGTAGACCACACCCCTCCTCATGTGACAATGGGTCACATGGGTCAATCATTAACATAAGTTAATGTGTGAATTGGAGTGAGTCATTATCATCACTGCTCTGATGGTGAAGTTGAACTTCCTGGGATGGGATCACAAGGCAGAATGGTATGTAGCAGACAGATGATGGCCTTCTTCACTCCTCTCTCAAATCACCTGTCTTTCTTGTCCAAAATGTGCACATCAGCATCTTGAAAGGAGTATCCTTTTTCTTTTTGATGTAGATGTACTGCTGAATGTTGTCCTGATGAGGTCCTGCAGAGTCATAGACAGTTACACAGCATAATACTGTAACACGCTTTGGTAGGGGCAATGGCAAGTATTGCCATTCGCTGGCATTCACTTACAAGTCAGTGTATCATTAAAATGTAATTTAAGCCATCAAAGAGATTTAAGCCTTGCAAAGAGGCCAATGATTTCATCCCATCAAATTATTCACCACCCTGCACTATGACCTTCAAAAGCCATGAAGTGCATAGACAGGTGGGAGAGAACCAAATGTTTCAAATGTTTGCTTAAGTGCATTTGACAAACTGAGATGCAAAGTGGCTTTCCACATTTATAACCCTGCTCTTGGATCTAAAATCTGTATTTTTGGCAGTGGAAAGTAGCACTATGAGAGTAGATTTTCATACTTTTTTTCAACAGATAATACAAATTAGGAGATTTCCATCAGAATTCTCAGAAGCTCTTCACAGAATAATCAACTTCTCTGCATGATGTCCCTCTTACTTCAACCACAGTCTTCCACCTTGCTGTGGCATGAACAAAACCGACAATGCAATAGGAAAAGGATAATCACATCTTTTCAAGCTAAAAACAACCACTGTTTCTTTCTTTTTTTTCTCTCATTAAAAGTCATTCAGGCAAGAAGAACTGCTAGCGACAGCAGAACACTTAAAATTACAGATATTTGAGCAAGTTACAGCCATTATTACCAGAACAGTTTGTGTTGCTATACTCCCATCATGTTCTGCCACTCATGAGATGACAGACTGGCTGTGAGGTTCTATCATTAACCTCTTATTTTTCAGGAGCAGTCCAAATGAAAGAAGCTTGCAAACATGAAAGAAACCATGTATATGTTGAGCCACTGGACAATAGAGGCTGATCTTAGTTTTGCATGAGCTCAAGGTTTTGGACCTTGACTTCTGTGTGTGTGTGTGTGTGTGTGTGTGTGTGTGTGTGTGTGTACATGCATGTGTGTGTCACCTAGTGTATCCTTAGATAAATGGTTCCAGTGACATGCTATATGTACGTTTGAAGTCGCTTAACTAATAATCATCAATCAGCTGAACTATCCACAAGCTGCTTTTGGAAATGTTTCAGCTTCTCTTCAGAGTATTGGTCTTAAAGAATATCAAACTTACTCCTACTCGCATGTCCCAGTGCTCACAATTAATATAACAAAATGATGAGACATGGGTGGAATTGAGATCAGCATGGATGTCCCAGGCTACCTCACACACTCTCAGAAAGCCAACTGGGCCTCGTGGCACTACCACTAACAGACACATCCATACAGCAACAGCTGCCATGATAAGCTACATCCCCAGGCCAGCTAGCCTTGGTTAGCCCCATTAGCGTTATCGCTTACATATCGGTTTTACACCGAAGGATTGACTAATTTCAGATTATCAGTTTTTTTCCTGTCTTTGAGCCAACCCCTTCAGTATTGCTCTAATCCTGAATAAATCATATTATGGATATCTGTATATCTGAGAGCCCCTTATGCACTTCCTGCTTTTGGTGGATACAAAAATAGCACAGGTGGAATTGTAAAATTTCATTTTCTAAAATATTTTAAACAAATAATGTTGATGTGATTGCCATCACAGCTAGACAATGTCTTATTTGCATATGGACTAAAATTATATATTAATATGAAATCTACAAAATCAAAATATTTCAAACAACATAAATGTATAAAATGCCCTTTACTACTTTACTCTGCTAAAGACCTCCGTTCATTGCAGCCCTAAGGATTTAATAATCTTGATTGATCAAATTAAAATAAAATGAGTTTTGAAGTGTCAGACAAAGTTGACACAAATCATACTGTGATGTGAATAAAATGTGTTTTTTAGCAAAAAAAATATTTTAAACCTGTTCCTTTTCATGTTTATACATGTATTAAAAATGAATGACTCATTTTTTTGTTTGTTGTTGTTTAAATAGTAAAAAATAGTTTTGTCCCTCATCTCAAGAAAGCCTGATTTTTGTCTTTTGTATTGACTCAATTCTAGTGGTGAATATGTTAAATTTTGTGAACCAGAGGTCCTTAACCTATTTGAGTTGTTGTTGCTGAGCTGAATAATCAGGGTCTGGTTCTGGATAACATTTACTCTTAGTGCACTAAGAAGACTAAAGATATATCTTACTGTTTTTTTAAGTATTTTATTTTTCGGTGTGTGTTTCCTGAACTATGTCCTCAGAGACTTCTTTATTAAGTTGTTCTACATTTACATTTACATTTAGGCATTTAGCAGACGCTTTTATCCAAAGCGACTTACAAAAGAGGATAACATTCAAGCTACGACACAATGAAAGAACAAACAAGGGGTGCATATTGCTAACATAGAAACTGCACAATTTTAAGTTGAAAGTGCAATAGAGCAGAGAAATTAAATTGTTGAGTGCATTCTCAAAGTTTACGCCAGGAGATATTCTTGGAAAAGCTGGGTCTTCACGAGTTTCTTGAAGATGGAGAGGGTATCAGTTGATCTGGTAGCACTTGAGAGTTCATTCCACCATTGCGGAACCAGATATGAGAAGAGTCTGGATTGACCTGCACGAGGTGTAGGTCTGAACTATAAGATGCTGAATTTATGTTTCTGGCATCGATTGTTGTCATTTGTGCCTTTTTAGGCATTTATGAGATTTCTTTTATGGGCTTTAAAATGCAGGTATTAACAAGAAATATGCAAGCCAAAATATAATAAGTGCATATGACATGTGTAGGTGACATGTTTGCATTTTAGAGGGATTAAATGTATTAAATTTATTTTGCTGTATTTTTGCTTTTTATGAAATAAAACACAAAACAGAATGCAAACATATGCAGATCTTCTATGGCAGTAAGTGCACAAGTCTTGAGACCAACATGACATTTTTTAAGATGTAAAACACATGTTAAAAATAATGTTTAAAAACTGTTTTAAGATAAAGTCCAGACCACTCTTACGAAAGTATGACTTACAGAAGATATACTTAAGGTACATGTTTGGAATCATGTCATGACCATAAGGTTGAGGTTAAGGTATAACTTAAGAACAACTTAGCGTTAAGAAGGCTTCCGAAAACCGGTCCCTGGTCAGCATTTACAACTCCCCTTATGCTACATGTTTTGTTTTTGAGTTGAGTTGAGTTACAATAAGGTTGTGAGATCATCCACAGCAAGAAATGACCCCGAATCTCGCTTTTGTTTGGAGTTGTATGGGATTAATGAACAAGGCAGAGGCAAAGAACTACACAACACAGAATGCACAAAATGTCCTCTGCCAAGTTCATTCATTTTGTAGAACAGCACACCATGAAGGCCGTTATCCCGCTAATCACCTAGTTACAACTCATGTCTTTAAGGAATAGCACAATACGCACAATGGTGGATATTGCTAGTTGCTTTGGATTAAAGCCTCTGCTAAATGCATAAATGTAGTAACGTCTAATTCTGTTGTTGCTGGCAAGTTCAACCAACATTTACTATGCTTGTTATAGTTACTATTCAAAAGAATTTAATTCAACTTTTTACAAGAGCTACTTTTCAGGTTTGCATTATACACACACCTTGTCAACCAATCAGAAAATAGAATTCCATTTCTCTGGGTGATAAAAGCCTGTAAGAAAAGGATGTCTCTCCATATGCATTATCTAAAACCTTTTTCATTACATCTTGTTACCTACAGTACAGTATTTATGGGCAAGAAGGACATCATGTTTCATCATGTTTGCTGCCCGTGGGGTGTGGAGTGATTGTGCTCACTTTGAGCAGAACTCTTGAAACATTTACCGATTTGCATGAGGCTCACTCAACAATCACAATCTTAACACTTCACTATTCTAAGTACTAAATTGCTGACACTTGTCACCTTGCACATAAACAAACACACACACACACACATTTATTTTATGATGATTTTAAACACACACACACACACACTTACAATTACACAAGGCACATTCAGTCTCAAACGCCCATACAGTAAGTATGCAAATGCTTAGGCACACACACACACATAGAGTTAAATGCAAATATAACACCATCAAAGCAAATATTTTTTCTTAGCATACTCTCTGCCACAGCTCAGAAAAGCTGCTTATTACATCCTGTTTGGGCATTTGTGACACTTAAATAATCTTAAACCCTAAAGGGGTAACCACAGCTTCAGTTCTTCCTATGAGAGCTCAGGAGAGAGAGAGAGAACAAGAAATGAAAATATGACTTGCTGAACTTAAGAGGCACATTAGTCCTTTCATGCAATGAAAACATGATTCCTGACACTAGGCAGTCACTGGCATATGAGTCTGTGGGGCAAAATCAAAGGCATCCCCTTTTGCCATCCTTCATGAGGATCTAATATTCATCTATTTCATTTCATCTGTCAGAATTAGAAGCTCAGCAGCAGAACCCAACACACAGCAGTTTCCCAACACACACACAGATTTACACACACACACACACACACACACACACAGAGAGTGTGTGTGAGAGAGAGATTTACACACACACACCAAATACACACACACACACATGCACGCACTACTCCCTGTAAAGGGGGCTCCACAGCAAAACTTGGTGACAAAACGAGCTGCAATGTTCTAAAATCCATCAACCTGCTGAATATTCTTTCTACAACTTGCAATGGGACTACTGTCTCCATAACAACTCGTGGTGACCAGATAGACTAGCATGTTGGCTACTTAGCAAACAAAGTTAACCCATTTAGCTGACTAAAAGTTTGTTTATTTTTGTGACTTAAGAAGCATATCCATTAAGAAATTGCTGTTTCAAAGGAGTTAATAAGAGTTTCGCTGCCAAAATTGTGCCCTGACATCTCTACTGGACTGAGTGAGTGACAGCACATCATAAGACCTATCAGGTAAAACTTTTAAAAACTTGCAACTGCGATGTTGAATGTTTAGCAACGAGTTGAAACTGTTAGCAATGTCATGAAATGTTTAATTGACACCGCAGCAACTCCTCTCTATGACAGTTTTGTATGGCAGTCACAAATCTTCAGTCTGAATTGAACTTAAACTCTAATTTGCCAGACTGTGCTTACTCAGAGACTCCCACTCCAGAGGCTGTCAAGGTCACCATCTGCCAGCCTTCCTCTTCCACAGTTCCTCTTTTCTGTTCTCCCTAACGCGTTTGAGCAAGAGGGCTTGCTGTAGAGACCAGAAAAATGCAACGAGAGAAATTCGCCATTATATTATTGCTCTTTTCTCCCTTACCTGCTCCTGCTCCGGCTCTGGGACCCCCACCCTCCCCTTCTATCCCTCTCTCTCTCTCTCTCTCACTCCCCCAATGTAATGCCACATTTGAGTGTCAATATCTCCAAAGCCACTAACTTCATCATGTAATGGAAATATTTTGTAGTATAGCTTATATGGCCTATACAGTATGAAAAATGCATATCCATCTGAGTTGTTTAATATGATCAAGAAACTCTTCTACATTCACTCCACAGTGGGCAGACACTTTCTGCTTCAACCACTCACTACAGTTTGGTCGTGACGTATGTTACACGCTGGAATGCACCATTTGAAATCAACGTTAATGCTTTCAGTCCTCTCTATGTTCACTGATTGGCCCCCACACCTCAGAGATGGTGCAGATCGAAGCCAACGAATAGTTCCCTGACCGTGGGGAAGCTAAATGAAAAATTGAGCTGAAGCACTAGGCGGTGCTAGCCTGGCTACCTACATAAGGGTTTTATTACACATTTATTAGCACTGAAAATATATTTACTAAGTAGTATTTTTATTTTTAAAGATGACATGTCAGCAATATCATATGATGAAAATAAAAACAAACCTGTATCAGTAACATTGCACTTCACAGCAGTTCATAGCATTACGGGTTGTAATCATACTATATCATATATACTCTCTATTACATACTCTATTCATTTGTGTCGTGTCATTATGTACTGAAATACGATCTGTAAAAACATGCATTATAAAACATGTGCATTATAAAATGAGTGCATTATAAAATCATTGTATTAGCCTCCCTAAAATAGTGTTCTCTGATTCAAAGTAGCACCTTGAAGATTTAATTGTTCCAGATTCACTCCATGTGGGCACAGTGGAAGGAAAGAGAATGACTTTGCCTCTGCCAAAGCATGAAACCTATTTGTGGCAAAGTCCTTATTAAAGCTCTCTATTACAGAAACTGGTGACAGAGAGTTTTATTGTGAGGTCAAGTATTGTGAGAATGAGATTTCCTTTGGAATATGAAAACATCAGTATCGCCTTTAGTTGTTACGTTTGGGCAAAAGTAAATGTTGCATCTGAGATCAAAACATTATGCTGATCCAATTTGCTGTCTGGCTAACTCATATGCAGCTATCTTTTTGTATGATCTGTGCTGATCTAAGAATTTGGTATGCTGAGTAGATGGCTGATTCAATCACTTTGCTGGGGTAATCATTCAAATTTGATTCTAGAAGAAATGTCTGATCCAACAGTGGCTGGGCTGATGTCAAAGCCTGGTTAGTTATATATTTCTCAACCTACCCATCTTTATTTATTTCCAATGGCTACCCACCCCTGTCATAGAGTGCACAGAAAGTTGTGTGTATAAAGGTGTGTGTATGCATTTGTGTGTGTGTGTGTGTGTGTGTGTCCTGTGATGACTCTCTGTTAGTAAAAACATGGCTTCTGCAGTATGTCTCCTAGAGCGCCAAAGCCAGGGCCACTGACACTGAGCCACTGCTGGCAGAAAATGGCAGTCATCACTAGTGCAGGGGAGTTTATGAAGCCTCTAGCAGAGGATGGAGGAGGCTAATAGTCCCCGTTAAAAAAATAATAATTATATACGACCCATGTCCTTGGCTATTAGTCAACATTCAATGTTGTAGACCTCTACAAATTCACACCTTTTTATTTTCTCTAATTGGGTAATACAATTAACCACAAACCTCAGAGGACACACGCATATTGTCTGATTTGATTAATCCAGGCTTGAAATGGGATTCGCTGTAACTCCTGTTTGACAGTGACGACCCTGAGATGATCACCTCTGCCATTCTGAACCCCCAAAAGACTGGAGGAACTGGAGGAACTGGAGGAACCGGTGCAGCATTGCTTGTGGGTCGAAAAACACAGGAGCGGGTTTGTTCTGTTGGGTTCTGTGTCAGCGTGCCCCAGTGCCACCGAGATGCAGCTGCTGCTTGTGCATGCTGTTCATCGCTTTACCTCCCCATCCCTTCCCTTCCCCTCTCTTCCCCTCTCTTCCTCTCTCTGGCTCGGCTGCCTCGAGAGCGGGAGCTCTCCTAACCCAGGGCTTCTGCGGTGCCCTGCCGTCCCCCACCAGAGGTTGCTAACACATAGGTCATCTCCCTGTGTCTATGTACCTCTCTGTCAAAAAGCTGAATGAAGCTGGACAACGACAACAGCAACCCCAAAAAAAAAAAATGCTCTCACATGTGCAAGGAAACCTGGCTCCTGTGTGTCTCTTAACTCAAATGTATGTATGCCTTGTCATAGTGCTTGCTCTAAACAGCTGATAATTAGGTTCAAAGACCTGTATATTTAATCCACTTATTTACTTCAGTGGTGATATTTTTATGTAATGGTAGCTTTCAGGGTACACTTAAAACAACAGTGGTATAATGAGGTGTTTGCTTACTTATTGGGCAGCGCTTTCAACCCTAAGCACGCAAAAGATAGGAGATTCTACTTGCCACTCTGGTCAGTTCACAACACAACTTCATTACTGGCTCACTAGCTCCCCCTGTTGAATGTCAAGAGGCACTGCAGTCTGGCAGCTGAGAACTCTGCTCTCTCACTCTCTCTCATCCTAAACACAGACATGCCAAGACTTTGAAATCTTTAAATGTACTTTAATGATTATTCCTTACTACCATATGCTGCAACCAGCAAATTGACACCATAGCCATTTATGGTTTATCATTATTAACATAAATTAAAATGTGATTCCTACACAGTCATTAAGTTAAACAGAGGATGAGTGTTCAAAGGCAAAATATTGTCCTTCAAAATATCAGGTGTATCATATGTTGTGAACAGATGTGTTGATAAAGAAATCCTTTTAAAGCAAGAACCACACACACACATACAGGGAGAGAAAGAAGGAGACAGAGAGATGAAGCCACTGTTATCTCTCAAGGTCATCAATAATTCAGTGTACTATTTACCATTTACTATTTTCAATTCATCTTCTGTTCATCTGGAAGATGAGTCAAAACAGGTCCATTAATAACAGCCTCTCAGGGAAAAATGGACACTGTGCCCTCTCTCTTACCACACAGAATGACACAGTGACACATTACAACTGAGTCCATATTGTTCTGCTCTATACAGGTCGACAGGATCGTGGCTCGTGGCATAGCCTCGTGCTTGTGAATGCTTGACTGGCTGTTCCGGAGATGTCTCCGGAGAGAGGGGGTGGAAATTTTCTGGCAATCCGGAGGAGTCTGGTGTGCTCCGTGTTCCCCGACACCTGCCGATCCACTCAGACTCACCCTCACTGCTCCTCTCCTCCTCACCATGGAAACGGGCCACAGAGGCGGCTGAATGCGCCTCTTAACTGGATTATTTCTATGGAGTGGCAGAGCATTATTTTATTTCTCTATCATTGACCCTGCAAAGAGAGTGTGAGAGAAATAGAGTTTGTGTGTGTGTGTGTGAGAGAGAGAGAGAGAGAGAGAGAGAGAGAGAGAGATTGTCTGGCTCTAACTCTAGCTTCTCTCTCATCTTCCTGCAGTAAATTTTACCCCCAGGGGCAGAGAAAAGGTGTCCTTATGCTCATCTGTTACAGCTTAGATGAGACGATGAGTTAATGTCATTGGGGAAGGGGTGGGGGGGTTGGGGAATTGATGAACGCGCGCTAGAGCATCTGCATGTCACAGCGCAGTAATTCACTCCACTCTATGCATCTGTAAAACCTGCTGCACTTTCATCTAAGATACCACACACACACACACACACACACACACTGCATCTGACATGAGTTTTTTTCTGACTGGGTTAATATATCTCAACCATGTTTGTATAGGTGGCCCATACATCAGGAAGCCTGACAGTGTGGTGCAAGGTCTAGAGACTAACACAGAGCCTGGGAATATATTTGACTGTATCATCTTTTACTGAGTCTGTGGGTGCTGCGTGATTTTATTGTGTTTACATGACAGTGCAAAGGCAGGTTATGGAGGGGAGATAAAGCACACGGCAAGGTGTTTATCTAGTTGTGAGTTTCAGGGCGAAAGACGTCACAGTGGGAGAAAAAAAGGGCAGATGGAGGAAGACTGGGGACAGAGGGAGGGAGAATGGATGGGTGAACAAGAGTGCAGAGGGAAAAGAAATGTTTGAGCCCGAGGGCACTCACGTTGTCCATTTCCCATTTTCTTCTTAAATGATCCATGTCACAACTTATTGACTCTTCACTTCTGCTGTGACACAGTGCCGTAATTTAGAATTTCCTTGAGTGCATTGCTCCTTGCCACCTCGACACCACCCCCTCCAAAAAACACATCCTCCAAAAAAGACAGAGACATTTTTACTGCCACAGGGATTCGCTCTTATTGTCTCACCCTGACATTTCATCAGAACACAGACACCTGAGATAGAAGAAGAGACAAAGGAAAGTAGAGCAAGAGACGGAGAGAGAGAGAGTGAGAGTGTGTGTGTGTGTGTGTGTTTTTCTAGATCTGACAGTACCCTGCCTTACGGTAAGCATCATTGCGTCTCTGAGGCTGCTCCAAGAACAATTCAGAGCCTTGGTTTCTGATAGGGAGAATGTCTGGATAAAAGCTGGCAAAACCATTGAGGGATCATGACTTAATGATGACAGAATAGCTACAGAATAGCTGTATGTATGTATGCAGACAGAGGTCTTCTGGGAAATAGGGCATATTACTTGGTTGTGATTATATATATTGCGCCTTCCTTGCTTTGGCTTTGGCACGCAATTGACGTAAACACAGTTGGCACAGACAGTTTGCAGCTGCTGCACATGGAGTCTTTAGTCTCTTTTCTCCTCTAAGATAATGTGAAGTATACAAGTCACTATGCGGAAGTTCAATATGCACAGGACTGGTTCAAAGATAGCTGTTCGTGTTTATCAGAAGGTTGACTGTGTACTGACTTGAAATTGCAAAGTAGCCTACAGTAGCCTAGCTACTTCAAGAGCTCCATCCGGGGATGAAAGAGTTTCTCTTTCACATTATTCACAGAATACAAGCAGCGTAATGACGGCAGTAGATGCTTCATAATATGACATTTTCAAAAGAGCTGACAGACATGTTGAATGAGAGTACAAGAAAAACTCCAAACCGCTGTAGATTTGAAGCAAGGTGGAGTGTGCAGAATTTGCGTGCCTGGGATGCGAGTACTGGGGGAAGGGGGTTACAGAATTGTGTGGTTGGTGACCCCTGGGCACCCCTGTCATAGACAACCTGTGGCAAAAATCTTTCTTCACAGAAAAATAAAAGACTAGCATGCAAGTAGCCTGAAAAGTTGTGGGTTCAAATCCCAGCTGCCACCGTTGTGCCCTTAGGCAAGGCACTTAACCCTAGGTTAGGGGAGACTGGCCCTGAACAATTGATAGTTGTAAGTTGTAAGTCGCTTTGCCAAACGCGTCTGCCAAATGCGTAAATGTAAATATCTCAGTGTGTATGTGCACCTGATGTATGTCTCCATGTGCGTGAGCATGTGTATATGCACCTGATGTATGTCTCCGTGTGTGTGTATGTGCACCTGGTGTGTGTGTGCCTGATGTATGTCTCCATGTACGTGTGTGTTGTGAGGGTGAGCATGTGTATGTGCACCTGATGTATGTCTCCATGTACGTGTGTGTCTACATATGTTGTTTTTCTGTCTGTCTTCTTCTCTCTTTCTCCATTTGTCTCACTTACTCACTTATTTTCTGCCTCTTATCAACTCAGCTGTACAGAAAAAGATATGCTCTCTGTGTGTGTGTGTGTGTGTGTGTGTGAGTTGGAGTCGGTGGCAGGACAGCAAACTGAAGTCAAGGGAAAAGTGATAAGCAACAAAGAGAAATCCGAGAAAGGAGCACAACTGAGATAAAATTGTAAAACTCACACAGCGAGTGTCAGTTATAGGTTATATTACACGCATACACATATAGACGCACACACACACACACACACACACACACACACACACACTCATGCATACAAACGTTGAGAGAAAGACAATACGATGTGAGGACATACCAATACTAAAACACTCATACGCTGTTCATACGCTGTGTATGCCGATTATACTGATCACAAGCACACACATGCAGTAAATCACATCTATAACATTGTATGTACAGAAAGTACTTTCCCTCTCTCCCCCCCCTCCCCCCCCCCCACACACACACACACACACACACATCCACCCACACACCCAACCACACACAAACACACACGGAGAGGGACAGAGAGAGTTACAAATACAAACATATTCACTCCTGAATCACATATATATGATTGTTTGTTTTCAACACATACATATACTCATATACACACACACACACGGACCCCCAGAGAAACTGGCATTAGCAGTTCTGTGAATGTAATGGAGTGTGACAGTACTTATTGAGTGGCTGCACTCCCCAGAGAGAGGCACTGTTAATATACTTCCCAACAATCACAACAGAACAAGCTTTTCATAAGATGCACAGGCTCATCTCCATAAAGTGCCATTAGACAGGCAACTCTGAGCAAATCAGGCAATGGGTGGTTGTTTTTAGCAAGGAATGTCTCTCAGCAGGGCTGAGTTGTGTTCTGGGAAGGCTGTGTTCTCTTACATGATGGCTAAGACACACAGGGTGCCTTCAGGGTTAAATAAAGTATGATTGTGTATACTCTAACACACATGCAATCCAGCAGTTTTAGCAAACAACATGCGCAGAACTGCATTTATAGCCTCTCTATGCAGGATCGACCATTTGCATTTTTCTCTACAGTGCTCCTCTGTTGCTAAGTTATGTTTATAGCTAGCCGTTTACATTGTGTTTATAGCTAGCAGTTTACGTTACCACTGGCCGAACCTTGTATTTTCCATATCTCTGCAAAGATGCACTAGCAGGAGTCAAAACAGCCAGTAATCAACCCATAAATTATTACAGAACTACCACAATGACTCTAAACCTGCTACATTAAGGTAAATTAAGCTAAGTAAGTATCTTACATAGGGCCTCTTTAACAGAAATACAACTCTCATGGTAGAGTGAACAGGCATACAGCTGTCATCTTAAAGCACCTTGATTCTTCTTTTAATGACTCTTTTTCTGATGGCATTGAGCGTATGATACCTCTAATGAGCAGCTCTATTCTTGTGTCATTTCTTTATACTGTATTACATCTTTTCTTTAGTGGCCTGCCTCTTAACAAAACAGGTGATGAAAAACTCTTAAGTGTTTCATGAAAAACTATGTGTTTCATCACATTTGGAAATGTGTGTGTGTGTGTGTGTGTCTGTGTGTGTGTGTGTATCTGTGTGTGTAAGTGCATCATCACATACGCACTGCAGGAGATCAGAAATATCTCTGGACTCTCTCCAGAGATGTCTGCTATTTGTCTGCATCAATCTCTGAATAACTCCATTCACCATGGCATGTCATGGACTCCTTCTTCTCCTCCTTCTCTTCCTCCACCTCTTCTATCTATTCCTTTTTCTATTTCCGTCTTCCGACACACTTATCCAAATCGCACACATTCTTGTCAGTGAGATCCTGCAGACATTGAATGGCTTAAAACTTAAAAAGCAACAGCAGCATTAAGTCTATAGTTGGACTGTATCACCAAAGTCAGCACAGCAGGATTCGCAGTGTTGGAGCACTTATGTCTACTCATATTTTGACACAGTGTCTAAATAGCACGACCTGCAGAGCCCATGCAGATTTTACTTGAG
>JAIFZK010000015.1:12112500-12145000 GCA_027481765.1 Tenualosa thibaudeaui | reverse complement strand
CTAACATCTTCCTGTTATCTCCCATGCTGAGAGCAGCCATCTTCCTGAAGCGTGCCCCTGCAGCCGGCACTGTTCCAGGTTTAATCTAACTCTCCTAATTAGATCCTCCACAGGACCTTGTTCAGCAAAATCAGTGGAAGGCTCTTGAGAGAAGGTTTGCAAATCCCACTGCTTTTTCTTTTGGATGACCCAACAAAGACTCTCACACACAATTCCTCTCTCTCTCTCTCTCTCTCATGCACACACACATACACACATACACACACACACACACACACAGCAAACACACATACACACACACACACACACACACACACCAACACATAAATACACTCCATCTCTATACGTTTGATACTGCAGTAATGTCATTGTAACAGTCCTATTGATTTTAGTTCTGGTCAGTTACACAAAAACATTGTCCCTGCCACCTTCCCTATCCAGCAGTGAAGGGGCTCATCTTGGCACTGGTGATGGTGTCTGGACAGCAGAGCAGTGTACTGGAGCTGAAAAACAAATCTTCTGCAGGTACAGATGTCTTGTGCTCTCTTAATTCGCACACACACACACACACACACACACACACACACACACACACACACACACACACACACACACTGTTCTGCAGATACAAATGTCAGATGGTCTCTGACCTGCTGATGAGGCATTTTTCCGAAGTGAAAATAAACTCTGTACTGCTCTAACCCCCCCCCCGCCCTTTCTCTCTCTCTCTCTCTCTCTCTTTCTCTCTCTCTCTCTCTCACACACACACACACACAGAGACACACACTTGTTCTCTCTCTCTTTTCCTTCTCTCTTTCTTCTTTTACTTTCTTCAAAAATAAACTCTCTTTTGCTTTCCTTGTCTGCCTCTCCCTCTGCACCTTTGCCCACATCCCCACTCTTTCTGTCTGTCCTTTTTACCTGCTCCATCCCTTTCTCTCTCTCTCTCTCTCTCTCTCTCTCTCCCCTGCTTCTTCTCAGCATTGCCCTGTGTCAGCTGTTTGCCCACTCTGCTGCTCTCAGACCGGTCTCCAGGCACCGGCAGTTGTGTGTGCAAACCAGTGAACTGCACTGTATTGCAGTCAGGCACAACCTGCCCCTCTGGAGCCATCGTGTCCGAGCCGACGACCCCTTGCCCTCTCTTTGCTCCTCACAGCAAGAGGGTGGAGTGCTTTTTGAGCCAAAAGGCCTTTCATCTCACAGCCTGCCCCTTCACTTCTAACTGTGTCCTCTGTTTTACATTTTATTTTTACATGTGAGGTGAAAGAAAGGTGTTTCAGTTGGTAATCAACTAAAAGGGCTGCAATATTGATATGTCCTATGACCCAGAAGTCAGTCTTCCCAGAGGTAGGATGCTACTTTGAGTTGCTTGGAAGCCCAGGAACTTGCCTTGGGCACTAGGACCAGGGGGCTGACAGCACTGGTTGGTTTGACAAGCCCGTTGGGCAGGGGTGAGGGCAGGGCAGAGGCTAGCCTTCACTCCCTCTTGTTTTTCTTTTCTATTATCCCTGTGTCATTTCACTTTTCTCTTAATTCACTCACATAAATGCATACACACACACACACACACACACACACACACACACACACACACACCAAGAGATACTCAAGTGTTCTGAACATTAGAACATTTACACCCTCTTTCTCAAACACAGACACAGAACAAAAGTTATCATACACAGGAGAGATGAGTGGCTTTGGCTTTTAGCCTGGCTGACATGCACTCAAACATTTATGTACATGGCTCTGATGGTTTGACAAAACCTCACAGTTGAGTCCAACAATTAGTGAAGGATTGAAGACTTGGCAAACCACTCAATAACATGAAAAATGCAGCCAAACGTTGCTTTTCCCCTGCCTTTTCTCTGACTGGCAAGCTACACATTATTCTGTTTACTTTTTGACAGGGAAACAGCATTTGATCCTAACAAGGTCTTTCTACCACAGCAAGTGACAGTCCCCAAGAGGGATTCATGGTGAGGTATCACAGGGGCTGGAACATTTCAGTACCCTATGTTGGCAGACCTCCTTATCATCGCAGCCTCCATTCTGTACCTCATGAGAAACCAAGTGCTTTTGCGGACAGTTATCATGGGTGTAGCAGCCACTCCTTTATCTTGCCGTATCATGGTCATGCAACCCTTAGGCAAAAAATAAACCTCTTTATTGCTCACTGCTAATTGACAATTGCATTTAAAACAGGGCTCCCTGGTTTAGCTGACTGTAGAGCAGAACATGCTTTATACAGATTCACATTCTCCTGTGGGCTTGCAAGAAGATTCTGCTGAGCAGACCCCAAAATTCACTATTTTGTAAATGTCTCATGGGGAATATGTGGAACTTGGTTAACTCATTTATAGACTATGTATATATAGACATTGTATATATTAGACATTGTTAACAAGTGTGGTAAAAAATATATACTTACATTTTTATGAAGAGGTTGTGAAGAGTTGGCAAAGCAGGCATGCTTTTTGCACATACGCACACACACAAAAAGGGGAAATTGAGAGAGTGAGAGAGAAAGAGAGAGAGAGAGAGAGAGTAATATTTCTCATTGTGATTTACAACATTTCACAGCCCATGTCCTTGGGTCTTTGTGCTGTGAGATGCCTTAGTCCTGCACATGGTTCAGAGGCATAGTGCTGTGCACTACGAGCAACCCAAGGCACTCAACCAACACAGCTAAATGGCTATGGCCACGACTTTCATGGCCAGAACACTTTCTGAAAGTTCAGCACTAAACTTTGCCATGGTCCTGACCCAATTCTGCTGCCTGAAATAAACTCTGCACATAGGTGACTGCTGGAGAAAAGCTGGTAACCATCACACTATATTGCCACTGATACTAAAAGGTGGACACAATTTCTTTTTTTTTAACAGCTATGCATTTTAAGCAATGCCAGTGTTTATGAACATTTGTATGTGAATCCTCAATTGAAGAGAAGCCACTTACTATTTAGACTGGCTTTTTTACAGTGAAACTTGATGGAGCACCAAGAATTTATTCTGCTACATATAAGCCACTGGTTGGCAGTTAGCTATCCTCGCCTTGCCTTCTTAGCACTTCCGCTTGATTATCATCTCCCTACAGTGCTAGTTTGGATTTGATACCATTGAGCTTGTTGTCTCAGGAGGCATTTTAACCTGTCCAATCAGCGAACTGAGGGAAGCGCTGTGAATGCAGAGCTAGAATGCTATTAGTCAAGGCAAGCTATCAGTCAGGGGCTGATCCAATCTTTTAAAACTTAAACACCTCAAGCAAGCAATCAAATCTCACTACCGAAGGTCCAGACCCTCTGTACGAAAACATAAGTGTAGAATGAGGGTCTGGTTTTATACCAGGCAATGAGTTAGCAGGAAAGGTTGCTGAATGTCATAAAGTGTTACATTACGTAAGAATGTGAAGCAGCTTGACTGAGAAAGCTGTCTTCACACTCACTCCTAAAGCCATTTAAGTGTCTCTCATTGGTTATACTGCAGAGCATTTTGGTTCCACTTTCACAATGCTCCCCTTACACCAGCAAATATTTCAAGGACAATAAAAGACAAATACTTATTTACTGGAAGTGGTAAATGAAAGCTACAGTAAATCAAAAAAATTACTGTGAAATACCTGAAGTGTCACTTTTTCTGAAACAATCCGATGCCTTTTATGGGAGGACATTACCACCATATGAAATGGTCAAATAGTTGCAAAGAAGCTAAGCAATGTAATATTATCTAAGATAGCTGTTGAAAAACTGCAAAAATCCAGTGACATCTATCTCCGTTCACTACATTGATCAAGTGTTTACAGTTGAAAAACTGTTAAAATCCAGTGACAGCTATCTCCGTTCACCATATTGATCAAGTGTTTAATGTTAATGTGTTTTTTAGTTTTCTTGTATTGTGAATCATGGCATTTTGGCATGGCATTTTGCCTGTTCACAATAGAGGGAATGAATAGTGCCCAGCAGTACCATTAGTGTGGAATGGAGGAACTCCAGGCTAGCGCCACCTAGTGTTTCTACTCAATTTGTCATTGCTCCACCACGTCAGGGAGCCAGACGTAAGCTTTGGTTCACATCATCTCTGAACTGGGATGGGACAATCAGCGAGCAGAGGGAGGGCTTAAAGCAGTAACTTTGACGATGCGTGCCAGCGCATAACATACATCACAACCAAACAGTGATTGGTTGAAGCAGAAAGTATCTGTCCACCATATGCAGATACTTTCGCACGCAAATTGCTAGGGTTTAGATGCTTTGCACAAAGTAAAATGATGTGAAAGCGGCTGATGCATCAGGCTAGGAACTCCTTAAAGTGATAGACTTAAAGTGATAGTCTGGTCAAATTTGATACAATAAAGATGAACCAGCTAACTGGCAGCTTTTGCTAAATAAATGGGACCATGGGAAAGCGAGTTTATAGTCCTGTCCAGTTAGTAATAATGTGCTATTCGGTTTAAATTGTACCAAATTTTCTCATTCTTCCTATCGAATGGGCTATAGACTGAAATACTGGGGAAAATCTTGTTTATTTTCATGAGTCCTGGATTGTGGTGAGCCCCCACCATTCTTGCATTCCCTACTTCCAAACCCCCAATGTGAAGCATCTGATCTGGGATCAGCGGGTCTTCTCTTTCTGGCCTCGCAGTGGGCCTAGGGCAGCCGTGCTCACAGCATCCTGTTCTGCTGGTAATTGTTGCCGGGGCTACCGCTTCAGTTGGTGCCCGGCGTGATGCCGCCCTGAATTTCGGCAAAATGCAATTAATGCTGAACAGCAGGATATTAAAAGCCATATTTGTCACCGTTGGAGACAGAGCGGGTGTCAGATTGCGTGGCTGATTGGGCCAGACTTCTGCACCCCTTGCCCTCTTTTTAGTGATTGCTGAGAGAACGAGAGAGAGAGAGACAGTAAAAGAGAGAAAATGAGTAGGTGTAAGTGTATGTGTGTATTTGTGTGTGTGTGTGTGTGTGTGTGTGTGTGCTGGGAGGTGGTGTGGCATGTCATGTGGACATCCATATGCATGTCTATCTATAATATTTTCTGTTATTACACCCAGATACTATCAAACACAGATTATTACTCCACCTTGGATGACACTGATAACTGTACTTTTTAATCGCAGGGAAGATTGGATTTAGTTTATACCTTTCCGCCCCTCCTCTCCTCGCCTATCTGTTTGAACCCAGACATGTATATGTTTCAATATAATTTCTCTCTCCCCGCTCTTTGTCTTTTCCCGTCTGTCTCATAAGTGGCAGAGGGTTGAGCACTCTGTAAATGTCTCTCCCTTATCCTCCTGAACAAGCCCAATAAATCTGCATGTGTGTGCTACCAAAGTTTATGAGCTGTGCTACGCATGTCTCCTGTGCTCACATCTCCTTTCCCCATCCAGCCACAGGAGGAAGGGGGAATAAATAGAAAGAGAGATAGAGAGAGAGGGAGAGACTGCTGGGAGAGTGAGGGGGTGGAAGGAAGGAGAGCAGAGGTGACAGATTCACACATTATTGAACACAAATCACATCTGTATGGGTTGCAGGAGGCATGCACAAGCGAGAAGGGGTGAATCGTTTAAGCCGATGTGCTCCGACACTATGAATCTCATGATGGATTCCCACTGCCACTTGTTTTATTCGCCCTTTTGCAGTATCCTCTACCTGTGTGCTCACCAAGGCAGATGAAAGAAAAAAAAAACTCTAACAAAAACAAAGGAGAGAGAAAGACAGAGGGGAAATGGCCGTGAGAGAAGGTGAGGGGAGAAAGAGAGAGAGAGAGAGAGAGAGACAGAGAGAGAGAGAGACAGAGAGAGAGAGACAGAGGGGATATAGGAGCGAGAGAAGGTGAGGGGAGAAAGAGAGAGAGAGAGAAAGACAGACTGAGAAAAAAATACAAGACAGCAAAATGATTAGAGAAAAGGACTGTGAAAAGAAAAGAAAAGAAAATGTGAGAAAGGAAGAAGCGTATAACTGTGACAGGGGTTCATGAGTGGGTTCTTCTGTGTGTTTCTGTGTGAGTGGGTGTGTGTATGGGAGTTTGTGTGTGTGTGTGTGTGTGTGTGTGTGAGAAAGAGAGAAAAGCAGGGGGTGAGAGCCAAGGGGAGAATGCCCCCCTGCAGCTGCACATGAAACAATCTGTCCAAGCAAATGGGTAAAAGGAATCACACACACACATCATACACACACACACACACACACACATACACAAACACACACACTCACACTCACACTTCGCAGTGTGGACAAGCAGTATCCCAAGAGCATGACTGTCTGTGTCTGTATGTGTGTGTATGACAGTGGAGAAGAGACACATCCCGTTGCACTGGCCTAGAGAGTGAAGAGACAACGTGTTAATGAGTTGGCATTGGCACACTCACTCAGCCTGATAATGCCTCTCTCCCTTTCTCCCTCCGTCTCTCCCCACACACAGACTCTTTTTTCTCTCGCTTCCCCTTTCTTGCTCTCTCTCTCTCTCTCTCTCTCTCTCTCTCACTCCATTGCGTTTGTGTTGACATCCAGCCGTGCAGTAAATGCCTCTCTCCCGGGCGTCTCTCGCCAGATTCCCTTTAAAGTCTCCTCTGTAAAATAAACATGATATGTGTGATGGTGCCACGCGGTGACTGTTTCTGTTGCCGCGGAAGTGCTCGCGTATAATGACACTGGTGATGGACCATGCCCGAAAACTACGAACAAGCTGAGGGTGATGTGGACGGGAGGTTGCAGTTCACCTTCTCGACAGTAGGGGGCAACGTCATGCTGCTCAACTCCATGCCAAGCGTCATCTCCCTATAAGCCTGCAATGGTGTTGAGGTGCTAATAAATTATTGAGACACATTTGTGACTTTCTACTTACTAATTTGTTGTTGCTTACATTTTCTAAAATGTCAGCTATAGACTTTTTTTTTTTTGGGGGGGGGGGGGGGCGGGGGGGACGAGGGTTCTGATTTGTGTATCTTTCTTTAACCTTTTTTAGCATGTATCCATTGTGGATATTAGCTTCTGTGTGTGTCTGTGTGTGAGTGTAAGTGTGTATGTGTGCATGTTCACACATGTATTTGTGTCTGTGTGGCATATACACAACTGTGGCAGTGTGTTGCAGCTACTTCAGTGGAATGGAATGTATAAAAAGAGGATGGCAAATCAATGTCATTTGTATATGTTTTTTTCTATTATTGCTGATAGAAGCAACTGCACAGTGCAGCCGGCAGTGTTTGATATGCGTTCCACACCTGCTCGGGGTGCAAGCAGAAGAAAATGGATGACAGAAAGTGATGGGATAGCATGCAGAAGGAAAGAGTCACAGAACAAAAGCTTGAAGGAAGGGAGTGAAAGAATATAGAAGAACTGGCAGGAAAAAAAGTATAGAAGCATAAGAAATGTGTGAGGTGAAAAAAAAAGATGGGGAAGGGAAAAATGATACAGACCAAGAGAGAGAGAAAGAGAGAATAAGAGAGGAGGAGAGGGGGTGAGGGAGAGAGAGAGAAAGAGAGAGAGAGAGATTGGAATATGAGTTATGGGGAGTGAGAGAGAGCATAGTGCGATAGAGAGCAGAAGATGAATGTTCACAGTCCAGTGAATTCATGAAGTCAATTCTTGTGGTATGTATTAGATACTAAGGACGCTACTATGCCAAAGAGAGAGGGAGAGAAAGGAAAAGAGAGAGGGAATAAGAGAGAGAGAAGAGGAGAAGAAATAAAAGAAAGGGAAGAGAGAGACCAGGGAACGGGCTATGCTGAGAGATAGGGTGTGCATGTGCATGAGAAGAGACAGAGAAGAGAGACAGAGAGTGGAGAGAGAAAGAGAGGGCAGGCGTGGAGCTAGAGCGGGGACTGGGGTAGCACTGGACCCCTCCTTGAATCTGATTGGTCACCCCAGGTGCCCCCCTGAATTTCATTTGCCAAAACTGATGATTGACAGTTCGCTGGGGAAGCGCTTTTTTAAGATGGAGAGCAAGGAAGTGGGAACATTTGCAGCAGTCAAGTCACTGAGAAGAAATGGAGAGGATCTACGGTGAAAATGTCATTATGATTGTGATAGTTAATAAGTTAAAAGATTTCTGCAACTGTGCATTAGGAAGGATAACTTAATAAAGTGATTTCTATGCAAGATACGGTGACCATTAACATTTATATAGATAAATCAGCAAGATACAGCAACAATCAGAATTAAGATGCATAAGGTAATATAATATGGTATAACTACCATAACGTTTGTATAGCCATTGTAGACATTTTAGATCTATAACAGTCTAAACAATCTTATTGAATCTAAAGCTAAAAATATTTCGAGCACAGCTGTAGTCTAAAATGTTACAGTCTAGACTACTGTTTGCTCTTGTTTAGCTATTTATTTCAGGGCTATGATCTAACTAAACATTTATAGGCATGGTTGCATTAGTTTGGAAAATTGGGAGATTTAACAATTCTTTTACAGCAAATTGTGAATAAAGACCTGTTTCTCCAAAATAAGAGGGCTCTTGACCTATTGTGTTTGTGTGTGTGTGTGTGTGTGTGTGTGTGCAGGCGTGCTTGCATGCGCATGCATGTGTGCATACTTGTGGTTTTGGCACCCATGCACATATGCTGTGTCATTCAGACATGCTCAAAGATGGTAACATAGGCCACACATTTCTTGCCATATTCTGTGGACCCCCTGAAATAGCCTTGGCCACCCCCTGGCCACCCTATTTACAAAAATCTAGCTCCGCCACTGAGAGAGGGTCAGAGAAAGATGGAAGAGATGACGATGAGAGAGAGAGAGGGAGAGAGAGAGAGAGAATGGCTAAGTGGAGCAGCAGGGACACAGAGAGAGAAAGATGGAGAAGCAGGGAAAAAAGAAGGAAAGTGAAAGGGAGAGGAGGAGAAAATGAAAGAGAGGAGCCAAATAGAAGAGCAGAAAATGAAAGAGAGGAAAGAGTGAGAGAGTATGTGAGCAAGAGGAGCATCAGAAAGGGAGGGGAGGGAGGACAGAGAGGGACAGAGAGACAGAGAGAGAGGAGAGGAGAGGAGATGGGAGAGTAGATTACTTCAGTCTCCCCTGTGCTATTCTTCATTTTAAGCAGCTTGTTGACCTTTCCAGTCAAGCCTGTAGGTGTAGTTTAGCTTCTGCGGCAGGACCCATAGTAATTTAGCTGGGAACTGAAGCACAGAGAAGAGGCTATAGAGAAAAAGAGGGTGGAGAGAGAGAGGGAGAGAAAGATAGAGAAAAAGAGAGAGAAAGGTAGAGAGGTAGGAAGAGAGGAAGAGACAGAATAAAAGAGAGAGAGAGAGCAGATGAACATATTGGTCAGTTGCTTGGTTGCTGAACACATGTATATGACTGCTTGATATGTTTGACTGCTTTGTTCAGGACGTCGCTTCTAGAATGCACCTGGGCTATTGCTTTTCCACTGCCCTATTGGAGGGAATTTCCAGAGAGGGTAAAAGCCGAGCGAGAGGCGCAAATGTTTGTTTAGCTGTGTGTTCTATTTCTACGGGGGTGGGCGCGGGGGGGGGGGGGGCAGAGACCAGAGACCCTTATGCAGACCAGAATTACGTTCACGTTTGCTCCCATTGTAATGTATTATGCTGATATATCTTGGTCAGTATTCAGTGATCTTTGGAGTTTTTGTGCATATTCAACATGAGACAGTCTGTCTATCTAAAGGTAACAGTGTTGTGGAAAGAAATTTAGGCCATGGAATGAAAATTACAATTCAGTTCAATCCTTCTATTCCAGTGACTAGCCTGGGAACTTGAACCACATCTATGAGAGTAGGTGTAGAGCCTGGTAACAAGCAATTAACCCCTCACATCCAAGGTGTGATACCAACAAATGCATATCAAATAGCCTCTGTATGAAATTAGATAGCGCTATGACCACTCAGAGTGTCTTTGTTGTTTACCAAAACTGCTTCAACTGTGCTGCTATTTGGTCAGTGGACTATCTACATGACTCTGAGCCTGATGCGAATAGTGCCAAGGATTTAGGAATGTGGCTTCAGCAGCCCATTGCCAGATGGACCTACAAAGAGCAAATTCACAGAAGTGTGTTTGGAGATGAAAACTGGTGCAAAAATCTCTTGGCTAACACTGTTACTTAGGCTATATGTAAAATGATAGAAGGGTGGCAGCAAAAAATCCTCAGCAAATATAACTTCTTTAGCTTAGCCTTCTTTAGTCCTATTACAGCCTGACAAGCCAAGTGGAGGGTGGGTAGATGAACGTGTCTCTCTTTTCTTCGCCACTCTCTCTTCTGATGGAGCCTCACTCCCTCGCTCTATTCGACCTGATCACAAGCTGCCTCTATTCAGGTCTATTCTACCCTCAATTATAATGTGGGAGAAAAGGAAAAAAAAAAAAACCCAAATGTTCGTTCTTGTCATCATGCCCTTCAATTGGGAACAGATGTTTTTTTTTCCCTGCCCAGGAAATGACTTGGTCTTTAGTGACGGAGATTGGCAGCAAAGCTTTATTAACCGTATGAAAAACCCTCTTAAAAAGATGCGATTGAGAGGAAATATAGGGTGATATTTATTCTGTCATTTGGTGTGTGTGCGTGTGTGGTGTGTGGGTGCGGGGGGGTGGGGGGGTGGGGGTAGTATTGACATAATTAGAGTGCGAGTGGAGCGGTACTCAACATGCTGTGAAAATGTGACACTGGAGTCTTGGACTCCTGATGAGGTGGTTTTCCAACCAATCACCAGTACCACTGGCGATTCCATTTGCTATCTTACACGTACCCACACACACATATACCTACACACACACGTGTACCCCCACACATACATGTACCCACACACACACACGTACCCACACTCACTGAAAGGAAGAACAAGAGTGCAACTGTCATAGTAGCTCTTTATGCCACAAAATGCCACTTTGAAAAAACGATATACAACACACACAAAGAAAAAAAAACAGCATGATGTTGGTGAAGGACCTGAGACAATAATACCGAGGATTCTTTTGATATATTTTATGAGGAGTCTAATGACTGTTTCATCACAGCAGCATTTAAATGAGGGACGCATTTGTAAGGTGTGTCTCAGAGAATGGAGAAGTCATTACAGCCTTTGAAGCACCAAGAACAAAATACCTCCTTGCCATTAGGGTAGATTCAATTGTTGAGGGCATTGCAACTCCTCCTGTGAGCGATACAAGTTTCATTTTTTATTATAAACTTATTTTTTTATACTGTATATAAATAATAAAAAAACATGTCCCCCTTCAACCTCATCAATTCGTTTTTTTCCCAGGAATCACATTTCTGTTATGAAGGAGTGGAGCAAAACAAAATCAGCCGATAATGTTTGTAATGCAAGAAAGTGACGCCGTGTGCATTAAGCGGTTTTCATTAGACGTGATTTACCGAAGAAGCTTGCATAAATCAGGAAATGATGGAAATGTCTTTTCCCATTCAGAATTGCCCGTCCTTAAAATAAAACAAATAAACACAATATTATTGGCACTTATTCTTACATGGAGACCAAAAACAGACTCTTAGACGCATTGGTGTTCATTAGCATAGAAATGAATATGATGGCAGATAATGAATGTATGACTCTTGATCCCTAACAAACCTTGAGAAGATCAACTTTAGAGAGGAGTGTGTGTGTGTGTGTGTGTGTGTGTACTGGGGGTGTGGTGGGGTGGGGGGGCGTATAGGAAGGAAACGAGAACAGGACAAAGAGGGAGAGGGGGTGGAAGAGAAACAGGACGAAACAAAGAAAAGGAAATCATAAAACCAAATCAGCTTTGTCTTTCTTCTGCAGAATGGAGATGGAGAACATTAGCATAAAAAGAGAGAGAGAGAGAGAGACGGGAGGTTTCTTTGAAAGCTAGGCTGGGAGAGGAGGACGAGCTGAAGGTCAACTTCAGAGAGGAAATTCAACTTCTCTCTTCCGTGTGTTCTCCTCCTCGACAGAAGGCAATCTCCCCAACAGAACAACAACAACAACCACAACAACAACAGCAGCAGGAAGATAAACAAAACCGGAAATGAATGAAACATGCACCAAAGTCAGCAAAAACTGCACCGATGGAGTAACAGTGAAATAATGTAATGGGAAAATGCACTGCACTTGCTATGCATTAGACCCTCGGAACCCATTCACACTAACACCACCACACTGTCACCCTTTCATGTCTTCCTCAGAGTCATCTTCTTATTCTCTGACTGGTGTAATGCTAGTGTGACTTGTTTCCTCCAAGCCAGAGAGTGTGGTCTGTGGTCTACAGGGCTGTAAGCGCTGGGGAGTCCATAGGCGTGTACTTCGAGGTCATCAAGTGTTAACTGACTGGGGCACAAGGAAATGAAACTGAAAGCAAGTTTCCGTGACATGTTCAATTAGCTGTCAGTTGGCTCATTTTTCTATGTCTTACCAAATTTTACCATTCTTTTTCCTATTGACAACACTCTGTGACCTCGAATAACAGGGCTATGGGTTGAAATACTCTGGCCTTATTCTTTTCAATGCAGTGCACCTTTGTGACTTTTAGGCAGCTCAGGGGGACATCTGCCCTGCTATAATGATCAGCGAGGCAGTGTGTTACCGCTACAGCAGTGAATACAACAGGAGATGTGTCAGTGCTGCTAAGCACAAAAACACACTGAAACAGCTAAAATAAAGACACCAGAAATATTCTCTGGTTGACGTCAGAACTCACACAAGCAAATGTTTGATGCCATGAAGATTATTGACTTGACTTGATGCTGTTTTACATTGAGGAGTTACCCTATCATAGGTCATAGGTAATTAAAAGATTACATCTACATTACATTTACATGTATGCATTTAGCAGACGCTTTTATCCAAAGCGACTTACAAAAGAGGATAACATTCAAGCTACAACACAATGAAAGAAACTAACAAAGAGTGCATATTGCTAACATAAAAACTGCACTATTTTAAGTTTAAAGTGCAATAGTGTAATAAAGTGCAGTATAAAAGAGAAATTATATATATAAAGTAAAAGTTGTTAAGTGCATTCTCAAAATGTAAGCCAGGAGATATTCTTGGAAGAGCTGGGTCTTCAAGAGTTTCTTGAAGGTAGAGAGGGTATCTGTTGATCAGCGTGGAACCAAACATGAGAAGAGTCTGGATTGACCTGCGCAAGGTGTTGGCCGTGCTAGATAACGTTCCTTAGAGGAGGGAAGTGGTCGGTGGGTGAGGGGCTTTAGCAGAGTATTCAGGTAGATGAGAGCAGAGCCATCAATCACTCTGTAGGCCACCATAAGTGCCTTGAATTTGATGTGAGCAGCCAAGGGTAGCCAGTGGAGTTCAATGAACAGAGATGTGACATGTGCCCTTTTTTGGCTGGTTAAAGACCAGACGTGCAGCTGCATTCTGGATCATCTGTAGCGGTCTCACCGCACAGGCTGGAAGACCTGATAGGAGGGCTTTGCAGTAGTCAAGACTAGAGATAACCAGGGTCCGTACCAGGAGCTGGGTTGCATGTTGGGTTAGATACGGACTGATCTTCCTTATGCTGAATAGGAAAAAACTGCATGACCGAGCCACAGAGGCAACGTGATCTGCAAAGGTCAGCTGGTCATCGACACCTAGGTTTCTTCCCACCTTGGTGGGAGAAACAGACAGGGAGTCGATCTTGATGCTGATGTTGTGATGTATGGCTTGTTTGGCTGGGAGGACCAGCAGTTCAGTTTAGGAGGGATTTAGTTGGAGGTGATGTCCTTTCATCCATGCAGATATATCAGGAAGACAGTCCGAGATCTGTGTTGACACCGTGGAGTCATCAGGCGGAAAGGACAGATAGAGCTGGGTATCATCAGCATAGCACCGATAAGAGAAGCCATGGGAGTGGATGATCGAGCCCAGCGAGGTGAAGAAGAGAAGGGGCCCCAGCACAGATCCTTGGGGTACTCCTGTGGTGAGTTGGTGAAGTGCTGATGTCTGTCCTAGCCATGATACGTTGAACGACCATCCAGTAAGATAGGATTTGTACCAGGAGTGCACTGTGCCATCAATATCCATGTTGGTCAGCTTGTCCAGTAGGATGACCTGCCGCTCTGGCCTCTTTTAATGCTTCCATCACAGACAGAAGTGCCGTTTCAGTGGAGTTGTTCTAAATGAGAAATCCTGTGACCTGTTTAAAGACAGCTCGTTCAATGGTTTTGGAAAGGAAGGGATGAAGAGAGACAGGCTGGTAGTTTTCGACTTGAGTGGGAGCAAGGGATGTTTTTTTGAGCAGCGGTGTTACCTGGACTTGTTTGAAGGTGGTGGGAAATGTACCCCTAGTTAGTGAAGCATTGACCACATGTGTGGCTGCTGTCACAATGGTGGGGGTTATGGCCTGAAGAAGGGTTGTTGGGATAGGGTCCAGAAGACAAGAGGCCGGCTGTCTGTGAGAAGCTTAGACACCTCTGCCTCGGAGAGAGGAGTAAAAGAAGAAAAGGAAATAGTTGGTTTAGGGGCTTGGAGGAGGAACCTCTGTAGATTGGTTAGAGAACTGACTACTAATTGCTGCAACTTTGTTAGTAAAAAATGCAGCAAAAGTGTCAGCTGTGAGGATGATAGCAGTTCTTGGAATTGTGTTAGATCGGCCGAATTTTTAGTTTTGCCATTTCCTCTCAGCAGCTCTGAGGTTAGTGTGCCTTGAACGAAGTGAGTCATTAAGCCACGCATGTGACTGAGTGGATCGTGCGGGTCTGGTAGACAGAGGGCACACACAATCCAAGCAGGAGCTCAGCAGAGTGACTCTGTGGCATCTTCAACCTCAAGAGAAGAGAAACTTCTAGATGGTGGTAGAGCAGACGCCACCAAGGAGGAAAAGTGAGTAGGAGATTCCAGAGATTGCCATGGAAAGAAACAGTGGGAGTAGGAGCAGATGGTTGCTGACAGAGAGAAACTTTGAACTGAATAAAGTAATGGTCAGATAGATGTAGAGGAGTAACTGTCTGCGAAGTAGTGGCACACTTCCTGGTGAAAATGAGATCAAGTTCCTTACAGGCTTTGTGAGTTGGAGGACTGCAAACCTGCTGTAGCTCAAAGAAGTCCATCAGAGATAGGAAGTCTGCAGAGCCTGGATTGTCTAAGTGGATGCTCATATCACCGAGAACAAGCATGGGACAGTCATGCTCAGGGATAGAAGAAAGCAGAGTGTCAAGTTCCTCAAGGAAATCATCCATTTGACCTGGAGGACGATAGATAACACACAGATATATTTGACCGGTGCCATTACCAAGATGGCATGGTATTCAAAGGAGCTGTATGTGACAGATGGTACCAGTTGAGTATATTTCCATTTGTCCAATATTAACAGCCCCGCACCACCCCCTCTCCTGGATGGACGTGAGGTGTGGGAAAATGCATAGTTGGTGGAAAGTGCAGCAGGAATGGCATTGTTCTCTGGTTTGATCCAGGTCTCGGTGAGAGCCAGAATGTCCAGAGAATGATGGTTTGCATAAGCCGAAATGAAGTCTGCTTTGTTCACTGCAGACTGACAGTTCCACAAACCTATGGTGAAGGAGTTGTTCGTGGATGATGAGACGTGATGTCTAGAGCGGAGGTTTGCAAGGTTCTGTTTCCGTTTGTAGAAGCGGAATCTGCGACGACTGGAGACAACTGGCATGGAGTAGAGATACATCGTAGCAAGATGAAGGTTAAGTTGCACAGAAGATTCATTTACAGAGAATAAGACATGATCATTTGGTCGGTGTCCTTGCTCAGTGGACACGCGTAGGTAGACATGCTCGTCTTTACCCCAGTCAGTCTTCACACAAGGAGGGCTGAACAAAAGGGCTGACGCTTCTGCGTCACTCTATTATGAACGATGATTGACTGCACCCGGCTGAAACCGCCCACCAAGAGTCAGACAAAAACAATAGGCCTGATAGGAGTGGCCAACGACCAATTGATCTCTGATGACCCAGCAGTGCTAGTAGTTCACACCTTCTGATGGCTTGCAGATGTATTACAAATCATTTTACATTTACATTTATGCATGACGCTTTTATCCAAAGCGACTTACAATTTGTCAACTATCAATTCCTCAGGGCCAGTCTCCCCTAGAGCAACTTTAGGGTTAAGTGCCTTGCTCAAGAACACAGCAGTGGCAGCTGGGATTCGAACCCACAACTTTTCACACTACTTGCACGCTAGGCAGGTTCCTTAACCACTGCACTACCACCACCCAAATCAGTGGTTTCAACCACAAGAAAAGTAATCTAAAAGCAGCTTCAAGTTCAAAAAAGCAAAAGCAAAATAGGAACAGTAGAGTTGTTTAAATATTCTTTCCATGGCAGGAAAAAGCAGGGATTAAGAAGCTGTAGGAAATGAGTGGCATCTCTTCTAATTTAGCTAACTGGATGATTACACATGATTAACATCATTAACAAAAATCACAGATAAAAACCAAGTCAATGCATCAATTTAATTAAATTCTGTAGTTTTTTTTCTGAACGTTTCTTTTTTATTATTTTTTTTTATTACATTTCTTTTTTTACCTATTATTGTTTGTTTTCTTTGCCATTATTTACCCATTTGTTGCTGTTTCTTCTCCTAATACATTCTTTGCTTATTCTCAAGCCTTTTTAAAGAAGAAAAACACATACTAGTCCCTTTAGCTGCAGGTGTGCTGTGCTTTACAAGTGTGGCATACTCAGCGGATGGTACTGGCACACTCACATACACACACACTCACACACATATACACACACACACACTCCTGCAAAACATCTTATTAGGCAGGTTTCCATCCAACTTGTTAATGCACTTTTTAGTTATCTGAATTAGAAATTCACACTTTGAAAAGCCTAAAATGCACATTAATCTCCTAAGGCAAATGTAAATTTGATTCACTTGAAGGTGGTGGATTAACTCCATTGTAAATAAAAAAGACATCCTTTAACTAAATGTCAGTAAGGATACTGTAGTACTGTACCATAACATTTCTATGATTTACTGCATGATAGTGTGCTTGGTGTTTGGAAATACATTTTGAATCATATATTATAAGGTATTATAAGGATTAAAGGTAATTTAATCGAATAGTTGCGTATAGCATAGAATAGAAAAGAATACAATAGAATAGAAGTGTTTTGCTTAATAAACTGTAATTAATAATAATGAATAATTAATAGTAGACTTCTGTATGTATAGTCTTAATTACACAGATAAAGTAAATTACTGTGACTGTGAAGTAATATGTGGCCATGACCTGATTGCTCTTGACTGTCCTTCTGTCTGGTCAGTCTGCCTCTGGTGTGGCACAGTGGCATGAGTCCAGTAGCTGGGTACAGTGGCCTCAGGGCAAACTGGCACTAGTCTGTGTGAGTGATGACAGTGTAAGGAAGATTTTGTGTGCTAGGGGGATCTCTGCACTTATCTGCATGATTTCCTGACTCCTTTCATCTGCCAGAGCAATATGAGATGTAAGGGAAAACAACGCCTATTACACCCATTCTGGGCCTGGGTCACTTTGACTTGCATGACTCTCACCAGGAATATGGGAGAAAAATTAATCTGACAGGCAGCTGCTATCACGTCATGATATTTAATGAACACACTTCTTAACTCACACCATTACTGAATGTATTAACTCAAATTCCTTATGTTAAGGATATCTTTATTCAGAATGGTAGCTGGCACAGTGGTTATGTTCTATAAGATAAAAATCAGATGTTTCCTCTATGTATAAAGGATGTTGTATGTATGTACTGTATGTATGTATGTATGTATGTATGTATGTATGTATGTATGTATGTATGTATGTTGTTTGTATGTATATATGCACAGTATGGATATAGTGATACCTGTTATCAGCATTTGTCAATACAGTGTTCAACTGCAGGTCCTTCCTTCTCCCAGCTCATTAAGTCATAAGTAATTGTTGAGCAGATGACTCTATTTGTTGGCATGTGTGGAAAGCTCCCAGAGAACCCCAGCCATTTGCAGGGCTTCACTGGGACTGCAGTACAGGAGTATTTAACTGAACAGCCCTTGGAGTTACAGCTGGCAATAAGCTGAGATGAGAAGAGGCCAGCCAAACCACATTACAAAGATCACACTGCCCAAAGATGTTAGATATGCTTTATTTCATACTGATTCTGTGATTTATTGTTAAGGAATATAGGTGTCTCTGTGCTGTAGAAAACCTTAATCCATACTCTCGACTTCAAGAGGCACCGGGCGTAGAGGAGAGCTGCATTCACACAATCTTTTTGTCTCAAACACCCACAAATGGATGGCATTTTGACATGCTTAAGGATATTTGACCTCGGTATTCATTTTGCAAAGAGCAATGAAGCCTCTGCTGATAGCCATTGTTTTGGAAGGGCTCAGTGTTTGACAGGGAGAGCAAACTGAGATTTATGGAGGTTAGCCGTCAATGGTGACCCCTCACCTGAGATCACCTACACGGAGAGAAAAATCGTGTGTGCAATCACAACAGACAACTTCACATCTGAACCAAAGAGCTACACAGAGGAAATCACCTGCTCATCATGTCAGGAAGATTTTTTTTGCCTTTTCAGTACTTACCAATACTTACCTTTTCATGCAGTGTATTTTACTGACTTTAATTTAGTCAGTCATTGATCCATATTCCTTATAGACCATTTCAAGAGAGTTTGGTTATTATATATGTTATTTTTTAAATGTTATATTATTATTTGATTATTACAGTCCTAGGGTGCAGACAGCCCCTTCTTATTAATTTTTTATGGATGTTTAGTGTGACAAACATAGTGAAAGTAGTTTAGGTTTTTACTGTTAAGTTGGTCTATATGAATGTATAACTGCTGAAATGTTTGTCTATATGGATGGCAATAATCTCTAGGCACTCAAATACAATATACTCTGGAATCTCACTTGGGAATGAGCTGACTTGTTTTTGCATCAATTCAAACCAATGGAGCAAAGGGAAGTGTTGAAGTGTTTATAACTTTAGATAACTTATCAAAATATATATTGGTGTGAAGTTTCCTGTACTCTATGTATTAATTGAGTATTGTGTCTAATGTACTTATATATTGTGTCTGATATCTTGTTGAGTATCGTGTCCGATACTTAAAAAATTCCTTCACATCCATTTTGAACCATTATCTTTCAAATGTTGACAAACAACTTGACATTCAATGTAAACAGTTTCTAGTCTTGTGTTGACTGCGGGGATGCTCCCTGATACTGTTGTCTGTGCACGCTGCTGTGGTTTTGGTCTACATCTTGTTCACAAGTCACAAGTTCCATCTCTCTCTTTCTCTTTCTTAGTGTCTTTCTTTTAGTGTCTTTTTCTATCCCTACTGAGAAATAAGGAGTGGGGGAGTGAGGAGGAAAGAAACAGGAAGCGAGAGGAAAGGGGGATAGAGAGTGTGAGGAGGAGGAGGACAAGGAGGAGGAGAACAGAGACAGATAGAACTTGCTTACATTCACATAGCATCAAACATGTAGCTGATCGACTCAGCGTCTGCACACACACGCACTCCCATGCACACTCTCTCTCTCCCCCTGCATTGCACATTACAGGCGGTTTAATCTAAATAAACACTGACAATAAAGAGGGCGCAGAGGGAATAGTTGCAGTCTACAGTTGTTAACAGCAATCCGTGCTGAAGTGAGTACATAAGACACTCGTGTTCCGCTGCAAACGGAGACGAGCCCCCTCCAATGAATTATTCCCAATGTTCTCCTGCTCTGACAGAGAGAAAATCACTTCAGGAGTGTACACAGCCGAGACCTCCGACAGACAGGCCTCATACAGTCTAACGGCACAAAGCAGTTTTTATTGCTCTTGCTACATATATCTTTTTTCATTACCTTACTGGTGTACAGTATATTTTATGACTCAAACATATCTTTCAGCTAAGGGAATACTGAGGATTGGCAAAGCTTATTTGTTCATTATGCTTGGCAAGGTTGTTGCAGGTTTCTTCATTCACAGTTTTCAGTTCAATGCAGTTCTTTAGCACTAGATTGTACAAGCAGAGTCAGTACCTTCACCAGATGTTTGAAAGCAACTCTATGGAGTTTTGGTGTAAAACAGTTGGACTAGCTACCTTAAAGGCACCTTCCAAACAAAACCTTCCAAACACTTCCCCAGAGCCTTATTGGCACTGTTCGAAGATGCCAATCAGTGTGGTGGTTTTCTACCGACCACCTAGAATGGCACAGTGCATCTGCAGGGATGGCTGGTGGGAACAACATTTGTGTTTATCCACCCTATGGCTATATGCCATCCAAACTAATTTGAAGATGACACCAAAACAATTAGTGACAAAAATGATTATGAATTGTAATGGTAGCAGTCTGTAGCAGTGTTACTTTAACAGTATATAGCATTTAGATGCTCATCTTTGGCTCTTGGACTATCCATTCAAGATTCAAGATTCTTGATCGTTATTTCAGCTTTTCATCTGCATTCAATCCAGAATGATTTATAGTTTACAGGCACCTGTTTGCATTATTTATTTATTATCTGTTTAATACTATTTCATGCAAGGGTTCTCAAAGATCACGTCATTTTAGCAACACTGAGAAACCTAGAAAGTCCATTAATTGTCTCAGTGGTTAGTCTAGTAGCCTTGCCATTGACTTACCATCATCAAGTGTAGAGAAATATTCAAGTATGTATAGACAGCTGATTGTCCAGTCAACAGTTGGACTAATTTAAGTACTTGGACTGTTGGACTAATGTCGTGCCTCTGGACAACATGGCCATACAGTCTCCCATTCATACAGCCATACAGTCCCCATACAGTCTCCCATTCCGCCACAAAATGTTGTAAGTGTATAGATTGACAGTTAACTTTAATACTGAAAGACTTCCAATTTGTTGTCATATTGTGTTTTGAAGGAAGCACAGTGTATAGCTGCTGACAGCATGAAAAACACATAACACTGAGGAAGTATTTCTGAGAGAATGTCAGGCCGCAAGCATGACCCTTGACACCCTGTGGAGTCAGACACTTTCCTGTCTTCCAGATCACTTCCAGATACTTGTGTGTTTGGTGAGCAGTGTATAGTACATCCTGGTGTGTGGTACTCTGGGTCATGGCCCTGTAGTTCACTGCAGTGTGGCCCAACTGAAAGGAGGCTTGTGCATGAACAAACAAACAAAGAAGAAGAAGAACAACAACAAAAAAACTTTACCAGAGATCCAGACAGACACAAGTAGGAGGTCCTATAGCTCATAGATCATTACTTTTTCATACCTTTTTTTCCGTTTGCATGGGGTGCTTTTCTCCTTTTCTTCTTCCGTTCTCTATCTCTCCTTCTCTCAGCGATCACACCTGATGCTGTGAAGTCGTATTGCCCAGCTTGTTTTCCTTCTCTTTTTTTATTTTTTTTTTTTGGGGGGGAAGCTGAGGTAACCTTTCGGACTTAATGGAAGGCAGAAGGAGGGCTCTGAGTGAAAAAAAGAAAAGAAAAAACAAAAAACAGAGACCATACTGTTCAGATATTTTCTCCTGGCCTCACAGCAAACGATGCCTGGCACACGTCTTTTTTGTCAGACGGATTGAAATGGAGCAAATGAGACAGACCAAGAGGTGGCGGAGTGATGTGGTGGTGGTGCGGGGGCACGAGAAGCATTTCTGCTATGGTTATGAGGAGTCTGGAGATCTGGAGTCTGTCTCCAGGGAGAGGAGGAGGTGATGGAGGATGATCAGGAAAAACTCTAAACACAGAGACCTTGTTCCACAAACATCCATCTCTCTTATCAATAGCTCCTGTTCAGAGATAGATATCCACAACGCTACATTTCAGCTCCACCTGACTAATGCATGTACAATGATTGAAGGCCACGCTTTAATAAATGTGAGGTTTTATAATAGGCCTCTGAAGGACATGGTATAGGGGTAAACTTGTTGACACATGAAGGAAAACTATTTATCAGTTCCCAGGTAGCTGAAATTAACCCTGCTGTCCTAGAAGGAAAACCCATAAAGACTGGAGAATTGAACTGTTACTGAAGAGCCACAACAATGATAACTTGAACGGGGAAAAACAACACTGCCCCAAGGAAATAGCCCAAGATTATGAAGGTATTAATGTAGCATAAGTCTTTAGCATATGCAATTACAAATTCTGTATGCATACAAGTCACAAATGTGTAAAACAGTAAATTTAAAGTCGTAGATACTTTTTCTAACATTGAGTGTGTTCACATGTAGTTTTTTTCCCAATCAGATTAAATCCACAAAATGCATGCTGCATCCGTGTGCAAAATTGAAAACATAAAATTGACAATTGTAATTATTTTCTCAAATAATAGGCAATTATTATTGCCTATTATTTGCTTACTAACAGAAATCAAACAGTCTCAGTCTGCACACAGATCTGGGTTTCCCCTGCTGTCATTGAGAGGCCCATTGCTACCAATCGGAGGCAGCCCAATTCTGAACATAAGCATGGCACGGCCAATAGCATCCCAGAGCTTCACTGCAACGGTTTGCTTCGCTCTCCTCCACACTTTCCTTTTGTTCTCTCTTTACTCTGTTTATTGTGTTGTGATGGCAGGGGGCTGGAGTAAATGGGTGGTCTTTCGTCAGAGAAAACAAAGGCATAAAAGTGTTCAGCATTTTCTCAGCGCCCCATCTCTCACTCTCTCTCTCTTTCCCCCTACATTCCATTATTTCAATCCTGACTTTGATCAGCAGATTGAGGCGTGAGCTTGACTTCAGGTTGCCGGAACTAATGCTGGCGTTCCATTTCTCTTTCTTTTACTTTCCTTTTCTTTCTTTCTATCTAATCTATCTATCTTTCTATCTTTCTATCTTCTCTCTCTCCTCCTCATCATATCTTCCAGCTTTTCCATCGCCATAGTAATCAGTGGCCAAATCAATCTTTCTCCCTTATTTCCTGTCATTAACAGAGATGGCGTTTGTCATAGATAGGGGCGTTCCCCTCAACCACTTCCCCCCTGCCACACACAGACCCTATATGAGTGAGGGGCTTGCCAGTGAGCGCCCCTAGAACTTGGGCAGTTTGATGTGTTCATGCTGTTCATGGTGTTGTGCTGACTGTCTTGTTTCATCATCCCTTTGCCCTTCCTGTTTGTTTTAAAAAATAATAAAGATCATCCCACTACTGCTGCACTATCCTGCACCACCTCTCTCCAAAATAGCATTACTATACCACTTCAGAGAGAATCAGGCTCAGTTGGGATGCAGAAGTGCAGAAAGAGAGAGAGAGAGAGATGGAAAGGGAGGGTGAGCAAGACAGAG
Organism: Tenualosa thibaudeaui; assembly: GCA_027481765.1. NCBI lineage: Eukaryota > Metazoa > Chordata > Actinopteri > Clupeiformes > Clupeidae > Tenualosa > Tenualosa thibaudeaui. The sequence continues at coordinate 12,121,853 of JAIFZK010000015.1, read as the reverse complement.
AAAAAACTAATACAGGAAAAAGAGTAATACAGAAAAAAACTGCAAAGGGAAAAGAGATGTAGAGCAGTGCATTGAAAGCAAGGGAGAAGAACAGAGAAAGGGAGAAAGAGAGAAAGTAGAAGAAAACAAAAGTGGGGTTGGGTTGCTGAGCAGTGAGCTGTGCTTTGCCAATTTCCACATTCCGATTAAAGGCACGCGGCCTTTGAGTGAAGCTGGCGAGAGGGAGAACACATGCATGAGATGCAATTATGAAATGGCAGAGGACTATGTGAAACTAGTTTTGCTGTCAATCTCACACCCCTTTTAGACCTTTCCCATCATTGTCAAGGGCAGATGTACAATTTATTTGGTTATTTTCTGTAGGTCTGTTGTTTTTTTCCCTCCTTCCTCTCGTTTCAAATCATTGCTTTCACTGCTCCATCCCGGGCACTTCTGAGCCAGTCCATTTGGAGGAAATGACCACCTTTACTGCTCTCTTCCAGCCTCTGATTGAGGGAATGGGTTCAGACAACACAGTGATCAACTGAATGACAATCAGCAAACCCCCTGCTCTGTGTGTGTGCGAGGGTGTGTGTACTCTGCTGTGTTTGATTGGGTGTGTATGTGTGTATTTCAGGTTGCATGTGTTTGTATTTGTTTGATCTGTGTGTGTGTGTGTGTGTGTGTGTGCTCATGTGTTTGTGTGTGTGTGTGTGTGTGTGTGTGTGTGTGTGTGTGTGTGAGAGCGTTTTGTGTATGAGTGTAGGTTATGTGTCTATCGGCTACAAGCTGTGCAGCTTCTCATTCAATAAATCCATTTGTGGTGAAAGGACTTCTTGCTCTTCTCATGTTCTTGTAAGGCAAGCAAACACACACACACACACACACACACACACACAGACCCTGTCCGGATAGACACGGCCTGGATCACTGACGTTGTTTCTGGCACAGTTAGGCAGGAGTAATTAAGACTGATGATTTAATTAGTGGTCATGTAAACAACTGGTGTGTTTGAGCAAAGGTTGAGAAGAATTTAAAAGGCTCAGTGTCAACCTCATTTGGAACATAATTCTCAAGCTTTTTTTTTCATTTCAAAAACAGCATTTTTATTTGTGTCACACATAAAAATGACAAATCACTCGTGCAGATATGGGTTAGTCAATGTAAAAAAAATAATAAAAAAAGAAACCTGCTGAAATATGAAATCAGGTCAGTGCAATGTCAGTCCTTGCTGGTTACTGACCTCAGATAATTAGAAATCCACTGTGTTCCTCCATGATGTAAACTATTATTAAATGCTGAATTGTACTATGTACCACAAATAAAATGTCAGGAGAAATCTGACAGAATAAATGCCTATAGTTGGGTATATGTATTCAAGTGTATGATTGGGGTTATGGCCTTATGGACCTCTTGTCATTTTTTTTGCTCACTGCATAATCATGAAGTGGCTCCAATAAGGCAGGGAAAGAGTCATAAGAGTCACAAGACATTAGCATTTTTGTTTGGTGTACACATGCCTGGGTAAGTATGGGGCTGTGTTCTCTTGTGTGTATGTGTCTGCGTCTGCGTCAGTGCATATGTGTGTGTGTGTGTGTGTGTGTGTGTGTGTGTGCCAGAGTTGTTAAATGCATAGAGAAAGAGAGAGAGAGAGAGACAAAAAGACAGAAAGTGTGTGTCAGTGTTTTCAAAAACAGATAGAAAGACAGAGAGAAACTGTGTGTGTGTGTGTGTATGTGTGTGTGTGTGTGTGTGTCCGTGTGTGTGTGTGCGTTTATAGAGGGCCAAAGTCATCTTCACACAGCCAGTGGGGGCTAATGAGTGGAAGTGTGTTCGCTGGAGTGAAGCAGTCAGGGGATCTCATTTGGAGCAAAGCAGCTCATCCTTGTGCTCTCACCTAAATCTGTGGATTTACCTTCCAGACACCCCTAATCAAAGACAACAGCCAAAGCCATGCAGCAGCAGCCAGCACCAAACCATACACACATACACACACATACACACACAAACACACACACAAACACGGTTTCCGGAGAAGTCATCTCTTGTTCACAATTAGACGGTGCATTCATTTGTTAGGTCATGGATGGCTGCACATCCAGACAAACATCCAGACAGACAGACAAACAGACACACACACATACACAAACACATACACACACTCAGCACGCATACAGGTACTGTGTATTTAGGGCATGTATGGAAATGTTCGATGTGAAAAGCTTGCAATGCATATTTTAGATTCTTTTCTTTTCTCGGGCACTTTGAGTGAAATTCTTGGTAAATATGAAGAGCACCAGAATGAACAAACTTCCAGAAGGTCCATTTGGAATGTGCGTCACAGTTCCAAATGCGGATGGCGAGACTGCAGGTGAAGGTCGATAGAGAAGGGCTCAGGAACGAGGTGTGCCTGCTTGATCAATAAACGCGTATGTAGTGGCACAGATAGAAATCATACTCAGGTCTCCCATGCACTTTGGGTGTGTGTGTGGGGGGGGGGTGGGGGTGGGGGGGTCTGCCGTAAACGGCTATCGATTATACCCCCCTCGTCTAGGGTTGTGGCTCCTGTAGGTGATGAGAGAATATTGTGTGGTCTGGTGTCCATAAGCATGTGAAGAAAGCAAAGCACATCACATCATGTGTGTGTAAACAGCAGGGAAGCCTGTCCTAAGGATTTGTGTGTGTGTGTGTGTAGGAGGAAGATTTGACCACAAAATGTATTTTGTCAGTGTAGCTGCAATAATGTGAATGTAATTGCAAGTATGTGTGTGCCTGCACTTGGGTGTGACTCGCAAACCACCAAATACACACATATACCAATAGCTACTCTCTCTCTCTCTCTTTTTCTCTCTCTCTCTCTCTCTCTCTCACACACACACACACACACAGATGTGCAAATGCATTAGTTTGCTTTAGCGTGGCTCATACAGCACTGCACCATCTTCTCCTACATCTCGCTCTTGCCTAATTAAAACCCTCAAGTGTGACTGTTTTGATTAAAATTTGTCTGCACTTGGCAAATATTTAAACTCAACTTCATCCTATTACCATATGCAGTCAGTGTTTGCAAATGTATGTCTGTCACTTGCTAAATGATCCTTGAATCTCTTAATAATGCCTGACTTAATTGGTGATATCTCCTAGCAGATCCTTGGCACAATTTGTATTGTGGGTGCTTTGATGACTTTTGAGCCACAGGCTATTTTTGTCATCCATAACATCACTGCACTTTCTAAACCAAACCAAGAGAGATAAAAAAAAGGAGCAACACAACCTCACTGAGTTGCCACAGTGATTAAAACCAAATCCTTTCATCCATTTTTTTTAACTGTTCAAATAATACATTTTGACTGGCTTTTCTGTAAACTTAAACTCAAAACTAAATGTTGTGACCTGATCTGGCATAACTGTGAATGGGAACAGAATCCATTAAACTGAATTGGAGTGAATCCATACTTCTAAACCATGCTTTTTCTTAAGACTTCTCTTGACATTGAATCATAAAATGTCTCCCATGGCTCATTTTATTTACCATAGTCCATTCAAACCACCTCAGCCAAGATCACAACACACAACTTAGCATGTTTACTGTTTTCTACTGGTCTTCTGATTTCTAAATTGTGACAGGCCACAGTGGAGTTGAAACAGACATTGATGTAGCGATCTAATCCTTTTCTGTGCAAGGAATGAGAAAACATTTAGGATTAACCTCACCATTGAAAACATTTACAAACAAACAACAAAGATTTCCCTGGAGTATACATGAACATGTACAAGGGTATTCACATATAACACATTTTTCTTTTTCACCTCTGTAATTCAGTCTCAAGGTAGCTATACAAATAATTGTATGGCACATTCTATTTGAGAAAACGATCCTTCACTGATAACGCAGGTTTTTTTTTGGTGATGTCTTCTAACACTGACTGAGAACCTTAGGGCTATTGCCCTTGTGGATAACTTTGTCTCTATCAATCAACAACTTCTTTTCCTCCTTTATTATCCATAACCTTAGAAGTTAAACATGTAATGTTAGCAGAATAAATTGCATTATGTGGTTTGATAGTATCAAATCTTAAGTCTCCACATTTTTAATTTAGTTTGTGTTGACACAGATTGCTATCTGCTATCACTCGTCCCTTATCGGAGTGACAAAATGGAATTTCACTGGTTGTCCATATAGGTGATTCTCTGGGAACCTATCTGTCATAGTCCGGAAATGCCTTATCTGTCATCAGCAGGGGACTTTATTCATTTTTAACAGCTTTCACCCATGTTCAGATTTATGGCCTGTTTGTCCTTGCTCAAAGTCTCCTTCTTAACCTTAACTCCGGTGTGGAACTATCACTTGAACCCGAGTGCTCTTTAATTCCAACCTCTTGGAGGAGGCCCTTAGTGTGCACCTGCCTGGTGGGCAGGGGCTTTTTTTAATCTCGGGTGAGATTAAACTGCACCTCTGGGGGTACTCACGGTCGATGCTCTGTACACCCCCCACCCCCGACGACCCCCTTCCCTTGCTAGTGATTATCAGTTGGCATGCACACTAATGTTAGTAGCCTTGATTTTTTCCCCTTTGACGGCGTTCCCATGGTAGATTGAAAGCATTGGGCAATTCTCACATGAATCATAAGTATGCCTCCTGACACAATGTTATCATGTAAAATCTATAGAATTTATTGACACATATGAGATGTCAAAGGGAGGGGCCTTTATTCCCATGCCCTGTCCCTTCCTAGCTGCCTACTCCCGGTGTGCTATAGGCTAGTAACACGATTTAGTCCTTGCAAAACAATACTGAGTCAGGATTACAGTGAAAGTAGATACCACCACTAATCAGGATCTCCATTGCCTTCAAGGCCACAGTTGTGCTCCCATACCCTACTTTGTTGAAATCCTAAACAGTTTAAATGAAAAATCCAATAGTGAATTCTGGTAGCATAACACTTCTCATTTCATTTGTATTGTCTCTCTTTCTCCAAAAGAAGATAAATCTTAAACCTAATTTTTCTTTTTTTCTTTCTCTTTATTCCATGAGAGAGAAATTGTTTGCAAAAGACAAGGCAGAGCAACAGATAAGGAGTTTAAAAATGATGAATACAACAATGATGCTCAATTTCATGCTGAAGTGGGAGCACAGTGCTGGCCTGCTAATTTAGCCACTGATAGCACACGGCGGGGCTGGACAAAAACGCTGCCAAGATTAATAGCCTGTCAGATCGAGGGGAAGCCAATAACATGGATCACTGAAATCAAAAGTTACTGGTTTGTGTTTCACTGGAGGATAAATATGTTTGAGGCGAGCAGAGGAGAGGGCTGAATGTATGGGCGGGTCCTGAGAAACTGCATGTTATCTGGGGGCCAGCCCTTTTAGGAGCTCAGTGTACAAATTCAGACACATACGAACATTGCTTCTTACTTCACTGTACGATCCTTTTTCTAAAACAAATGAGGGACCATGAATATTGTACATCTACACATTTGCCACTTATCACCTGATCAGATAGCATTGTGGCATGTCATATGCGTATCAATGAAAAAGGTGATTGGGTAACACTTTCTATGAATACCATATCTATAGCGCATTATGAGCACATTCATAACAAACTATAATGCTCATCATAATTAAATGCACATAATTAACTACACTCATAATGCTTCATGATTCATTATATCAACAGTTTTAAATAACTATAAATCTAGCTTATAATGCCTTATAAATCCAAGGGTGTTATGAGTGTTCACTACAGGCTGGCTGATGGGGCTTATAATACATTATGACTACTAATACCCCTCTATGCACACACCTGGATGATCAACTGTTGTAAGGGCTCAAAGGTTGCTATAATGTTCCAAGCTTCAAGCTACAACCTTCCCTATTGCAACCCATATGTAACAATTAGCGAGTCAGTCTTTCCGAGATCCTGGCCCCCTAACAGGATTCATAGATTGTTTACATAGTGTTTGAATAGGATCTCAGAAGGGCCTGAACAAAAAAATAACTGGTCTTATGGTACTGACAAGTCAACGGGAGAGTGAGCAATATAACTGCATGTTGAAATTGGCTGGAATTCCCCTTCAAGGTTATTGAGATTTGCCTTTGCAGATTTCGCATTTTGTGAAGTGTTTACAAATGTTTATTTTGTTTGATGTTTACCATTTATTTTATGTTTACTTCTTTCACGTCTGAAAATGGTTTCAGATGTTTTGACATTTTTCAAAATAAACCAACTTGAGAACATAGATTTTGTCTTTTTCTTACTTAAAATGTATCATTTATGTTTTATGCCATAACATTAGCAGACAGATCTTGATGTAATTCTGTAGTAACATCATGACTTGCCACATGGACAACTTATGAGCCCTTATAACAGTTGATCTTCCAGGTGTGTGCATAGAGTATTAGTATTAGTAGTCATAATGTATTATAAGCCCCATCAGCCAGCCTGTAGTGAACACTCATAACACCCTTGGATTTATAAGGCATTATAAGCTAGATTTATAGTTATGCATAACTGTATGCATCATGAAGCATTATGAGTGTAGTCATAATGCATTTTGACTGATTATGATGCGCATTATAATTCATTATGAATGTGCTCATAATGTGCTATAGATATGGTCTTCACAGAAAGTGTTACCAATGTACCTTTACTGTGATGTGTGAGGTGGTGTTTTAATTTTGTCAGTTGGTAGAGTATGTTATTAAAGCCCATGGAAAAAGCATATAAGAGCATATGAAAAGTATATGATATGGTTTTGAGGGTAATTTCACTACCTATACTTTTAAGCTATTTGCCTGGGTATTATACAGGAAATCTAGCAGTAGTCTTTTTTCTTACATCTGCCTTAAAGAGAAGTTTTGCAATATGTTTTGCTATAATCAGAGGCAAATCGTAACGGAAGCCAGGGGACTCCCAGCCTCCTCGGCCAGAGATATGACAATTACCTTGTGGGACAATTAAACATCTGATGTTTTTAAATATGTTGATTATGCACAGCACTTTTTAAAACATGACCGCGATAATATGACCACTTTTTAATGTCTAATCTATAGCATTTTTAATGTCTAATCTATAGCATTTTCTCACTTACAGGTTTGTGCAGCTAAGAGAGGTAGAAAATGAAAAGCCAGAAGAAAGCCAAAGGCAGCCCAAGCCCAGTTGGCTTCGCTGCTTGCCTTTTCCATTGAAAAATTAATCAGAATTGGCTGTTGAGCCACTCAAAAAGACTTCCTGTGGTTGGGTAGGTCTGGGAAGCTGGCTTCATGTTGTCTCACACCACTCAGATCAGAAATGCAAATAATGGTACAACCTTGAGCCTTGTCAGTTTGTCAGGGTTTGTTTTTGCCAACTCATATGTACATGTTTATGAAACTCTAGACCAATTAGTTACTTAATCAAAAAAAGAAAATAAACAATGAAAACTACTTTTAAAAAAGGTAATGATTCATTAATTTGTAATAAATACATGTATAAACACAGGTCTCAGCTAACAAACCATGTAAAGTTTAAATGTAATTGTTTAATCATAATATGATTTGTGCCAACTCCATCCGGCACTTCAGAACTCATTTTATTTTAATTTGATCAATCCAAAAACAGTGTTAAGTCCTTAGGGATGTAATGAATGGAGGTCTTTAGCAGAGTAAAGTAGTAAATAGCATTTTTCACATTTCTGGTATGTTTTTTTATGAAAACCCAATTTTGAAATATTTTGATTGCATATTAGAAATAAACATATATAATTTTAGTCCATATGTAAATAAGACATTGGTACATGAAGGTAGGTATTTTTCTAAAAAAAAAAAAGCAAAAAAAAACATACTTTTTGGAGTTGACAAACATGACGATGTTGACAAAGAACCAATGCAAGTATTTCTTCAATTATTCATAATTAAGATAATCATAATTCAATTTTCAGAATATTTTAGAAAATACCACCTGTGCTATTTTTGCATCCACCAAAAGCAGGAAGTGGTCCTCAGGTATACGGTTTTCCATAATATGCCTGATTTATTCAGATTTTAAAAAATACTGATGGAGTTGGCGAACAGATAGGACAAAGTTTGATAAGCACATTTTTATATAGCATCTCATGAGTATACACAGAACCTCAAGATTAAACTTTTGATGTCCTTTTTAATTTTCAATTTTTTGAATTTGCCATTGCCATTTTTACATGGAGGACATGTTTTGTCCTCAAGAATGACTGAAATACAACTATCTGAAGACAATTATAATAACAGAGAAAAAAAACTATTAAAAAAAATCACATCTGTTCACTTTATTATTTGTAACTAATCTCCTTATTGGCAATAGTGCATTATTTGTTTGAGTTATTACCTTACACATCACTCTCTCTTTTTTGATTAAAGCATATGGTTAACCTGGGGCTAAAGTAGGCAATGGAATACACCAGCAAACACCATGACAGCTCTGTCATCCATTAATATGTTTGTGTGTGTGTTTGTGTGTGTTGTTGGATTGTGTGTGTGTGTTTGTTGGCTAGAGGCTGTTATACAGGCAACATTTACCATAATGAATGGACAATAAACTCCCCTGCACACAGCTGCGCGCACACACACCCATGCATGTATGTGCGAGCACACACACACACACACACACACACACACATACACACACACACACATGCACACGCACACGCACACACACACACACACACACACACACACACACCCTCTGACCCATCCCAAAACAAATGCCCTTCATTAGTTTGTTGTTGTTCCTTGCCTCTCCTCGCCCTCTCTTAACGAGCATTGTCTTTGACTGTAGAAGGCCTGGACTGAGGCCCTTTAAATATTAATGAGTGGGCCTCCTTCGTCTCCCTGGCAGGTGACAGCAGAGCTGTCACTCGCAGAGCCTCTACGGCAGTGCTGCCGCAAACCTCAAGGCTGCAATGTATCATCACATGCATTACCAGCATCTCTACCCCACCCAACACACACACACACACGCATGCACGGACACACACACAGGCGTGCGCGGACACGCATGCACACACACACACACACACACACACACACACACACCCAACAACACCCAACAACAACCCCAATGCCAAAGCCAGTTGCCGGTGATGATGCGGCACACATATCACCCTTGTTCCAGCCTCATCATTGCCCTTAATTATTTATGGCTGGCTCTTTGTGCTCGGGACACATCCTGATGCCCTGCTGAAGTAGCTAGACTTATGAGGGGTCTTTGAGCCACGATGGATTGACCAAAATTACGACCCTTAGGAAGAGGCTGCCAGGGGCCCATGGCTGTGGCCAGACTGAGAGGGAGCAGGTGGGAGCTGATGGGAAGTAGCACAGCTAAATTATGGTACTTAGTTGTGAGACTGGGAATAATGGG